>OX451738.1:408041370-408641370 GCA_948472305.1 Vicia faba
AGTGCGACACTGATTTGCAAGTTCCCGTTTCAATTGATCAACAAGCACTTCGAGGGAGAATTGGGCTCCTATGTTTGGAGAGAGGGGGAGCTCAGGGATGAGGACCTGGAGAGTTTTGCCACTCTGACTGTGTTCGTGGCTCAAATCACTCCGGTCCAGCAAGTTGGTCGAGGGGGTAGGCCAGTGCTGGATAGGAACGGAGAGCCCGTGTACGAGCCGAGCCTTATAAACGTCAAGGAGCTCCTCGGAAGCAAGGATCCCGTTAGATATTTAGGTATATATATATATATATATATATATATATATATATATATATATATATATATATATATATATATATATATATATATATATATATATATATATATATATATATATATATGTTTTTAATACCCATATGTGATTGTCTGCTTCACCACTGGCCCAGGATGATCGACGAGCATCCTCTCTGTCTACCCGACTCCAACGTCGTGCAGGCTATCTGGTACCGACCAGAGGAATGCTCGTAATTAATCCCTTCTTCGGACATAAGAAGGCTAGTTATGGGCATATTTGCCCGGTTTGACCAAGTCCTGACAGTTACCTGATTTTTCTGACCCACATATCTAGGAGAATCAGGAACCAATGGCCACGCGACAGAGACATTATGTAAACCCTCACACCTGTGAGGGTCAGGTATCATATATTCACTACTCACTACCTGATATTATTTTTGCTTGTACCTCCCTGTTCCCACTCGTACTGGATCGTCAGAGTGTAAGATCGTCGGAGTGTTTTGTAGGTACAACCCATTTTCTCCCCAGCTCACGGTCTGACTGCAGATCATCCTCTGACCGCTTTTCAGGTTCTGATCAACCGGCAAGATCAAGGATAGTCTTCAGCTCATTTTTATGGTAAAATTATAATGCCAAATTAAAGAAATCTAGCGGAAGGAGTGATGAACAAGTCCTGTGATATTTCCATTGATATGACCAAAAAGAATATCCATTATTTCGTCCCGTCCCCATTAAGTTTGACCAAGATTTATCTAAATTAGTCTTTATAGGAACCAACTGATAAATAAACAACAACAAAAAAATTATTTTTTTATTAATATATAGGTAATAATAATCATAATAGTAGCAAACATCAACAATAACAATTTATTAAAATAAATTTATTTTGCTCAAATCAATAGTACTAGCACTGCATTCACGTGGTTGAGGATTAGTTTTGTTTGCCGGTCATAAACCGTGTATCGTGAACACCGAGAATATTGGTGTTATTTTGGGACATTGGTTAACCTTACAGAATGATGTTGACCATGTTTCAGCCAATTTCCAATAATCAAATGGAGTTACAAGTGGTGATGGTGGTGGTACCTTTTTTCCCGCTTTTTTAAGAATCAGATACTTAAGATTTGGATGGTGAGATGATGGAGAATGAGAAAGAGGAGACAGTGTACTTTCAGTATAGGCTAAAAAAGAATACGAAAGAACTAATCCAAATCACCATTCGTTGATAGTTAAAAGCCATTATTGTATCTATTAGAAAAAAATAGGTAAGAATTGATGTGTTTTATTCCTCAAGCCATTATTGTATCTATTAGAAAAAAATAGGTAAGAATTGATGTGTTTTATTCCTCAGTATTAAGTTGGTTTACATAGACAAGATACATTCAATAAAGAGTCATAAAACAATAATAAAACTGAAAATATAATATTTTCTATATTATCATAAAAATGAAATTCGTTTATAGAACAAAGTTCAAATGTGAACCTACGTTAATTATTGTTGATGTAATATAACTTTTAGTAAATCACTAATAAATGATATTATTTCTAGTTACTGTCAATGTCTATTTTTAATAAACAATCTAAATATCATAACAAAACAAAACAAAGTTAATAAAACAATAATATTTAATATTATTTTATATTTTAATTATTTTATTTTAAAATAAATTTTAAATTTATTTAATTTTATTTTAAAATAAATTTTAAATTTATTTAATTTTATTTTATTTTAAAAATAAAAAAATAAATGAATTAAACTCTGAAAAAGATTTTGAATATGTCTTAGAGATCAAATAGTATAAGTTGAATTTACGATATTTCAAATAAATCATAATATAAAATAATTAAAAAAATTCAAATTATATAAATAAATTTATATTTGTTCTCTATAAAAAAATCACATGTGGAGCTAAATCGGTACAATTAATTTTAAAATATGCTTTTCTTTTACCATTAAAAGCAAAGGAAATATCAAGTTTTTTTTTAACAAAAACATTAATTAATTTATTATATTTGTTGAAAATAATTATATTCTTCATCAAATAATATTTGAATATTATTAGTATTAGTTAGTAATATTAAACTCAATTTATTTACTCATCAAATTCATGTAATCTTCTCATCCATATTTAAATTTCCAGCTCTAAATCAAAACCAAAATAATAAACAATTAAATATCTTTAGCTTTAATTATATTGAATATATCCTTCTCTATTAATCCTCCAATACAAATTTGACACGTGAATACAATTCTCCTATTTCTTTTTTTTCCTTTTCGAGAACAATCTAAATATCATAACAAAACAAAATAATTTTTTTTTTATATTTTGTTAATAAACCACCCCTAAATGAATTATTTACACTTACGGTCATCGTTTACTTTCACTAAACAATCTAAATATGTGATGAGAAACTTAAACTTATCCTCAAAAATTAATTGCCCACTCATATATAGGATGAACTACAAAAGATTATATTCTAAAAGTCAAATCTACAAACTATTTTATGCATATATTTCAAAAATAAATGAGAAAAACACACCATTCATTGAGTGTAACATGACAATAACATCTAAAAAACAATATAGAACATTGTAACAACTTTAAACACGTTAGAATATCTTCACATCAATCTATTAACAAAAAACAATAAAGATATTTTCACATCAATCTATTAACAAAAAGTAACGAAAATTCAAATTATTATTATTATAGTTTAAACTTAGGAATAATCACATACATAGTCGTACTCGGATTGTGGGATCCTACATCTTAAAGTTCTTCCTCAATGCAACGTGTACTTTCCTTAATTAAGGTATATCCTCCTCCATTAACTTCATGGCATATGATCTTACTTTACATAAGTGATTCAGATTTGTTATCAACAGTGAAGAAAGAATTCTAAAATGACAATAATATAAAAATGGTAACTAATCTTCTCCAATCCCGTCAAATACCGCATAGGATGTTGAGAAAAATTGGATAGAAAATGATTAATTTTTTTTTGACAAGTTTATAGTTTTCATAGAGCCCTCTCATATGTTCCACAAATTTTTATAAAACGAATAATGACTTTGTTATGCTGTAAGCACCAGTCCACATATGATTCCAACACAATTTAGCAACAATTTCAATTTGTAACATCACAACCTTATTAAATCGATTTGTATATAAAATTCAGAGGAAAATTACTAATAACAATAGCAATTAGGAAAGAAACATGGCAAGTACTGTAATCGCCTGGTGAACCACCAATATACGAAAGTGTAAATTTGTAAAAACACACACACATCAAGAACAACTACTGAAGTTACACATGGTTAGTCAATTCAGACAATTCAGACAAGTAATCAGATGCACTGACATCTATGTTATCAATATGGCGCAGTCATCTCTAAAAATGGAACAGAACGAGAGTGAGAAGCAAAACGGCCGATATTTAACTAACGTGGATACTAATATAGTTAATATTAATAAACAAATAATTGTCAAAAACTAAAATAAATTAATCAAAATTCATGAAGTATTCATATTTAGAAATAAGAGTCAGAAGTTTTGAGCAAAACATATTTGCAAATGCCAATAAAACTCAATAAAATAACCTTGCTATCCTTAAAAATTCAAGGATAATATAATTTACGGCTGACATTACCAGGATGCAAAATTCAAGGATAATATAATTTACGGCTGACATTGCCAGAGCATCCGCTTTGACGTGGCATTGTTTAAATCCAATCCCATTATTACGGTCGTTCCAGCCGAGTCACCTATATGTGATGGAACGACACAGCTTGACGAGGTTTTCTTGATTTTGCTGTTTTGTGCAGTGATAGTGGTCGAAACAGCCGAGTTTAATAACATAGACCAACATATGGTAGAAGCAAAAAGCTTAACTACCTTTAGTCCTGCTGGAACAACCTGAAGGCAACCTACAACCCCTAATTGTACTTCCAAGTTCCCTTCGTCCTTGCTAATCCCAAGCACGGCCAATCCATAACCAATGCAACTGAGACATACCACAATTAGAGCGTTTTCATGCTCAAATTTAGGGAACAAATATAAACATAACAAACTTTTGATTAGATTAGTGGCATAAATAAAAGCCGGATACAATATGAGAAGCATAACAGACTGCCTAGGTCGTATTAGGCTTTTGCATATTCAATTCAATGTAGTAACTAGTAAGAATATAAAACCTTTAAATCAGAATAATGGTTCGTTCAGAAGATTACATATCGTTCGATAAGTTCAGCCAGTGCAAATTTAAGATCACAATAATGTACAAAGAATGTAGTTTAGAAGGAAAAAGGATAGCAGAAAAATAGAGGTGGCAAATATGAATGATTGCGTAAAGCTTTTGTATAGTTCATTTTTATAACATCAATTAGTATAGTATCAATGACTTCGCACAGGCCACATTTGTGTTCAAATATGTTATGAAAGAGTTGATATATAGAATACAATATTTATATTGACTTAGAATCTAACCTATAATCTATGAGGTTTTTGAGTTTGAATGGTGCACGAGGTACTGCATTATTACTTATTAGGCTTACAAATCTGAAACTCAATTTAGGCTTAGGGGTACAAATATGCACATATGGGAGGTGCACGTGAGTGCAATGCTAGTATTATTGATTTGAGCAAAGTAAATTAATTTTAATGAATGATTCTTGTTGATGTTTACTACTATTATGATAATTATTACCTATACGTTAATAAAAAATATTTTTTTGATTGTTGTTTATTTTTCAGTTGGCTCCTATAAAAGTTAATTTAGACAAATCTTGGCCAAACATAATGGGGATGACATGAAACATTGGATATTCTTTTTGGTCATATCATTGAAAATATCACGAGACTTGTTCATCAATGTTTCCGCTAGATTCTTTTAATTTGACATTACAATTTTATCATAAAAATGAGCTGAAGACTATCCTTGATATGAATGGTATTAAACCCGGTGGTACAAAGAAATAAAAGATCAAGGAAATATTCACCCATGAAGAAAGGTATTGGCAAAAAGACCACAAATTCAATGTGAAATGTCTTATTTACTTGAAATTCGAGTTTGCTTGAAAAAAGCAAGTGTTGATTACACACATTGTACCGGTCAACTCATTATCAATTGTCCGGTTGAAGTATACTTTTCGTAATGATGGTTTGTAAGCAATAAATAAATAAATAAATAAAGTTATAATCTTCTTCCCGTCATTATAGTTTGTAATCGATGAACAAATAAATAAATAAACTTATAATCTTGTTAGTTAAAAGATTAATGTGTCTTTTGTTTTTATTATGTCCAAAATTGTTAACAAATTCAAAATCCTTTGTTGGTGGTGGGTTAAGGCTAAAAGTACAAATGTGTTTTTACGATATAAGTTCTCGGTAGACTATATTGTTGCTAATAGTGAGCATTTCTTGTAATTTGGTTTGTTGTTGTTGTTTTTCTATGAACATCGTTAAAGTCATGTTTGTGCTCCTTGCCTTTCCTCCAAGTCTTGTCATCATAGAGAGTGAAATCAAACTAACGCTTTCCCCCAAATCGCATAATGTTCCAGAAATGAAGTTTACATATTGTGCAAGGTATGATGAAACTCTTTGGATTTGGTTATTTTGGTGAACGTTTCCTTTTAATGATGACACTACACCCTTATGACAAGTTCACTGTCTCATTGCTCGAATGTTTTATTTTCTTTGTTTAGAGTTTTTCATAACTTTTGCATAAGCAAATATTTTTTGAAGTGCCTCAGAAAATGATACGCTGAAAATTGTTGAATAATGTTTGGAATTTTCTGCATTGTCCTTCTTTCAGATGTTTCTTTTTTAAAGGTGGGTATAATAATGACTTAAGAGATATAATTTATTTCCCTTTACTTTTCTTTAATTATATCGAAGAGAATGGTAAAAAGTTGTTATATTTTATTCCTCAGTCTCAGACTGGTTTATATAGTAGGAATATCATAAATTATAATTAATTCACTCTTTAATAGATACTAATAACAAACCCGTGCTATCGCACGAGTCTCGTCTGGATTCACATTACATTTATAGATTATTAAATTATTAAGTATGTTACCATGTTTTCAGTTGAGTATATGTCTCATGTAAATCATGTTGGCATTTAACTCCATATTTGTAACAAGCGTCGGTCCTATCAACAAATCACGTCTGCATGAACAAATAGGAAAAATTATATACTTCTTGAAATACATGGAAAATGTACATACTATATATTTTAATTCAAAATAGATTTTTAATTTGAATCGTAAAGTATAAGATATAAAGTTTATCAACTATCAAAGTGCTTGAAAGACTTCCTTGTACACAATATTAGTAGTAGTAGAACACGGTACATTCTCCTTGTCATGAATTAGGATTTTTAATCCACTTTTGCTCTTAACTCTTGAAATTGCAACATATAATTGACCATGACTAAACACAGGAGTAGGCAAATACAATCCAACACTATCAAGAGATTGACCTTGTGACTTATTAATTGTCATTGCATAGGAGACAATAATCGGAAATTGTCTCCTAATCAACTTGAATGGCCAAGGTGAATCAGAAGGTGACATAGACATTCGTGGAATGTAAAAAAATGTTACCTATGTTCTTTCCAGACATGATTTTTGCCTCAATGACATGATTTGCAAATCTTGTAATAATTAATCTTGTTCCGTTGCACAACCCATCGGCTTGGTCCAAATTTCTCATTAGCATAATAGGTGTACCAACCTTCAATTTGATCCTATGATTGGGAAACCCTGACGTTCTTAATTTACTGAGAAATTCAGGAGTTAGAACTTCATATGCTTCAGTATAACTTGAATCTGTTCTATCAATGGAATCAAAACTCAAATACTCTTTCTCTTCTCCTAAAAAAAAGTTTAAAAGCAAAACATAAATAAATTAGTAAAACTATGTTCTTAAATATATATATATATATATATATATATATATATATATATATATATATATATATATATATATATATATATATATATATATATATATATATATATATATATATATATATATATTATGAATGTAATAATACAGTAAATATAAAACACATGTACCTAGTATCAAGTCTAATACATAATGATTGATTTTGTCCACAACTTCAATGGTTGAAGCAAGAATAGCCTTTCCTTGTAAGAATTCAACATCTTGATATTTTTCCAACAAATTGGAATATGTGTTTTCAACAATTGCTCTTATAGGATCATCAAAATTTGATATTAATAGCTCTTGAGGAATTTCAATATCAACCAAACCATCATTGGGTTCACAAATCTTACCATCACCCACATTTAAAATCCATTTTGAAAATTCCGCTAGTTCATTAGAACTTGTGTTGTCTCTTCCCTCTTGAAGTCTCATATTTTTTGATAGTGTTAAAACCTGGCAATAATCCCATACATAAGATGAACTAATTGATGCATGAACAATATCAGAACGCCCAGCTCTTGGAACAACAGGAAGAATCTGTCTAAAATCTCCTCCAAATACAACAACTTTTCCACCAAAAATAGTATTCTCAACACCCTTTTTGCTCATTACATCTTTAAGGGTTTTATCCAATGCTTCGAAGCAGTTCTTGTGAGACATAGGTGCCTCATCCCATATTATCACATCCGTTGCTTCAAATAATTGAGAATGTTCGGTGTCTTTGTCGATGTTGCAAGTTGAGTTGTCAAGCGTTGGCACAGGTATTTTGAACTTTGAGTGTGCTGTTCTTCCACCCGGCAATAATAACGAAGATATCCCACTTGAAGCAACATTAAGAACAATTTTTTTTTAGAACGAAGTGCACTTGATAGTGTTCTCCACATGAAAGTTTTACCAGTCCCTCCGTAACCATGCAAGAAAAATACCCCTCCACTCTGTTTGTTAACAACATCCATGATTTTCTCAAATATCAAACGTTGTTCATCTATAAAATACAAACCAAGAATTATAAGTGCAAGGACAATAAAAATCATTTTTGTAATTCATAGTATAAAGAAAATAAATCACCTGTAAGGGCATGAAAAAGTTCTTGGAATTTCTGTTTCTCGGTATCGGCATCGTAATTAAGTTCGTCATAAATAAGCCTATTGCCAACATGTTTTGTGATGTATGAATCTGGATACAGCATACATTTAAATTCATGCAAACTTCTTCGATTCGATTGCATCATGTTCTCAATCTCAATTAGTGTGAGATTCTTTAACTTATTGTCCGATAGCTGCAATTCTGTTAAAAAAATTTCATTAGTTTTCTATATAATTACATATGTATGATGCAACTGATGTCGTGATGTTGAAATACATTGAACATAAATCAAACAGTTGATGTTGCGGCTGCGTGAAATTAAATGGAACCAAAGACACTGTTGCAGCTGCAAGTTAAGAAAATAACTTACATACATGACAAATGACAAATATGAAAATGTTTCTTACGTAAATGGACATACCTTATGAAACATATTAAATAAGGGACATATGGATGAAGAATAATTATATTTTAAAGTAAGTTCATATCATTATATTTTGTAATAAAAAAAGATACAGCTTGCATTCGGAAAATAATATTTGTTGACTTAAAAAAGTTTAATAAAGTGTTCATACCTCTTCTATTTGTTTTTTGCCTTTGTTGGTAGAGGATACCATCAGATAACGTCCTCCAAGTTTTTTCCCAAACATGTCGTGGTCTATTGACAGTACCGGATAGTAACATAGTGACAAATAACTTTCATAAAAAATGCCCGGAACCCCAATTCTTTGCTTCGTCGATGGCTGCAACATATTCCTTGTCATCGTTAAGAAAGCTCATTTCGAAGCATGCATCCCTAAAAGAATCCTGAACTTTTCCACCCACAAATTTTATATCCTCATAGCAAGTTGGACCTTTGACGACTGTTAGCATCATTCTCAAGAAATATAACTCACCCGTACTTGGAGGGACCCAAATAAGTCTGCCAATTGTATTTCCTCTTTTACGCGGTCTCCATCTACGATATCTTTTATCATAAACAAATTTGGAAAGAAATTGTGAGTACGTCAAATTCTTTGCCTCTGGGTATGCTTTGTTTGCTTCCATCCATGCCGTAAACATAGATTCTTTCACAGTTGGTTTGTCAAGCACCTCATCTATCAATTCATAATCGGTATAATAAACAGAGTTGTCTCCTTCAAGATGAAAGAACAACCTTTCAACCGCGGGTGATCTACCATGAATAGGAAATGAAAAAAGTCTCCAACATGCCTCACTTGGTGAGATATATCTGCAATCAAGATATTGCTTGATTTCGTCAACCATTCTGACCGAGGGAGATCCATCACCGTCAGTTTGGACAACAGCAGCAGTAATTCTATCATACCCCTTGTTAATATACTTAAATAAGTATTTAACTGAAGTACTTTGATTACACCACTCCATATTGATGTGTGCTTGGAATTTCTTCAACAAATATGGATTGTAAGGAACTACATATCTGTTATCAAGTTGAACGTGTTTTTTCAGCACTGTATTACCAGTTTCTCTTCTTCGGTACACGGGATATCCATCCTGATCAACAATGGTTTCGGTTTGATATTTCTTTGGAAAGTATTTTGAGCACTTTCCATTTTTCATGCAAGTTGAATTCGCATTTGCTAAACCACATGGGCCATGAATCATATGTGTCTTGACCAAATGGTAGAGTTGCCTATCATCTTCTTCCGTTGGTATCTCTGCTGAAATGATCTTGTTTATATCATCTGGAGTCGGATACTTGCTTGAAGGATACAAGAATAATAGTATATGGGCGTGTGGTAAACCCCGCTTTTGGAATTCAATGGTGTATATATATGAAATTAAGTAAGTTTAAACTTAGTAAAACGATGCATATTACATATTTAATAAGATTAATGTCAAAAAATATAACTCGACTGAAAGGGTATTAAATTGACTTACATGCAATCACTCTCCCTAAGACGTGCTTTTTTGTTAGATCACACAACAACTCACCGAACTTAATTTTGAAGACTCTTGAGATGATATCTGGACGGTCTTGAGAATTCAAGTTAATTTTGCTAAGCAACCTTTGGATTTCAGGCCAGTTGGGATTGCAAGTAAATGTGATAAAAAGATCTGGAAATCCAACTTGGCTACAAATTGCCATTCCATCAAAATAGAGTTGTTCCATAAACCTCCGACTTCCAACATAAGTTGAAGGTAAAACCACTCTTTTACCTTTGTTTGATCCTTGAGTGTTTGCATTCTGTTCAGATGAGCTCAAATTGCAATATTTAGAAACACACAGTTTTTTCTGATGTTTTCGAATATAATTCAATCTTTGTGACTCCATCATAGTAAATCCATCAACCAAAAATTGTTGAAACAACCTTCTTGACCGCAATATAGTTTGTGCCTCGTTATATCTGCATTGAATCCTAAAAGCAAGCCATTCTCTAATGGTAAGCTTATTCCTCTTCATTTTTTTTTGGTATTAGTTTCTCTAAGAAGAACTCCAAGTCTAAAACCATCTTCCCCATAAGGAAACAAAAGTGGATATTGATATGCCAGATAACTTGAATGAAACTCACTTATTCTTTTTAGCCTTCCGCTCTTTCTTTCAAGAAGAATATCCCTCTTAGAACCCGTATCAACATCACCAACTATTAGGGCGGCTACCTCCGAAACAGTAGGTTGGTTATAAATCCTTTCATCTGTTGATCTATCAGATATTAGCTTAAGCTTGAGATCAGGAAAAGGACAATCCTTTAATCTATCTGCTGCCATCCTAAAAGATTTGGCATGTGTATTGAACTCATCTAACATGTCCTTCAATCTACTAACTGTTTCTGGAATAATATTGGGGTTGTTCCTGCATATAAAAGGAAATACTATGATGCAGCAATGAAAAATATTTAATATGTTGTAAAGAAAACAAAGTTTGGTAAAATTACCCAATTCCTTTAATTCTATGTTGAATCTCATTGTCGGTGTCGTAAACATACAGTTGAGCAAATTTTGGAGATTGTCCAGTTAAAGGTAACATGCTCCCAATTCGATGGCAAGTCTGTCCATGAATTCTTATGTTAGGTGGTCCACTTCCAGCTAAAAATCTGTTGTCGAATTTCATTCCCGGAGACGTAAAAGCAAACATCATGTTGTACATTCTACAAAATTGTTGATAATTTCGACTGTCTATCTCACTATTATCAAACAAAAGACGTTGTAGTAATAGTGGTGGTGTTTTCAGAAGTGGCAACACAACTTTCCCCTTTCCACAACATAGTTGAAACTTAGGAACTGCACTATGTTTTCGCTTGTCAGTTTTTTCTTGATACCACATAAGTGCCCCACATTGTGTGCATTCAACTATAGGATCACCAATATCAGAATAACCTATTTAAATGAAACGTAGTTGAGCAATTGGTTTATATTAAATAATAAAATTATAACTAAAATCGTTCATATTAAATAATAAAATTATAACTAAAATCCACATTAAATCATAGCAGGTATCAAAGTGCAACATGTAATGGACAACGTCAAATTGATATGTATAATGAATTTAAAGAAGAAATAAAGTTGGTTTTAATGATAAATACCAATATTTAAAGAATCAAATGATGTAGAATTGGAGCCATAGACATCTTCGTCATCATAGCTGGAACTTGAGTCATAATTTGCATCTGCGGCATTGAATTCACATGAGCTATCACTGAGAGAATCATCTGTTACCGTCTCATCACCAGAGTAATCACTCTCAATGTTAACATCTGGAGTTGAAGTGAATGTTGTGGGTTCTTGTATAGGAATATTGCTTGTGGATGAAAAAGCCAGATTATGATTCTCATTTCCAAAATAATTGAAGAGTTTGACCGTCATGGATTGAATAACACCTACATTCAACTGTTTTTTTTATTTATGAACATAACTACTTGGATGTTCATGAGGTTCCATATTTCTTTGATTAGAAAATGAGGAAGTTATATCAGAAATAGGTGTAACAGTCAACTGTTTTTTTGATTTTTGAATAGAACAACTTGGCGGTGCATGAGGTTTTATGTTTCTTTGGTTAGAACATGAGGAAGCTATATCAGAAAATGGTGTTTTGAAATGCGAAAAGGATGGAGAATTTATCCTGAAAGGACCCCACTGTTATTGCTAAGGTTGTTATGAAGTTTGTAAGATTGGGGCATATTACCTTCCATAATACTTTTCCTCCGCTGTCGTGCTGAAGCAGCCAGTTGATTTGTAGAAACAATATTGAAACTCTTCATTGTACTTGAGTTGCTTGATGCAGATGCTGGTGAAGGTGAACTCATATTTCTTTCATTAAAGATTGATGAAGTTAAATAAGATAGTGGTGTTCTGATATTAACCATGGTTGGAACATAATACCTTTGAGAGTTTTCAATGGGATTGATTGTGTTTTCATCAGTTCTTCCTTTTTTTCAGTCTTTTATCTTTAAGAATCTGCTTCCTTTTACGTCTTGCCATTGCTGCAACTTGTGGTTCCATAGTGTTGGTTAGGTGATGTTTAGATTAATGGGTAGAAAATCACTTTGATTGTATGATTGTCATTCAATTTTTTTTTGTTAACCACATAAAATGATTGTAGACATAAAATGAATAAAGTTTTTGGTTATATGATAATAAATATAATTGTTAATACAATATTCACGGTTCCAAGATTTTGAAGTAAAATACTGAAGTCAACAGAATACCAAGTGATTATTTTTGTGAACCATTTTAATTATTAATAATAATAATTAATAATAATAATAATAGCGTTAAATAGTGTTAAGTGTTATTTCAAAATTTAATTAAAAATGTTATAATTATGGACAATCAAGTACCAATAAGAAAAGGTAACTTTCCAGATTCTAACCATTCTGCCAATTAATCTTGAATTGAAAAGAAAAGCAATGGTCAGAAAAAATTATTATAGTTTCACTTTGGAAACCGAAAATGAAGTGCATCATGAATAGTAACTACTCAAGCATGCATTTGATAGGCTTGAAACGTTTTTTGATATAGTCATACCATATTGATTTTAATTGTAATCATTATTAAAATGATTGTATCAATAATTTTTTATTTTATCATAAATTTTTATGATTATCATTTATCATTAAATTTTCATGATTACCATTTAATATTTTTTTATCATGATTACAATTATAAAGTTAATTTGAAAAGATTATGATATATTTTAGTTATTTCATAACCTTAAAAAAATTATTAAATCTCAATTGATTTTGTTTTGTTTTATTAACCTTTTTATAGAAATTGAAATAATTTATTTTAGGTCAAATAAGGATCTAAATAATTACAAAATAATATTTATTCTTACATTTATAGAATGATAAATTAAATATTTAAGATAAACATTAGAGTTCTTATTTACTTTATCTTTTATATATTTATAATATACTTTTTTTTGTTAATTTTATTAACAATATATTTATAGTTAACAATACATCCTTTAAACTACGTTATTTTTTTCAAGAATATAAATGTAACCTTTCAAAAAAATATACACAAATATATTAAGAAGTCGGTAGAAAATTTTATTGGTTAAATTATAATTCCATTCAAAATTTATTGATCATAAATTTTTGAAATCAAATCATGCATAAAAATAAAATGTATTAATGTGACCATTCAAAATATTTATTTTATGGAATCAAATCATATATAAAAATTAAATATATTTATGTCACCAATAATTTCCATATAAGTATAATAAAAATAAATGATAATAATGTCTCCATTCAAAAGATATATTGGTAAAGTATCAAATTAAATGGTACTCCAATATTTGATTAAAAAATTGTAATATTTATTTTTAATATTGTATAAAAATATATTAATTAGTCATACTTTAAAAAAATAAATCGTAAATATTTTATTAAAAATCGTAAATATTAAATATTTTTCAGTTTATTGTGAATTTTCAATAATTAAATATTAATGATATTATATAAAATTAATTTCATGAAATAAATTTATTTAATAAAGTGTTATATAAATATTTAATACATTATATTATACCATTAATTTATATAAAATGATATTAACTTATTCCTGTTTATAAAATTATTGTAACTTTTTTCCGGTTTATAAGCATGTTGAATTCGTGTGTCCATTATTAAAATATATGTAATTTATTATTATTGATATAAATAATTTTATAAATAGTTTAATTTATTACATTTATAAAATTATTTGTAATTTATTCACCTTTATAAAATTAATTATAAATTATTTAATTTATTAAAATGATTGTATTAATAATTTTTTATTTTATCATAAATTTTTATGATTATCATTTATCATTAAATTTTCATGATTACCATTTAATATTTTTTTATCATGATTACAATTATAAAGTTAATTTGAAAAGATTATGATATATTTTAGTTATTTCATAAACTTTAAAAAATTATCAAATCTCAATTGATTTTGTTTTGTTTTATTAACCTTTTTATAGAAATTGAAATAATTTATTTTAGGTCAAATAAGGATCTAAATAATTACAAAATAATATTTATTCTTACATTTATAGAATGATAAATTAAATATTTAAGATAAACATTAGAGTTCTTATTTACTATATCTTTTATATATTTATAATATACTTTTTTTTACTAAAGTTACATTAATGCACAATATATATTTATAATATATTTTATAATATACGTATTTTTTTCAAGAATATAAATGTAACCTTTCAAAAAATATACACAAATATATTTAGAAGTCGGTAGAAAATTTTATTGGTTAAATTATAATTCCATTCAAAATTTATTGATCATAAATTTTTGAAATCAAATCATGCATAAAAATAAAATGTATTAATGTGACCATTCAAAATATTTTCTATATATAATAAAAATAAATAATATTAATATCTCCATTCAAAAGATATATTTGTAAAGTTTTGATTTAATTTTTTTCATATCTTTATATATTCTAATGTATATAATATTCCTACAAACAATATGAAACAGTACCAAACCTATAATATTAAAAGAGAATTCAAATTTTATTGATCATAATATTTTATGGAATCAAATCATATATAAAAATTAAATATATTTATGTCACCATTCAAAATAATTTCCATATAAGTATAATAAAAATAAATGTTAGAACGATTAATTTAAACCTCCAAATGTTTTCCACGACTCAAAATGTAAAATTAACTGTGATTAATTTAAACCTCCAACGTCATATATTAACAAAAAAACCCAATATTTATACATTTGAATCAACCAAAAAATGAGTTCCAAGTGTTGTTTGTTGGATGAACTTGTCACAGTCCACATATGTTTACAACGAACAACAATCTTCCACAAATCCTCGCGCCATTGATGTTACTATTTAGACCTGTTACAAAATCTGTATTAAAATGGACACAGAGAATCAAAATATGGGAATGAAGAAGAATTGGAAAATAATACGTAACCTTTTGAAAATAATGGAGAATGAAGAAGATTGAGGAGTGAAAGGTTTAGAATGCATGGGAAGTTGTGATATCTTGGAATATCAAAATAATCCATTCTAATTCCAATAATATACATTTAATCTAGTGTAATGATAAATAGTGGGTATTTTTAAATCATGCAATGAATAATATTTCATTTAATTATAATAGATCTAATTTGGCCATTCCAATTAGGGATGTCAGTTTGGACCTGTTAATGGGGATCCCCGCGGGGAACGCCCCGTTCGGGGCCCCAAAGATGGGGAATTTTCCCCCGTGGGGGCGGGGATGGGGAGAAAAATTCCCCCGAGAGCATTTCGGCATTTCTGGGACGGGGACGAGGAATACACCCCCCGCCCCGCCTATTTTTTAGCTTTTCAAGCATACTCATGATGCTAAATTTTATAATTATCCCTTATTAGTTTTGATGAAGTATAGTTTTTTAAGCATAATTATGTTGTTGGATTTTTTTAGTTGTTTAGGCATATTGTTACTTTAAAAAGTATTATAGTTCATTTTATTGAATTTTATAGCATTTTATAGAAATTTATAAAAAAAATATTATTATTTTGTGTTCCATTAGTATTTTTAATAAAAAATAATAAATGTCAAATACTAGTATTTTTTAATAACATAATAAATATGTGAATTCTTTGTGCTTTTTATTTTTATAGAAAATATAAACATTTTAAAAAAATAAAATATTAATGAATAAATGTAGGATCTATGGGGATCCCCGCGGGGAACGGGGATCCGCGGGGAACGGGGATGGGAAGTGTCCCCCGGCCCCGCCCCGCCCCATTGACATCCATAATTCCAATTCCTTCCTCATTAACCGTGAGTCTAAACATTGGAATTCAAATATAAATAAATTAACCGTGAATGAAACATTGGAATTGGAATTCAAATATAAATAAAATTCAAATATAAATAAAATAAATTAATAAATCAAATAAATAAAAAATAGTGTAAAATTATGATAGATTGACATGTCAGCAAAATTAAATACCAAATGAATATGGTAACAGCATAGTGTTGATTAGTCTATTATACCCTTGGAATAAGAAAAGTTATAACATCTAATCAAAATGTTAGACTTGGAATTTCCAGGTACTTTACTTTTAATAGATTGGTAATAGATTAGAATTTATAGTCAATGCAAAAAATTATAAGTCTATTTAATCATATGATATTGTTATTTCACTTTAGTAAGTAATTTAAAATGACATAAAATAAAATAAAACCAAGTTAATAATTTAGTTGTGTGATTTACCCCATAAAGTACAATCATCAATCTGATATCTGTTTTTATAGTCTATAATGAAGGATCACGCTATTCAAGAAACATAGCCTCAAATGCATTAATACGCACCAAATAGACATATCAATGCAGAAAGCGAGTGTTCTGCTTGATATGTCTGGAGGGTAATAATCTACAAAAAAAACAATATAAAAATATGTTAGGGTCATATCAAACTAAAATTAAATTATAATTTATTTTAATGGTATAATGTAAATATTTTTAGGATCAAATTAAAAGTGTGACTTACTTGAAGGATCACATGAGAGAGACGCGCTAATGCTAGCAATAAAAATCTTAACCGCTCAAATTGTAAAATCGTGAGTGTTGGCGCTTCCGAAAGACTCCCTAAATCCATCGTGCTTTCGAAATAGTATAGGGCTGGATTCTGAAACAGCAACTAGAGTCCCAAATAGTTTTGCTTGGCTTCTTCTCTCAGTAAAAATTATCCTCTCACGCCTTTATAATAAATAAGTAGATAATTATACTACACATTTTAAAATATAAATATTTATAAACTTTAATAATATAATATTTTTTACCTAATAATCCAAGCTAATATAAAGGTGATGACTGGAATGAGATTGCTAAGAGTAGCGAAAAACGATGTCGTTGTGACTTTCACTCCAATAAAGTACTCCCTTAGCCACAACGTACTTATGCAAAATGGAGGCCCATGAAAGAAATGATAAGTTGTTGATTTATTATTTCCATGACAGTTTGAATGGGGTGTATCTGAAGTGGTACAAGAGCTTGAAGAGGCACTATATCCGAACATGGAGGGACTTGGCCGAAGCCTTCTTGAAACAATATAAATATAACATGGATATGGCTACATACCATGTTGTATAATAAGGTGGATTCATTTCTATTTGTTAACTTCATTCCTTTTAATTTGAATTTTACTACAAAACATTTGTGTGCGTGCGTGCATAAAGTGATAAATTGACAATATTTATATATTGTTTAATTGAATATAAAAAAACTGATCAAATAAAAATATATATAGTAGTATAAAGCTATATTTTAAAAATAAGAGGATGTAGAGAGAAAATAAAGATGAATAAATTACAAATAATGCATAATCTTATATTACAAGCCTTCTTACTTTCAAATCTCACCCTAATTTAATGTTTACACAAAAACTTGAACCATTTCCCAAGAGATACAAGCCATTATTGTTAATGTAATATAACTTAGTAAATCACCCATAAATGATATTATTTCTAGTTACTGTCAATGTTTATTTTTAATAAACAATCTAAATATCATAACAAAACAAAACAAAGTTAATAAAACAATAATATTTAATATTATTTTATATTTTAATTATTTTATTTTAAAATAAATTTTAAATTTATTTTATTTTATTTTATTTTATTTTAAAAATAAAAAAATAGATGAATTAAACTCTGAAAAAGATTTTGAATATGTCTTAGAGATCAAATAGTATAAGTTGAATTTACGATATTTCAAATAAATCATAATATAAAATAATAATAAAAAATTCAAATTATATAAATAAATTTATATTTGTTCTCTATAAAAAAATCACATGTGGAGCTAAATCGGTACAATTAATTTTAAAATATGCTTTTCTTTTAACATTAAAAGCAAAGGAAATATCAAGTTTTTTTTAACAAAAACATTAATTAATTTATTATATTTGTTGAAAATAATTATATTCTTCATCAAATAATATTTGAATATTATTAGTATTAGTTAGTAATATTAAACTCAATTTATTTACCCATCAAATTCATGTAATCTTCTCATCCATATTCAAATTTGCAGCTGTGAATCAAAACCAAAATAATAAACAATTAAATATCTTTAAATTTAATTATATTGAATATATCCTTCTCTATTAATCCTCCAATACAAATTTGACAAGTGAATACAATTCTCCTATTTCTTTTTTTCCTTTTCGAGAACAATCTAAATATCATAACAAAACAAAATATATTTTTTTTAATATTTTGTTAATAAACCACCCCTAAATGAATTATTTCCACTTACGGTCATCGTTTACTTTAACTAAACAATCTAAATATGTGATGAGAAACTTAAACTTATCCTCAAAAATTAATTGCCCACTCATATATAGGATGAACTACAAAAGATTATATTCTAAAAGTCAAATCTACAAACTATTTTATGCATATATTTCAAAAATAAATGAGAAAAACACACCATTCATTGAGTGTAACATGACAATAACATCTAAAAAAACAATATAGAACATTGTAACAACTTTAAACACGTTAGAATATTTTTACATCAATCTATTAACAAAAAAAAATAAAGATATTTTCACATCAATCTATTAACAAAAAGTAATGAAGATTCAAATTATTATTATTATAGTTTAAACTTGAGGAATAATCATATACATACTCGCACTCGGATTGTGCGATCCTACATCTCAAAGTTCTTCCTCAATGCAACGTGTACTTTCCTTAATTAAGGTATATCCTCCTCCATTAACTTCATGACATATGATCTTACTTTACAGAAGTGATTCAGATTTGTTATCAATAGTGAAGAAAGAATTCTAAAATGACAATAATATAAAAATGGTAACTAATCTTCTCCAACCCCGTCAAATACCACATAGGATGTTGAGAAAAATTGGATAGAAAATGATTAATTTTTTTGACAAGTTTATAGTTTTCATAGAGCACTCTCATATGTTCCACAAATTTTTATAGAATGAATAATGACTTTGTTATGCTGTAAGCACCAGTCCACATATGATTCCAACACAATTTAGCAACAATTTCAATTTGTAACATCACAACCTTATTAAATCGATTTGTATATAAAATTCAGAGGAAAATTACTAATAACAATAGCAATTAGGAAAGAAACTGTTAGAACAATGTTTGAATCTACTACCCTATATTTAAGTTTTGATGATAACAAAGTGAAAAGATATAGTATTTATAAGTTTCATGAATGAACTACATGCTGCCTAAAATTATTATGTTCTGACTTGCAGATACTCTGATTGGTATAAGCAAGATCACGTCTTTTCAGCATCAGAATTTGATTTCATACACCAGCATCAGAAGTTGCTAAATCAGAACGTCAAGATCAGATGATCAACTCACGTACATGCTGAAGATTGATGAACAGAACTGCGCGTAAACACTCTGATACAGAAACACAATAGTTCATCAGCAGCGAAGCAGAATCAGAATGAGCCAAGCCAGAACTTGCGTTAAAGAAGCAACGGTACTGTGCATTGAAAGCTAATCAATTCCAACGGCCTCATTCCAGACAAGATCTGCTCAAAAAGGAAAGCTTGTTATTAGCATTGAATCAAGAATATTGCATTCAACGTTCATCTTCTCAAGTGCTATATAAACAAGGCTTCGAAGATTATAATGGCTAATGCTCTCAAACTCTCTACACGCACAAAGCTAAACCTTAATCTTCATTCTACCAGTTTTGCTAAACCACATACTCTGATATTCATTACTGTTTAGCAATCTAGTTTCTAAGCTTCATTTTGTGTATACATCACAGTTGTGATAAAGTTTTGTAGAAAACATTCACACATTGTTTTATACCTTTGTAAGAAAGTGTTGCCTTGACAAACCGGATTGTGGTTTGAATCAAGAAGGCTTTAGCAGTTGTTAAAGCAGTCTGTTATATTCAGTTGAATATAGTGAATTAAGACCTCGTTGGAGAGAGGCGAAATCACCTTGACGGGTGGACTGGAGTAGTTTGAGATCAAACGAACCAGGATAAAAATATCCTGTCAATTGCTTTAAGATTTCAGTTTTACAATTCAACCCCCCCTTCTTGTGTTTTTCACCCCTTCAATTGGCATCAGAGCGCCTGGTTCTGAGCTAAAACACTTAACCGTGTCAGTACAAGATCCAGCATCAGAAAAACACAATGGCAGGAAACAATTCTCACTTCAGCAATGACAATAACGAGGACAGAGACAGATTCAGCGGCAAACCTCCAGTCTTTGATGGAGAAAACTTTGATTACTGGAAAGACAGAATTGAAAGCTTCTTTCTAGCACATGATGCTGATCTGTGGGATATGGTGACAGATGGATACACGCACCCTGTGAATGCAAGTGGTCAGAAGATTGATAGAAAATCAATGTCTGATCAACAAAAGCGTGATTTCAAGAATCACCATAAGGCCAGAACCATCCTCCTCAGTGCCATCTCCTATACTGAGTATGAAAAGATCTCCAACAGAGACACAGCAAAGAACATCTTTGATTCTCTCAGAATGACGCATGAGGGCAACGTTCAAGTCAAAGAAACAAAAGCTCTGGCGCTCATTCAGAAGTATGAGGCGTTCAAAATGGAAGAATCTGAATCCATTGAAACTATGTTCTCTAGATTCTAGATTCTGGTAGCTGGTCTCAAAGTTCTGGACAAAGGATACTCTACTGCTGACCATGTCAAGAAGATAATCAGAAGTTTACCCAAGCAGTGGAGGCCTATGGTTACTGCTCTGAAGCTAGCTAAGGATCTCAACAAAATCACTCTGGAGGAACTTATAAGCTCCCTCAGAAGTCATGAGATAGAGCTAGAAGCTGATGAGCCTCAGAAGCAAGGTAAGCCTTTAGCATTAAAATCTAACAAAAAATTTGAGTCTAAAGTTTTGCAGGCAGTTGAAGAAACATCTGATGGATCCTCATCAGAAGAAGACGAACTTTCCCTTCTCTCCAGAAGAGTAAATCAACTGTGGAAGCAAAGACAAAGGAAGTTCAGGAATCCCAGAAGATCTGATCAGAACGAGTCTTCTTCCAGATACAGAAGGACAGATTCTTCCTCTGGATACAGAAGATCTGAAGGCTCCTCCAGTAGCAAGAAGCCAAACACCAAAGACATCATCTTCTACGAGTGCAATGAGCAAGGACACTACAAGAGTGACTGCCCAAAGCTTCAGAGGGAAAAGCCCAAAAAGAAGTTTGGAAGAGAGAAGAAGAAAAGTCTCATGGCCACATGGGATGACTCTGACTCGTCTGAAGCTGACTCAGAATCAGATGATGAAAGGGCAAACATAGCGCTCATGGCTAACATCTCAGAAGATAGTGAAGCTTCTGAATCAGACTCAGAATCAGACACAGAAGAGGTATTTCATAACTTCGCTGTTAATTTTACAAAGGCTGAACTTGCTGAAAGCCTTAATGAAATTCTGGAACGTTATCAGCAGATTAGAGCTAAATTCAGAGACCTGAAAAGGAATCTTGAATCTGACTCTAATAAGTCTGAGAGTCTCAAATTGGAAAATTCTGAGCTGAGAGATAAAATTTCAAAATTAGAAAACACTTTGCAAAACTCTCAGAAGGAACCAATTTCTGAAACTCCCAGCAACGCTGATGAGATCATCAAGGAGTATGATCACAGTTTCCAGAAGTTCCTTGCTAAAAGCATAGATAGAAGCAGAATGGCTTCAATGATCTATGGAGTTAGCAGAAACGGCAGGAAAGGAATAGGATACCAAGGTAAGGTTCCTACACCAAAGAATGTCATGGACTTAACCATTAAACACACTCCTCTAAATTCACACTTTGTGTATGGTCACACACATGACATCAAATATACTAGCAGTAAGCACTCTGTGAAACCAAAATTCAACCAGAGTTTTGGTAAAACTAACAAATCAGAACCCAAGAAGATCTGGGTACCTAAGGATAAAATAATACATGTTGCAGATATCTTTAGCAGCAAGTCAGAAACACCAGTCATGGTACCTGGACTCTGGCTGCTCACGACACATGACGGGAAGAAGGCATATGTTCCAAAGCCTGGAACTTAAGCCTGGAGGCCACGTTGGCTTTGGAGGCAATCAGAGGGGAAAGATAATTGGCTCTGGAACTGTAGGTAATGGAAATCTTCCCTCTATTAATAATGTTCTGCTAGTTGATGGATTGATGCATAATCTGTTATCCATAAGTCAATTAAGTGATAACGGTTATGATATAATCTTTAATCAAAAATCATGTAAAGCTGTTAGTCAGAAAGATGGGACTATCCTGTTTAATGGAAAGAGGAAAAACAACATTTACAAAATCAAACTTTCTGAACTAAAGAGTCAGAATGTAAAATGTCTTCTGTCTGTTAACAACGAGCAGTGGATCTGGCACAGAAGATTGGGGCATGTTAGTATGAGAAGAATATCTCAGATTAACAAACTCAATCTGGTCAGAGGACTTCCTAATCTGAAGTTCAATTCAGATGCTCTGTGTGAAGCATGTCAGAAAGGCAAATTTGCAAAACCTTCTTTTAAATCCAAAAATGTTGTTTCTACCTCTAAGCCATTAGAACTTCTGCACATTGACTTATTTGGACCAGTTAAAACTGCTTCAGTCAGTGGTAAGAAGTATGGGTTAGTAATCGTAGATGACTATAGCAGATGGACATGGGTAAAGTTCTTAAGACACAAGGACGAGTCACACTCTGTGTTTGTTACCTTCTGTAACCAAGTTCAGAATGAAAAAGATCTTAGAATCGTTAAAGTCAGAAGTGATCATGGTGGAGAATTTGAAAATAAAGATTTTGAGTCATTCTTTAATGACAAAGGCATTCTGCATGATTTCTCTTGTCCTAGAACTCCCCAACAAAATGGAGTTGTAGAACGAAAGAACAGAACATTGCAAGAAATGGCCAGAACCATGATCAATGAGACAAACGTTGCTAAGACTTTCTGGGCAGAGGCAATAAACACAGCGTGCTACATTCAGAATAGAATCTCAATTAGACCTATTCTGGAAAAGACTCCATATGAATTGTGGAAGAACAGAAAGCCCAACATTTCGTATTTTCATCCATTTGGATGTACTTGCTTTATATTAAATACAAAGAATTATTTGAACAAGTTTGACTCTAAGGCACAGAAGTGTATTATGTTAGGATACTCTGAACGCTCAAGAGGGTACAGAGTATACAATACAGAAACACAGATTGTGGAAGAATCAATCAGTGTTCGTTTTGATGATAAGCTTGACTCTGAAAAGTCAAAGCAGAATGAAACTTTTGCAGGTATAGAAATTGAATTTGCAGGTTCTGAAGACAAGTCATCAGAAGCTCTCAACACAGACATTCCTTCAACGTCTGAAAGGAGCACTGCTAGAAATCCTTCAACAGCTGCTGATCAACCTCAGAAGAGATTACCCAGAAGCAGTTTGGATCACCCAGAAGAGACTATTCTAGGAAGAAAAGAAGATCCAATCAGAACAAGAGCAAGCTTCAGAAACTCTGAAGAAACTCTTATGGGACTTGTGTCTCTGATTGAACCTTCTTCTATTGATGAAGCACTTCTGGACAATGACTGGATTCTGGCAATGCAAGAAGAGCTGAATCAATTCACCAGAAACGACGTATGGGATCTCGTTCCCAGACCAAAAGGATTCAACGTCATTGGAACAAGATGGGTGTTCAGAAACAAGCTAAATGAACAAGGAGAAGTCATCAGAAACAAGGCACGACTGGTTGCACAAGGTTATAGTCAGCAAGAGGGGATAGACTATACGGAAACCTTTGCCCCAGTCGCCAGGTTAGAATCTATCAGACTTTTAATTTCATTTGCTGTTAATAGAGGCATCACTCTGTATCAGATGGATGTCAAAAGTGCATTCTTAAATGGTTATATAGAAGAAGAAGTTTATGTTCACCAACCCCCAGGTTTTGAAAATACAAAACATCCAGAACATGTTTTCAAACTAAAGAAGTCACTGTATGGTCTGAAACAAGCTCCCAGAGCTTGGTATGAAAGGCTAAGTAACTTTCTGCTTGAAAATGAATTCACCAGAGGGAAAGTGGACACTACTCTATTCTATAAAACAGTTAAGAGTGACATCTTAGTCTGTCAAATTTATGTTGATGATATCATTTTTGGTTCTACTAATCCTTCTCTTGGAAGAAAATTTGCTAAGTGTATGCAGGCAGAATTTGAGATGAGCCTCATGGGGGAACTGAAATTCTTTCTAGGAATTCAGATCAATCAAACTCCAGAAGGAACTTACATTCATCAGAGCAAATACATCAGAGATCTTCTGAAGAAATTTGACCTCTCAGAATGTAAGCCATCAAAGATTCCAATGCATCCCACGTGCATTCTGGAAAGAGAAGAGGTAAGCAAAAGTGTAGAACAAAAAGTCTACAGAGGTATGATTGGTTCTCTCCTCTATCTGACTGCTTCAAGACCTGACATATTATTCAGCGTTTGTATCTGTGCTAGATTCCAATCAGATCCTAGAGAATCTCACTTAACAGCTGTTAAGCGAATTTTCAAGTATCTGAAAGGTACTACTAATCTGGGTTTGTTTTATAGAAAATCTAGTGATTACAGCTTAGTAGGCTACTGTGATGCTGATTTTGCTGGAGACAGAGTGGAACATAAAAGTACTTCTGGAAGCTGCCAGTTTCTGGGAGAAAATCTGATCTCTTGGTCCAGCAAAAGGCAATCAACAATTGCTCTGTCAACAGCAGAAGCTGAGTACATAGCAGCAGCAGGATGTAGCACACAAATGCTCTGGATGAAAAGTCAGCTTGAAGACTTCCAGATTTTTGAGAGTAACATTCCTATACTTTGTGATAATACTTCTGCTATTTGCTTAAGTAAGAATCCTATTTTACATTCTAGAGCTAAGCATATAGAAATAAAACATCATTTCATTAGGGACTATATTCAGAAAGGTATTTTAAACTTAAAATTTATAGATACAGACCATCAATGGGCTGATATCTTTACTAAACCCCTTTCAGAAGATAGGTTCAATTTCATTCTGAAACATCTCAGCATGAAAGTATGCCCAGAGTGAAAATGCTTTAATTCCATATTTTTACCTTCAGAATGTAATTATTTTACTGTGAACTTCTGATCAATCTCCTTTCAGAAAGATAGAACATGCAGATTGTATCAGATGCAAGTCTAAAGATCTGAGAGTCTAATCTCAAAGACAGACGTGCTGATCACTACATCAAACAAGTGTCATCCAATCATCAGCAAATCTCTGAAGCAGAACGCGTGCACGCTTCTGAGAAGGCAAAGCGCTGATTGGGTGCATTGAGACACATGTCTGGTAACCGTTTTTAAGTATCTTTCTCAAATCCCCCAAAATCAGCAAGCATTTAATGAAAAGTAATCACGCTTTTTAAATGGTAATCATGATTTTTTTTTCTCTCTCTTAAAAACGTTTAACTTTTCAAAATAATTTTGAAAACTCTATTTAAGCACATTAATCCTTCATTCTTATTATTTACGCTTTCTCACAAACACTCAAGTATTTTCTGCATATTTCTGAGTTTATCTCCTACAAACCTTTTTCTCTCAATTCATTCTCAAAGCTTTTTTAGTGTGAACAATGGCATCCTCCAGCATTTCTGCAGGCAATCAGAAGAAAGCAACTTCTGAGCAATATCAGGTGCCACTCAGAACTCTCCTCACTCCGGTGAAGAACCTTGAAGTGCTCTCTGAGTTAATCATCGACTTTGAAAGTTTGAAGGAAAATGGATTTGACCTAACTGAAGAAATTAGGGCTCAAAAGTGGGAGAGGTATTTCGATAGGTTGGTTGGACCAACATTCCCAGCGCTAGTCAAGGAATTTTGGATTCACGCCAAGGTTTCTAAACATCTAGTCATCTCTTCTGTCATGGGAAAGAAGATTGTGATTTCTGAAGATCTCATTGCAAGGCTAATCGGTCAAAGTGGTGGTGGAGTCCGCTGTGTGGACATGGCTGAAAGATGCCCTGATGTAGGTGTGGTAGCCAACAGGATTTTCACTCTTGGAATGCCCAGCAGCAAAATTAAGGATCTGAAGGATCACTGCAGAGTATGGGCTAAGATTGTTCTGGGATGCTTCAACCACAGGAAACCAACAAGTTCTCCTGATTATATAAACGTGGATCAGCAGTTTCTGATCTACTTTATTGATCAGAGGGTAAAGATCAATCTGGCACACTTCCTGTTCAACCATCTCAAGACCAGTGTCAAAGAAACAAGAGAAGAAGAAAGGACCAAGAGGGACTGGATACCGTTTGGAAGGCTTATATCAGATATTCTGACAGAGAATAGGCTGATTGAACATCTGGTTGAAGCTCAGGAGATGAGCACTATTGAACCAACTATTGGGAAACCGCTGAACGCTAAGAATCTGAAAAAGATGAAGCTGATAGAAAATATTCAGAAGGAACCCAGAGCTACTTCAACTGCTGATATCTCCAGCAGAAGAGTGCCTCTGAGTGATTTTCCGGTATTTTCTGAAATGGAATCCAAACCAGAGATGTTTCTCAGGTACCCAGATGCGTACAAGGCAGAAGATACAGGTTCAAAGCTGAAGATCAAAGATCTGCGTCAACCAGAACCAGAAGTGACTTTGAAGAAGACAAAGAAGAGGAAAGCGCCATCAGAAGGATCGTCTCAGCAGACTCCAAAGAAAAGAGGTATTTCATCTGCTGCCCCTATTTCAAAATCTTTTACTATTCCAGCATCTGCTGCTCCTCAAACCTCCCATAGAATATCAATTCCAATCCCTACCATTGATGAAACCATACCAGAAGACCCTTCTGAGGCATTACAACTCAGAAGAACCAGAACCAAAATCCCCAAACAACCAACAGTTTCAACAACACCAGCACTTGACCAAGTGCTAGCTGATATTGAGCGTGAACACGCCTCTGCTAAACCAAACTCTGAACCACTAAATGTTCCTCCTCCACAACCAGAAATACAACAACAACCAGAACCAAAACCACAACAACAACAACCACTCACAGAAGAACCTCTGATCCCTGAGCAATCAGAGATTCCACCTCCATCTCCTCAACCAGAAATAAATCCACCTTCACCACAAACAGAGTTTCACCATTCTGAAACCCCTTCTCCTCATAAATCTGACCCTCACTCACCTCAACCTTCACCGCTGGCAATCCAGTTGCCATGTGGAACCACTATTGTCATGCCCCAGTTACCATCCTCAGAAGAATCAACACCTCCAAAGACTCCCAAAACACCACCTACTCCAATCGAAATATCTGACTCTGATACCCCTCCTCCAAAACAAACACCTGCTCAGAAAACCTCTGAGAACCCCAGCAGGACTTTCATTGACTTAACCAGTCTTGAACGTCTTGCTGATCTAAGACACAAAATTGCTATCCCAAAACTAAAGCAACCAGATGTTGGCTCTGGTATTTTGAATTTTGAAACAGGTGTGCTGCAATGGATTGCTTCTTTGAAGCAAGTTTGTCCTGGGATGATTGACCCAGCTGCTTCTGATCAGCTCTGGTCACAGTTCAGACTATGGGTACGTGCTGAAGCCCTCAAGTTGCAGGATATCAACTATGAGCAGGCACAACAGAACTTCAGCAAGCTGCTGAAAGAAGTTGAAAGTCAGCTGCCTCAGGAAGACGTGCTCCCTCTGGACAGTGAACCTTGGTCTGAGAAACAGCAAGCTGCACAGGTGCAACCATCAGAAGAAGACAAGACCATTCAGGATGAAAATCAAGCAGAGGATGTCGCTGAAAGTTCTGAGAAGCCTCCTCCTTCTGATGCTTCTCAAGCTGCCTTGGACAGGCAGGCTCTGGAAGAACTAAGGCTGAATGACTTGCGTCTACAGCAGCGGATGGACGACAATGATCAGAAGATGAAAGCAAGAATGGATGTGCAGGACAGCAAGATTGACACTGTTGTCAACATGGTTCAGAAGCAGAATGAAACTTCTGAAAAGATTCAAGCGATGCTGGAGAGCCTGTTCTCACGCATGCCCCCTCAACCTTAAATCTTTTTCATGCATAACATTTTTTATGTTTTCTTGATTTTCTGATGTACTGTTTTGATTAAGTTTTTGTAATATTCTCTTGCTCTGATTCTGAACTATCTTAATATGATTAGTTTTTCTGATCAAATTGTTTTAGCACATCACCAACACTTTTTGATTGCTGACAAAAAGGGGGAGAACAAGAATGATATTTAAATCAATAACGGCTAACTAGACAGAAATTCTCAAACATTCTAACTCTATTACTTGAAATGTTTTTTCTGTTTTGTTTAAAGTCTACAGGCACAAGGAAGCTCCTGGACACTCTGAAGACTAGAAGCTCTGATCAAAATGTAGAAGCTCTGATCAATGTTGCTCTGATCGATATGAAGTTCTGATCGTCCTAACACTCTGATCCAAAGCAAAGCTCTGACAAGAATAGCTCTGAAGCTCTGCTCTCTGATAAGTCAAAGACTCTGATAATCTGATGTTCAAAGAAAGAAAAAGATCTGATCCTGAAGAACACGTATAATCAAAGGGAAGTAATCAACTCAGGGGGAGTATCTCTTAACTCTGATATCTCCTTACTTCTTAACTCTGAAACATTTCCCAGATACCTTTTCACGTTATTTTTCATTTAAAATATCTAGTTTTTGTCATCATCAAAAAGGGGGAGATTGTTAGAACAATGTTTGAATCTACTACCCTATATTTAAGTTTTGATGATAACAAAGTGAAAAGATATAGTATTTATAAGTTTCATGAATGAACTACATGCTGCCTAAAATTATTATGTTCTGACTTGTAGATACTCTGATTGGTATAAGCAAGATCACGTCTTTTCAGCATCAGAATTTGATTTCATACACCAGCATCAGAAGTTGCTAAATCAGAACGTCAAGATCAGATGATCAACTCACGTACATGCTGAAGATTGATGAACAGAACTGCGCGTAAACACTCTGATACAGAAACACAATAGTTCATCAGCAGCGAAGCAGAATCAGAATGAGCCAAGCCAGAACTTGCGTTAAAGAAGCAACGGTACTGTGCATTGAAAGCTAATCAATTCCAACGGCCTCATTCCAGACAAGATCTGCTCAAAAAGGAAAGCTTGTTATTAGCATTGAATCAAGAATATTGCATTCAACGTTCATCTTCTCAAGTGCTATATAAACAAGGCTTCGAAGATTATAATGGCTAATGCTCTCAAACTCTCTACACGCACAAAGCTAAACCTTAATCTTCATTCTACCAGTTTTGCTAAACCACATACTCTGATATTCATTACTGTTTAGCAATCTAGTTTCTAAGCTTCATTTTGTGTATACATCACAGTTGTGATAAAGTTTTGTAGAAAACATTCACACATTGTTTTATACCTTTGTAAGAAAGTGTTGCCTTGACAAACCGGATTGTGGTTTGAATCAAGAAGGCTTTAGCAGTTGTTAAAGCAGTCTGTTATATTCAGTTGAATATAGTGAATTAAGACCTCGTTGGAGAGAGGCGAAATCACCTTGACGGGTGGACTGGAGTAGTTTGAGATCAAACGAACCAGGATAAAAATATCCTGTCAATTGCTTTAAGATTTCAGTTTTACAATTCAACCCCCCCTTCTTGTGTTTTTCACCCCTTCAGAAACATGGCAAGTACTATAATCGCCTGGTGAACCACCAATATACGGAAGTGTAAATTTGTAAACACACACACATCAAGAACAACTACTGAAGTTACACATGGTTAGTCAATTCAGACAATTCAGACAAGTAATCAGATGCACTGACATCTATGTTATCAATATGGCGCAGTCATCTCTAAAAATGGAACAGAACGAGAGTGAGAAGCAAAACGGCTGATATTTAACTAACGTGGATACTAATATAGTTAATATTAATAAACAAATAATTGTAAAAAACTAAAATAAATTAATCAAAATTCATGAAGTATTCATATTTAGAAATAAGAGTCAGAAGTTTTGAGCAAAACATATTTGCAAATGCCAATTAAACTCAATAAAATAACCTTGCTATCCTTAAAAATTCAAGGATAATATAATTTACGGCTGACATTGCCAGAGCATCCGCTTTGACGTGGCATTGTTTAAATCCAATCCCATTATTACGGTCGTTCCAGCCGAGTCACCTATATGTGATGGAACGACACGGCTTGACGAGGTTTTCTTGATTTTGCTGTTTTGTGCAGTGATAGTGGTCGAAACAGCCGAGTTTAATAACATAGACCAACATATGGTAGAAGCAAAAAGCTTAACTACCTTTAGTCCTGCTGGAACAACCTGAAGGAAACCTACAACCCCTAATTGTACTTCCAAGTTCCCTTCGTCCTTGCTAATCCCAAGCACGGCCAATCCATAACCAATGCAACTGAGACATACCACAATTAGAGCGTTTTCATGCTCAAATTTAGGGAACAAATATAAACATAACAAACTTTTGATTAGATTAGTGGCATAAATAAAAGCCGGATACAATATGAGAAGCATAACAGACTGCCTAGGTCGTATTAGGCTTTTGCATATTCAATTCAATGTAGTAACTAGTAAGAATATAAAACCTTTAAATCAGAATAATGGTTCGTTCAGAAGATTACATATCGTTCGATAAGTTCAGCCAGTGCAAATTTAAGATCACAATAATGTACAAAGAATGTAGTTTAGACGGAAAAAGGATAGCAGAAAAATAGAGGTGGCAAATATGAATGAATGCGTAAAGCTTTTGTATAGTTCATTTTTATAACATCAATTAGTATAGTATCAATGACTTCGCACAGGCCACATTTGTGTTCAAATATGTTATGAAAGAGTTGATATATAGAATACAATATTTATATTGACTTAGAATCTAACCTATAATATATGAGGTTTTTGAGTTTGAATGGTGCACGAGGTACTGCATTATTACTTATTAGGCTTACAAATCTGAAACTCAATTTAGGCTTAGGGGTACAAATATGCACATATGGGAGGTGCACGTGAGTGCAATGCTAGTATTATTGATTTGAGCAAAGTAAATTAATTTTAATGAATGATTGTTGTTGATGTTTACTACTATTATGATAATTATTACCTATACGTTAATAAAAAATAATTTTTTGATTGTTGTTTATTTTTCAGTTGGCTCCTATAAAAGTTAATTTAGACAAATCTTGGCCAAACATAATGGGGATGACATGAAACATTGGATATTCTTTTTGGTCATATCATTGAAAATATCACGAGACTTGTTCATCAATGTTTCCGCTAGATTCTTTTAATTTGACATTACAATTTTATCATAAAAATGAGCTGAAGACTATCCTTGATATGAATGGTATTAAACCCGGTGGTACAAAGAAATAAAAGATCAAGGAAATATTCACCCATGAAGAAAGGTATTGGCAAAAAGACCACAAATTCAATGTGAAATGTCTTATTTACTTGAAATTCGAGTTTGCTTGAAAAAAGCAAGTGTTGATTACACACATTGTACCGGTCAACTCATTATCAATTGTCCGGTTGAAGTATACTTTTCGTAATGATGGTTTGTAAGCAATAAATAAATAAATAAAGTTATAATCTTCTTCCCGTCATTATAGTTTGTAATCGATGAACAAATAAATAAATAAACTTATAATCTTGTTAGTTAAAAGATTAATGTGTCTGTTGTTTTTATTATGTCCAAAATTGTTAACAAATTCAAAATCCTTTGTTGGTGGTGGGTTAAGGCTAAAAGTACAAATGTGTTTTTACGATATAAGTTCTCGGTAGACTATATTGTTGCTAATAGTGAGCATTTCTTGTAATTTGGTTTGTTGTTGTTGTTTTTCTATGAACATCGTTAAAGTCATGTTTGTGCTCCTTGCCTTTCCTCCAAGTCTTGTCATCATAGAGAGTGAAATCAAACTAACGCTTTCCCCCAAATCGCATAATGTTCCAGAAATGAAGTTTACATATTGTGCAAGGTATGATGAAACTCTTTGGATTTGGTTATTTTGGTGAACGTTTCCTTTTAATGATGACACTACACCCTTATGACAAGTTCACTGTCTCATTGCTCGAATGTTTTATTTTCTTTGTTTAGAGTTTTTCATAACTTTTGCATAAGCAAATATTTTTTGAAGTGCCTCAGAAAATGATACGCTGAAAATTGTTGAATAATGTTTGGAATTTTCTGCATTGTCCTTCTTTCAGATGTTTCTTTTTTAAAGGTGGGTATAATAATGACTTAAGAGATATAATTTATTTCCCTTTACTTTTCTTTAATTATATCGAAGAGAATGGTAAAAAGTTGTTATATTTTATTCCTCAGTCTCAGACTGGTTTATATAGTAGGAATATCATAAATTATAATTAATTCACTCTTTAATAGATACTAATAACAAACCCGTGCTATCGCACGGGTCTCGTCTGGATTCACATTACATTTATAGATTATTAAATTATTAAGTATGTTACCATGTTTTCAGTTGAGTATATGTCTCATGTAAATCATGTTGGCATTTAACTCCATATTTGTAGCAAGCGTCGGTCCTATCAACAAATCACGTCTGCATGAACAAATAGGAAAAATTATATACTTCTTGAAATACATGGAAAATGTACATACTATATATTTTAATTCAAAATAGATTTTTAATTTGAATCGTAAAGTATAAGATATAAAGTTTATCAACTATCAAAGTGCTTGAAAGACTTCCTTGTACACAATATTAGTAGTAGTAGAACACGGTACATTCTCCTTGTCATGAATTAGGATTTTTAATCCACTTTTGCTCTTAACTCTTGAAATTGCAACATATAATTGACCATGACTAAACACAGGAGTAGGCAAATACAATCCAACACTATCAAGAGATTGACCTTGTGACTTATTAATTGTCATTGCATAGGAGACAATAATCGGAAATTGTCTCCTAATCAACTTGAATGGCCAAGGTGAATCAGAAGGTGACATAGACATTCGTGGAATGTAAAAAATGTTACCTATGTTCTTTCCAGACATGATTTTTGCCTCAATGACATGATTTGCAAATCTTGTAATAATTAATCTTGTTCCGTTGCACAACCCATCGGCTTGGTCCAAATTTCTCATTAGCATAATAGGTGTACCAACCTTCAATTTGATCCTATGATTGGGAAACCCTGACGTTCTTAATTTACTGAGAAATTCAGGAGTTAGAACTTCATATGCTTCAGTATAACTTGAATCTGTTCTATCAATGGAATCAAAACTCAAATACTCTTTCTCTTCTCCTAAAAAAAAGTTTAAAAGCAAAACATAAATAAATTAGTAAAACTATGTTCTTAAATATATATATATATATATATATATATATATATATATATATATATATATATATATATATATATATATATATATATATATATATATATATATATATATATATATATATATATATTATGAATGTAATAATACAGTAAATATAAAACACATGTACCTGGTATCAAGTCTAATACATAATGATTGATTTTGTCCACAACTTCAATGGTTGAAGCAAGAATAGCCTTTCCTTGTAAGAATTCAACATCTTGATATTTTTCCAACAAATTGGAATATGTGTTTTCAACAATTGCTCTTATAGGATCATCAAAATTTGATATTAATAGCTCTTGAGGAATTTCAATATCAACCAAAACATCATTGGGTTCACAAATCTTACCATCACCCACATTTAAAATCCATTTTGAAAATTCCGCTAGTTCATTAGAACTTGTGTTGTCTCTTCCCTCTTGAAGTCTCATATTTTTTGATAGTGTTAAAACCTGGCAATAATCCCATACATAAGATGAACTAATTGATGCATGAACAATATCAGAACGCCCAGCTCTTGGAACAACAGGAAGAATCTGTCTAAAATCTCCTCCAAATACAACAACTTTTCCACCAAAAATAGTATTCTCAACACCCTTTTTGCTCATTACATCTTTAAGGGTTTTATCCAATGCTTCGAAGCAGTTCTTGTGAGACATAGGTGCCTCATCCCATATTATCACATCCGTTGCTTCAAATAATTGAGAATGTTCGGTGTCTTTGTCGATGTTGCAAGTTGAGTTGTCAAGCGTTGGCACAGGTATTTTGAACTTTGAGTGTGCTGTTCTTCCACCCGGCAATAATAACGAAGCTATCCCACTTGAAGCAACAGTAAGAACAATTTTTTTTTTAGAACGAAGTGCACTTGATAGTGTTCTCCACATGAAAGTTTTACCAGTCCCTCCGTAACCATGCAAGAAAAATACCCCTCCACTCTGTTTGTTAACAGCATCCATGATTTTCTCAAATATCAAACGTTGTTCATCTATAAAATACAAACCAAGAATTATAAGTGCAAGGACAATAAAAATCATTTTTGTAATTCATAGTATAAAGAAAATAAATCACCTGTAAGGGCATGAAAAAGTTCTTGGAATTTCTGTTTCTCGGTATCGGCATCGTAATTAAGTTCGTCATAAATAAGCCTATTGCCAACATGTTTTGTGATGTATGAATCTGGATACGGCATACATTTAAATTCATGCAAACTTCTTCGATTCGATTGCATCATGTTCTCAATCTCAATTAGTGTGAGATTCTTTAACTTATTGTCCGATAGCTGCAATTCTGTTAAAAAAATTTCATTAGTTTTCTATATAATTACATATGTATGATGCAACTGATGTCGTGATGTTGAAATACATTGAACATAAATCAAACAGTTGATGTTGCGGCTGCGTGAAATTAAATGGAACCAAAGACACTGTTGCAGCTGCAAGTTAAGAAAATAACTTACATACATGACAAATGACAAATATGAAAATGTTTCTTACATAAATGGACATACCTTATGAAACATATTAAATAAGGGACATATGGATGAAGAATAATTATATTTTAAAGTAAGTTCATATCATTATATTTTGTAATAAAAAAAGATACAGCTTGCATTCGGAAAATAATATTTGTTGACTTAAAAAAGTTTAATAAAGTGTTCATACCTCTTCTATTTGTTTTTTGCCTTTGTTGGTAGAGGATACCATCAGATAACGTCCTCCAAGTTTTTTCCCAAACATGTCGTGGTCTATTGACAGTACCGGATAGTAACATAGTGACAAATAACTTTCATAAAAAATGCCCGGAACCCCAATTCTTTGCTTCATCGATGGCTGCAACATATTCCTTGTCATCGTTAAGAAAGCTCATTTCGAAGCATGCATCCCTAAAAGAATCCTGAACTTTTCCACCCACAAATTTTATATCCTCATAGCAAGTTGGACCTTTGACGACTGTTAGCATCATTCTCAAGAAATATAACTCACCCGTACTTGGAGGGACCCAAATAAGTCTGCCAATTGTATTTCCTCTTTTACGCGGTCTCCATCTACGATATCTTTTATCATAAACAAATTTGGAAAGAAATTGTGAGTACGTCAAATTCTTTGCCTCTGGGTATGCTTTGTTTGCTTCCATCCATGCCGTAAACATAGATTCTTTCACAGTTGGTTTGTCAAGCACCTCATCTATCAATTCATAATCGGTATAATAAACAGAGTTGTCTCCTTCAAGATGAAAGAACAACCTTTCAAACGCGGGTGATCTACCATGAATAGGAAATGAAAAACGTCTCCAACATGCCTCACTTGGTGAGATATATCTGCAATCAAGATATTGCTTGATTTCGTCAACCATTCTGACCGAGGGAGATCCATCACCGTCAGTTTGGACAACAGCAGCAGTAATTCTATCATACCCCTTGTTAATATACTTAAATAAGTATTTAACTGAAGTACTTTGATTACACCACTCCATATTGATGTGTGCTTGGAATTTCTTCAACAAATATGGATTGTAAGGAACTACATATCTGTTATCAAGTTGAACGTGTTTTTTCAGCACTGTATTACCAGTTTCTCTTCTTCGGTACACGGGATATCCATCCTGATCAACAATGGTTTCGGTTTGATATTTCTTTGGAAAGTATTTTGAGCACTTTCCATTTTTCATGCAAGTTGAATTCGCATTTGCTAAACCACATGGGCCATGAATCATATGTGTCTTGACCAAATGGTAGAGTTGCCTATCATCTTCTTCCGTTGGTATCTCTGCTGAAATGATCTTGTTTATATCATCTGGAGTCGGATACTTGCTTGAAGGATGCAAGAATAATAGTATATGGGCGTGTGGTAAACCCCGCTTTTGGAATTCAATGGTGTATATATATGAAATTAAGTAAGTTTAAACTTAGTAAAACGATGCATATTACATATTTAATAAGATTAATGTCAAAAAATATAACTCGACTGAAAGGGTATTAAATTGACTTACATGCAATCACTCTCCCTAAGACGTGCTTTTTTGTTAGATCATACAACAACTCATCGAACTTAATTTTGAAGACTCTTGAGATGATATCTGGACGGTCTTGAGAATTCAAGTTAATTTTGCTAAGCAACCTTTGGATTTCAGGCCAGTTGGGATTGCAAGTAAATGTGATAAAAAGATCTGGAAATCCAACTTGGCTACAAATTGCCATTCCATCAAAATAGAGTTGTTCCATAAACCTCCGACTTCCAACATAAGTTGAAGGTAAAACCACTCTTTTACCTTTGTTTGATCCTTGAGTGTTTGCATTCTGTTCAGATGAGCTCAAATTGCAATATTTAGAAACACACAGTTTTTTCTGATGTTTTCGAATATAATTCAATCTTTGTGACTCCATCATAGTAAATCCATCAACCAAAAATTGTTGAAACAACCTTCTTGACCGCAATATAGTTTGTGCCTCGTTATATCTGCATTGAATCCTAAAAGCAAGCCATTCTCTAATGGTAAGCTTATTCCTCTTCATTTTTTTTTTGGTATTAGTTTCTCTAAGAAGAACTCCAAGTCTAAAACCATCTTCCCCATAAGGAAACAAAAGTGGATATTGATATGCCAGATAACTTGAATGAAACTCACTTATTCTTTTTAGCCTTCCGCTCTTTCTTTCAAGAAGAATATCCCTCTTAGAACCCGTATCAACATCACCAACTATTAGGGCGGCTACCTCCGAAACAGTAGGTTGGTTATAAATCCTTTCATCTGTTGATCTATCAGATATTAGCTTAAGCTTGAGATCAGGAAAAGGACAATCCTTTAATCTATCTGCTGCCATCCTAAAAGATTTGGCATGTGTATTGAACTCATCTAACATGTCCTTCAATCTACTAACTGTTTCTGGAATAATATTGGGGTTGTTCCTGCATATAAAAGGAAATACTATGATGCAGCAATGAAAAATATTTAATATGTCGTAAAGAAAACAAAGTTTGGTAAAATTATCCAATTCCTTTAATTCTATGTTGAATCTCATTGTCGGTGTCGTAAACATACAGTTGAGCAAATTTTGGAGATTGTCCAGTTAAAGGTAACATGCTCCCAATTCGATGGCAAGTCTGTCCATGAATTCTTATGTTAGGTGGTCCACTTCCAGCTAAAAATCTGTTGTCGAATTTCATTCCCGGAGACGTAAAAGCAAACATCATGTTGTACATTCTACAAAATTGTTGATAATTTCGACTGTCTATCTCACTATTATCAAACAAAAGACGTTGTAGTAATAGTGGTGGTGTTTTCAGAAGTGGCAACACAACTTTCCCCTTTCCACAACATAGTTGAAACTTAGGAACTGCACTATGTTTTCGCTTGTCAGTTTTTTCTTGATACCACATAAGTGCCCCACATTGTGTGCATTCAACTATAGGATCACCAATATCAGAATAACCTATTTAAATGAAACGTAGTTGAGCAATTGGTTTATATTAAATAATAAAATTATAACTAAAATCGTTCATATTAAATAATAAAATTATAACTAAAATCCACATTAAATCATAGCAGGTATCAAAGTGCAACATGTAATGGACAACGTCAAATTGATATGTATAATGAATTTAAAGAAGAAATAAAGTTGGTTTTAATGATAAATACCAATATTTAAAGAATCAAATGATGTAGAATTGGAGCCATAGACATCTTCGTCATCATAGCTGGAACTTGAGTCATAATTTGTATCTGCGGCATTGAATTCACATGAGCTATCACTGAGAGAATCATCTGTTACCGTCTCATCACCAGAGTAATCACTCTCAATGTTAACATCTGGAGTTGAAGTGAATGTTGTGGGTTCTTGTATAGGAATATTGCTTGTGGATGAAAAAGCCAGATTATGATTCTCATTTCCAAAATAATTGAAGAGTTTGACCGTCATGGATTGAATAACACCTACATTCAACTGTTTTTTTTTATTTATGAACATAACTACTTGGATGTTCATGAGGTTCCATATTTCTTTGATTAGAAAATGAGGAAGTTATATCAGAAAGAGGTGTAACAGTCAACTGTTTTTTTGATTTTTGAATAGAACAACTTGGCGGTGCATGAGGTTTTATGTTTCTTTGGTTAGAACATGAGGAAGCTATATCAGAAAATGGTGTTTTGAAATGCGAAAAGGATGGAGAATTTATCCTGAAAGGACCCCCACTGTTATTGCTAAGGTTGTTATGAAGTTTGTAAGATTGGGGCATATTACCTTCCATAATACTTTTCCTCCGCTGTCGTGCTGAAGCAGCCAGTTGATTTGTAGAAACAATATTGAAACTCTTCATTGTACTTGAGTTGCTTGATGCAGATGCTGGTGAAGGTGAACTCATATTTCTTTCATTAAAGATTGATGAAGTTAAATCAGATAGTGGTGTTCTGATATTAACCATGGTTGGAACATAATACCTTTGAGAGTTTTCAATGGGATTGATTGTGTTTTCATCAGTTCTTCCTTTTTTCAATCTTTTATCTTTAAGAATCTGCTTCCTTTTACGTCTTGCCATTGCTGCAACTTGTGGTTCCATAGTGTTGGTTAGGTGATGTTTAGATTAATGGGTAGAAAATCACTTTGATTGTATGATTGTCATTCAATTTTTTTTTGTTAACCACATAAAATGATTGTAGACATAAAATGAATAAAGTTTTTGGTTATATGATAATAAATATAATTGTTAATACAATATTCACGGTTCCAAGATTTTGAAGTAAAATACTGAAGTCAACAGAATACCAAGTGATTATTTTTGTGAACCATTTTAATTATTAATAATAATAATTAATAATAATAATAATAGCGTTAAATAGTGTTAAGTGTTATTTCAAAATTTAATTAAAAATGTTATAATTATGGATAATTGTTATACCCCAAAATTTGCCCTCCCATATTCCTCAAGAAATTGCCAAGCCAAGCTAGAAAATTCCCCAAGGGTTGTGCAGTGCAACAGTCTCCCATACAGTCAAAATTAGGGTTTTGAGTTTGATCAAGAAAAGGAAGTTTTCAAAGGTTCAATCAAGTCTCATATGCTTACAAACATGGTCAAGCATCCTCATATCAAGTTTCAAGGCATTCAGTTCAAGATTGCACAGTCAAAACCCTAAATTGCACTACAGTCAACTGTAGGGGCAAAATGGTCATTTGACAGTCAAAAGTTCAAATTTTTGGTCAACATATCATTTTGAAGCCACAAACATCATTTGATCAATGCTTGATCATGATTCTCAAAATTTGGCTCAGAAATCATCAAAGATGCAAAAGTTGCTATATTTGGACAGCTGAAAAAGTCAACTGAAATTGACCAGGGCATAACTTTCACATGGATTATCAGAAAAATTCCATCCAAAGCTCATTTTGAAGAGAAAGACATTTCCTACAACTCATCTTCATACTTCAAGTCCAAGAAATGCTCTCACAAAAAGTTATCAATTTCAACATTATAGGTCATTTTCAAAAGTCAACAAAAAGGGACTTTAAGTCAAAGACCATAACTTGAGATTGGTAAATCAAAATGACATGGGACCAAAGGCATTGGTTAAAGGACTCAAAGACCTTTCCAAAATGTCCAAGAACATGTGAAAAGCTTAAAAATTGAGCAAGTTATGCCTTGTAGAAGTTGGGAAATTTTTGTGAAATGGCAAAAGTCAACTATCCTTGAAAATCCAATTTTTGACAAAAGGGCCCCATTTTTTCCACTTGGTTCATCCTTGTCATGCCACACACGTGTCCCATGGTTAATTTCAAGACCAAATATTGATTTTTTTTATTTTTATTTAATTTTTGATGATTTAATTCATTTTAATTCTTTGAAAATTCAAATAAAATTTAAAAACCAATGGAATAGTGTTATATGAACTTGGACAATTTCTATGTATCATGAACCTACTCAAGAAATCAGGCTAGGGTTCATTTGCACACTAGGTCTAGGTTTTGGCTAAAAAGGAGGAAAAATGGTTAAGAGTGAAAACCCTAAGACTTGTTCTTTCCTAAGCTTGAATCTAGGTCAAAAAACAAACCAATTCCATTCCATGATCATCACTGAGTCCAACCCTAACCATAACTCAGCAAAAGGCTCGCTCAAAAGTGGATTGGCATTTTGAAAATTTGGCATAAAAACACAATTCTGAAATCACTACAAGAGAGAGTTTTAAGCCTCAATTTTTTCCCCATTAGCATCTTGGACAATCACTGAACACATCCCAACCCTTAGCCTCAATCAAAACGCGAAGAAACGGTAGTTACCACTCAAACTGTACAGAAGAATTTTTGAAATCGTACTCTCCATTTTAAGCATCTTCATTGCATTTCAATTGTACATTCTTGTTCCATGTGAAGTTTCTAAGCTAACCATAATTGTTAATTGCATTTTCGTGCACTTTTGGCCAAGTTACCATGTTTGGTTTTTAGGGTTTCCAGCTTCTTGAATTGGGGCTTTTACAACGAAGCAAAATTAGGATTCCAAACTGTGACCATTGGATTAAGCAGGTTGAGACGAAGAATAAACACTACTCGCGCCCAATTTATTGGTCTTATAATGCTAATCGTTATTTTCCTAAAGGTGACTTTAACCCACGCGTGAAAACTGTGGCCATAGTGTTTTATGTTTCAGGGCACACGAGGAAGAAGAAGGCGTGGCGAAGCGTGATTCGTTCATTTGAATTTCGCGCGCCCTCCACTAACTTTTCTATTTTTTCTTTTTATTATTTATGTGCCATAATATATTAAATGAAACATAAGTGGTTCAGTGGCAGAGGGAAACGCTTGCAATGCTTATGACCTGGGTTCGAATCCCAGGCCTTGTAAAATTCCATATTATTTTTCAAAACAAGATTCTGTGCTTCGCTAATGTCCAGGTGCACCATAGGCCATCATGATCCAAACGCATACGTGTCCTAGATGATCATCTAAGGGCTCAGAATCAAGGAATACCATGAGGACAAGTCAGCAGGCGTGCACGTGACTTAGAAAGTGAACAAATTGCCAGCAAATGGGCCAGGCTTTTTCAAATCTGCACCTCCAATTCTGGGGTCTACCCCCCCTGGTTTGCCCATTTAATTTATTTTCTTATATCTTTTAATCATTTATTTTAATTGTTATATTATTTTAATTACTTGTTTTATTTAATTTTTTTAATCAAAATACAAAAACATCATAAAAATAAAAAGGACCAAAATAAAAAATATAATTTTTATTTTAATTATTTTCTAAATAAATACTTGTAATTACTTAGTTTAATTAGGGTACAAATTTAATTCTTTTAATGAAATCCAAAAAAATAGAATTTAGGTTTAATAATTTTTATTTTCTCTTTTTAATTTTCCTTTTCTTTTTTTCAGAATAATAATATTATTTTTTTTTTATTTTTTCATAAATCAAAATTTGTACATAAATTAATTTAGAATTAAATTAGGTTAGAAATTAAATCTTTTTCTTAATAACTTAAAAAAACATTAGAACTAGGGTTTAGCATTAAAATTTTAATTAATTTTTCCTTTTTCTTTTAAATCTAAAAAAAACACAAAAATACCATTTTTCATTTAATTTTAATTTTAGATAACTTAATTATTTTAATTCCTTTAAAGGGTCCAACGCCCTCGCATTTGATTATTTTTCTTTTTTCGCGCGTTTCATTTATTTCTTTTGTAAATAATTATGTATATGTACCAAAGCCATGTAATAGCTATTAGGCATTTCTTTTCTGCAATTTATTTTAAAAGGGGTCTAGATTAATTTGGCGTTGTAGACCCTCGCCCTTTGTAATAGCGTAGGACTTTTATCTTTTCCGCACTTTAAATTCCCGCACTTTTAACTGCTAAACAATAACATGAAAGAATGAATGCCCAAAAATAAAATCAAATCGTTAGATCACCAATGCATGACAAGACAAACAATAAACTGAAAATGATACACAATTCGCACACACCACCCCTAGGGTACGCCTCACTGTTGCCTTTCGAAAGGTGATCGTCGAGTAGAGGATGTCTTAGTAAGTCCTCATGATCCGGGAACCTGGCCTGAGGGTAGCTTCTAAGGTGTCTTCCCATTGCTCTGGTGATCACCACGTCCCTAAAACTCGAATTGACCCGAACCCCTCCAATGGTGGTGCTACCTACCTCTCAATGGTGGGATGGCACTACTTTAAGGGACAATTACACAGACGAATTCCTTAGGGTAGGTAGGTTCTCAAGGATACTTGCTCTAATTTCAAACAAAACAAAAACTCTTTTCACACCAACACACTTTCAAAAACTTTCAAAACAAACTTTTCAAACACTCTGACGTACGAGTTGAACTGAAACTTTTCAAAAGAATATTTTTGAAACCCACATTGAAAAGCAAGCAAACATTTTGAAAACACATTGAGCAAGTACCTAAGAGCCCATGGATAACCATGGATAGAAAGGGTGCTAACACCTTCCCTTTCTATAACCTACCTCCCGAACCGAGAGCAATCTCTTTAAAGGAATTTTTCTGTGCTTTTGTCCTTTCCATTTGGAGAAAATAAAAGACGGTGGCGACTCTTGCTTCCGCGACATTTCGCGAACCAGCTTTAAAACAGTCAGTTCCAGATCCACCGATCACAGAACTGGCGACTCTGCTGGGGACAAAACTTAAAGTGAGGTGTACCTTAGGGCTAGTTCATAACTGTGTTTTCAATTGTTTTCCTTGTGTGCTTTAAAATTGTGGGTTGCTTGGGAGTTCTATAGATCCTAACCCGGATCTGGGGGATACCCTTTTAGAAAGTAGCAACAAGGCTGTGAGGGAACTGTGCGGGGTATACCGACATGGTTGAAACAGTCTGCTACGTTGATGTGGCACTTTGGTGTGTACCGGTAACCCTTGAGTCAGTCAAGGAGAGTACGGGGCCTCCATGTGGTGTCATGAAGCATCAACAGACCTTAGGAACCTTAATTGAACCATCTTGGCCTCTTTAGGGTAGTGAGATAACTGACTTTGGTGCAGTCCGAGGTTGGTTGATACTCGATACTACACTCAATTGAGGGTTGCTTTCCTGGAATATTTCGGTCGCCAGTTCAGTGGCTAAATCGAAACGATGAACAATGAAAGCAATCCCGTGATATTGGGAACCTTAGAACCCGGTTACTTTGATTAGGACAGGTTGAACCCACCAACTTCAAGAGGGTATTACCCAGACCCCATGCTGGCCTTAAACCTTAAGGGCCTGTCTTGTGTGCCTTGTATGCCTTACATGTTTGTCTTTGTAAATATCTGTGTTTAATCATAGCATCATGACATCATCCAGCATCATACGCATTGGCTAACCATTTCAGGGGTTCGAATTTTCATCTTTGTTCTTGTTTTGTAGGACATGGAAACTGTTCGTAGAAAGACAATTCCAATCAGTCTTGTAAGGATCCCTCCTCAGCTTAAGGAGCTTATATCCAGGATTCCCGAGAATTCTTCATTCAGTGAAAGGCATGGAAGTCTCATCAGCTTGGTCAACACCAACATTGAGGAAGATATGATAAAGGTCTTGTTCCAATTCTTTGACCCTCTGCATCACTGTTTCACCTTCTTGGACTATCAATTGGTACCTACATTGGAGGAGTTCTCCCGACTCCTGAAGATCCCTATCCTTGATCAGCTACCCTTCAACGGTACAGAAAAGGAACCTAAGCTTGAAGAGATTGCTAAAGCCTTGCACCTACAGTCATCTGACCTCAAGGGACATTGGGAAGTCAGAAGTGGTATTAAAGGGTTCTTAGCCAGGTTTCTGTTTGAAAAGGCCTATGAATGTTGGAACTCCCTTGACTTGCAAGCTTTTGAAAAGGTTGTGGCCCTCCTTGTTTATGGTTTGGTGTTGTTCCCTAACCCAGATCAGCTCATTGATATCAGTGCTGTCCAGATCTTTATGTCCAGGAACCCTATACCTACGTTGCTGGGGGACATCCTTCACTCATGTTACACTCGAACCATGAGAAAAAGAGGTGTCCTAATGTGTTGCACTCCTCTCCTGGGAAAGTGGTTTATTTCGCACCTTCCACAATCAGTCCTGAAGAACGAGCGGGGTTTGAGATGGTCACAACGGTTGATGACTCTTACACATGCAGATATACATTGGTGCCCTAGGTCCAGAGAAGATGTCACTATCATTGATCGTTGCGGGGAGTATCCTAATGTTCCTTTACTTGGAATCAGAGGGGGTATTACTTATAGTCCATGCCTGGCTTGGAGACAATTTGGTTATGCTCGGAGGGATGGTCCTCATGACATGTTGATTCCTGACATAGTGTTTGACTTCGACAACGATACTCAAGGACTTCGCCAGAGATTTATCAGAGCTTGGAGGATGCCTAGTAGGATAGACAGCAAGACACTGGGGCACAGGAACTCCATCCCTTTGGAGCCTTACCTCAAGTGGGTACGAGCCCGCTCTCAGAAATTAGTAATGCCTTATCCTCACATGCTCCCAGTAATCAAAGAGCCTGCCTTGGAAGGAGAGGTGTCTCATGTTATTCAGCACCCTGATATGCCCACATCCTGGGAAGAGATGCAGAAGAGTTGGATCCAGCTTAAGGAAGAGCGGAATTCTCTTGAGACTAGTTTGCATGCCAGTGAAAGGAAGGTCTTGGAGCTCACCCGCCTGTTGCACGAGGAAAGAAATCTCAACACTTACATAGCTCCAAAGAAGATGCGCAACATATTTTGGGATTGATTTGATCTTTTTTGTACTTTTGCCCATGAGGCTTTGATGTATTAAACAATGATTTTCTTAATAATAATGTGTGTTCCTTTTGGTCTACAACAAATTTGAATTTTCGAACTCTTGAATGCATTGCATAAACACATATCATTCATCATGTGCATCATAAATACTCTTCTTTTCAGGTTGTTTACCGTTCTTCGCTGTTTATTTCAGCATCATGAATCCTGAATCATCAACTGAGGCATCTATCAAGGCTCTTCAGGCGCAGAACGTCCAGTTTCAGGCGCAGAACGCCCAATTTCAGGAGCTGATCAAGGGCTTGGCTCAGGGTCAACAAGAGTTGAAGACCATGCTTCTGAAGAAGACTAAGAAGAAGAGGAGGACTGTGCTATTTAACACTGGGCGCAGACTCGGGAACACTTTGGTTGAAGCTGAAAGGACTCCTCCATCTGTGACGGAAGGTAGTCACCAAGAAAGGGAGGTCACTACTCCTGTGGGCTCTGATACTGAAACAGACTTCAACGACGAACAGTACCCTCCTGCTGAAGACCGGTACAAACAGCTAGAAGACAGATTAAAGGCTGTGGAAGTTCAGAGGGTGCCTGGATTGGATTTCGGAGACTTGGGGTTATCTACTGGAGTGGTGATCCCGCACAAGTTCAAAACACCTGCCTTCGTGAAGTATGATGGGGCTTCCTGTCCCAAGATGCACCTCCGTTCTTATGTAAGGAAGATCCAGCCTTACACAGCAGACAAGAACCTTTGGATCCACTTCTTCCAGGAGAGTCTTTCAGGGACTCACCTCGATTGGTTCTATCAGCTAGATGGAATCAGTATTCGTAACTGGGAGGATCTGGCCACTGCTTTTTACAAGCAGTATCAGTATAATGCCGACCTCGCTCCTACGCGTACCCAGCTCCAGGGTATGTCGCTAGGGTCGGGTGAAGGTTTTAAGGAGTACGCCCAGAAATGGAGAGACCTGGCTGGCAGGGTGCAGCCACCATTGACGGATCGGGAGCTGGTAGATATGTTCTTGGGGACCCTATCTGGTCCATTTTTCAACCATCTTATTGGTAATTCCTCTGCTGGGTTTACCGATCTGATCCTGACTGGTGAAAGGATCGAGGCCGGTATAAAATCGGGGAAGATACAGAAAGTTGCCTCCTCCAGTACTGAGAAGAAACCATTCAAAAAGGAGGCTAGTGTTGTATATGGTTCCCGGAGAACAGAGCGACCTGAACACCGCCAATCTGTCAGTGCGGTAATGATTGCCAAACCTGCTGCCGCTCCTCGGCCAACTAATCCTCAAAAGTTTGAAAGACCCCGGAGAGAGTTTACCCGGTTAAACATGACCTTATCACAGATCCTGCCACAATTGCTATCCACCAATTTAGTGACTGTCAAGGAGGCTCCAAAGTTTCCCAACACTGCATCCCCCAAGTTCAATCCAAATGCTCGCTGTGCTTATCACTCTGATAGCCCGGGGCATAACACAGATGACTGTTGGGCCCTAAGGAATAAGGTTCAAGACCTCATTGATGCAAAGGAGATACAGTTTGAGGCGCCCGAGAAGCCGAATGTTGTAACTGCTCCCATGCCCCAGCATGGAGTGAATGCTGTTGAGGAGGATTTGTATGTAGCTTCGGTGGACGATGTTGCTACTCCGTTGCTGATGGTCAAGAGGAATCTGTTGCTAGCCGGTTTATTTCCGGGATGTAGCGAAAGTTGCCCTCTATGTGTTGCTTCCCCCGCTGGTTGTTCTCTGTTGAAGTCAGGCATCCAAAACCTGATAGATAGTAGAGAGATTTTGTTCGAAAAGACTATTGTTCCTGCTGCTCCTGTTGAAGAAGTGTCGATCGTTACCATCTTCAACAACTATTCTGAGGCTCCGTCAAAGAAGCCTATACAAATTTTGTCAGTTCACAAGAGTGCTCCCATCACCATTACTGTTCCGGGGCCTATACCCTACAAATCTGATAAGGCTGTCCCATGGCACTATGGGGCGGATGTTTATGTTCTGGGTGTGAAACAAGAGTGCAACATTGATACTGGTGTCTCCAACATCACCGGTCCTGCTAAGGTCACTCGTAGTGGAAGACTGTTCTCGCCAGACATTGCTCCTCCGGCAATTCATAGGCCTTTGATCTTCACACCTGCCAGAGTGTCTGTTTCTCCCTCTGACCAAGTATCCACCCCTGCTACTGAGTCATCTGATACTCGGGGCAAGGGAATTGCTGCTGATATGCCTGCCAGGACGGAGGCACCAAAGACCATTGTTGAGGCTTCCAAGCAGGAAATGGAAGAAATCCTCAAGATAATAAAGAAAAGTGATTTCAACGTTGTAGAACAGCTGGGGCACACCCCCTCTAAAATCTCCATGTTGTCACTGCTGCTGTGTTCAGAGGCCCATGCAAAGGCTCTGATTGCTTTCTTAAAGACTGCCCACGTACCCCAAGATACGACTGCTGACCAGTTCACCGATTGTGTGGCCAACCTAACTGCTGATAATGGCCTGGGTTTCTCTGATGCCGATCTGACAGCAAAGGGGAAGAACCATAATGATGCCCTGCATGTCTCCATTGAATGCAGGGGCACTACTCTTGCTCATGTGCTGGTTGACACAGGTTCTTCATTAAACGTGCTGCCCAAGAAGGCTCTGGATAGGCTGGATTGTGAGGGTCTAGAGCTCAAACCAAGTAGCATTGTTGTCCGGGCTTTTGACGGGTCTAAAAGAATGGTGCATGGTGAAGTGGACATCCCAATCAGGGTTGGGTCACAAGTATTTGATTCAAAATTTTATGTGATGGATATCCATCCGTCCTATTCTTGTTTGCTGGGTCGCCCATGGATCCACAAGGCTGGAGCTGTGACTTCCACATTGCATCAGAAGCTCAAGTACCCGGTCAGGGGGAAGATCGTAACAGTGCAAGGGGAGGAGGAGTACATGGTCAGCCACCTCAATTCCTTCAGATATGTAGAAATGGATGGGGAGTTCATTGAAACCCCCTTTCAACATTTTGAGGAAGTACCACCAACCTTGGCAGCAGCAGAAGATGAAGAGGTTTCTCCTATGAAGATGGCCTCCTTAAAGGACGCCCGGGCTGTGATCGAAAAAGGTGAATGTGCAAACTGGGGCAAGCTTCCTGATCTTACTCCTAAGACTAACAAGTTTGGGCTGGGTTTCACTACAGAAGCTCAGAAAGCAGTGCGCAAGGCAAGAATTGGAAGACCTCCGGTGCTCATCACTCACTCTGGAGTGAATGCTATTGGAGAGGAAGATGAAGTGGAAGAGTCAAAGTTCGATAGCTGGATCTACCCGACGGCCGACGGTGGATTGACCAATTGGACTGCTAAAGATTTTACACCCATAACTTTTGTTCCTCAGTAATGAATTTCTTTGTTTTTGATTTGTAATAAACAATAATTTGAGACTATATGGCCCGGTGTCTTACCCGGGGCACCGTGGTTTTATTTATGAGGGCTTTTGTTTGTCACCGTCATATATCATGAATAAAAGCATTGGACGTTTTTCACATTTCGAATTTTGCGCTCCTTTTCTTTCCTTTCTTTATATATTACAAAACAGCCGTATTTACACACACACTCACTCATACAGGTTTCAATCCACTCTGGATCTCACTGGTAACGACTCTGCTACTGCCAGTTATGACTTCGAAAATCCGATCAACTTAGCCGAAGACGAAGGTGAAGATGATTGCGAAGTGCCTGGTGAACTTGCAAGATTGTTACAACAGGAAGAGAGGGCAATTCAACCCCATGAAGAGCCAGTGGAAATAATAAACTTGGGTACTGAGGAAGACAAGAAAGAGGTGAAGATTGGTGCCAACCTAGAACTCAGCGTGAAGCAACGGTTGATTCAGATGCTGCATGACTATAAGGAAATCTTTGCCTGGTCCTACGAAGATATGCCCGGATTGGATACCGATATTGTTGTCCATCACTTACCAACTAAAGAAGATTTCCCTCCGGTTAAGCAAAAGGTCCGCCGTATGCGTCCAGAGATGTCCGAAAAGATTAAAGCCGAGGTTATGAAGCAATTTGATGCCGGGTTCCTTGCAGTAACGTCTTACCCTCAGTGGGTTGCTAATGTGGTGCCGGTACCTAAAAAGGACGGTAAGGTCAGAATGTGTGTCGATTACAGGGATCTGAACAGGGCCAGCCCCAAAGATGACTTCCCCTTGCCTCACATTGATGTCCTTGTTGATAATACCGCTCAGCATAAAGTGTTCTCTTTTATGGATGGTTTTTCAGGCTACAACCAGATTAAGATGGCACCTGAAGACATGGAAAAGACTACATTTGTCACTCAGTGGGGGACCTTCTGCTACAAAGTCATGCCTTTCGGACTAAAGAATGCTGGGGCAACCTACCAACGTGCCATGGTTACCTTATTTCATGATATGATCCACCATGAGATAGAAGTGTATGTTGACGACATGATTGCTAGGTCCCAGACTGAGGAAGAGCACCTAGATCATCTGCAGAAATTGTTTGACCGGTTGAAACTGTACAGGCTGAGATTGAACCCTAACAAGTGCACCTTCGGGGTAAGATCTGGGAAGTTGCTAGGCTTCGTGGTCAGTGATAAAGGAATTCAAGTGGACCCTGCTAAGGTCAAAGCCATTCAAGAGATGCCAGTTCCTAAGACAGAGAAGGAAGTCAGAGGCTTTCTAGGACGTCTGAATTACATTGCTCGGTTCATCTCACACTTAACTGCTACCTGTGAACCAATCTTCAAGCTGCTGAAGAAAGATCAGGTAGTACGTTGGAATGATGAATGTCAGACTGCTTTTGACAGAATCAAAGAATATCTCCAAGAACCACCCATCCTTATGCCACCAGTTGAAGGGAGACCTTTGATACTTTACCTAACAGTGCTTGATAATGCAATGGGGTGTGTGCTGGGGCAGCATGACGAGTCTGGCCGAAAAGAGCATGCCATTTATTACCTTAGCAAAAAGTTTACCGACTGTGAGACCCGATACTCACTGCTTGAGAAAACTTGCTGCGCTTTGGTATGGGCGGCTCGCCGGCTGAGACAGTATATGCTGACTCACACTACTTTGTTGATCTCAAAAATGGATCCTATAAAATACATATTTGAAAAGCCTGCTCTGTCTGGGAGAATTGCAAGATGGCAGATGATCTTGACGGAATACGACATTCAGTACACGACCCAAAAAGCCATCAAGGGAAGTGTATTGGCAGACCACCTAGCACATCAAGCTGTGGATGACTACCAATCAATGAACTTCGAGTTTCCAGATGAAAGCATTATGATAGTAACTGACTGTGAAATACCTGGACCGGATGAAGGACCTGAACCAGGATCCCGATGGTCTATGCACTTTGACGGAGCCTCCAATGCTTTGGGGAATGGTATCGGTGCCATAATCGTATCTCCACAAGGCACTCATACTCCACTCACCGCCCGGCTGTGTTTCAACTGTACCAACAACATGGCGGAGTATGAAGCGTGTATTATGGGTCTTCAAGCTGCGATCGACTTGAGGATCAAATTTCTGAGTGTTTTCGGAGATTCCGCTCTTGTGATCAATCAGATCAAAGGAGAGTGGGATACGAAACACCCAAACTTGATTCCTTACAGAGAATGTGTGTTGGCCCTGATCCCCCACTTCACAGAGATAACATTTGAGCACTTTCCAAGAGAAGAGAATCAGTTGGCGGACGCGTTAGCTACAATGTCTTCGATGTTCAAGGTTAAATGGGATAATGAAGCTCCCCGGATCATCATCTGGAAACTGGACGAACCGGCATACTGTTGTGATCTCGAAACCGAATTGGTGACTGAGAAGCCTTGGTACCACGAAGTGAAGAGATACCTAGAAGCTCAGGAATACCCTGAAGGAGCATCTGTCAACGATAAGAAATTCCTGAGGAGGTTTGCAGCCAAGTTCTTTCTTAGCAACGGCATTTTGTACAAGCGAAACCAGGATTCAACCCTACTGCGTTGTGTAGATAAGACTGAAGCAGAAAGAATCATGGAAGAGCTACATGAAGGGACCTTTGGTACACACTCCAGTGGACATACCATGGCAAAGAAGATCCTACGGGCAGGGTATTACTGGTCTACAATGGAAGCTGACTGTTACCAACATTCCAGGACATGCCACAAATGCCAGGTTTATGCAGACAAGGTGCATGTTCCTCCGGTTCCCCTGAATGTTCTGACTGCGCCTTGGCCATTTGCAATGTGGGGCATAGACATGATCGGTGAGATTAAACCTACGGCATCTAATGGACATCGCTTCATCCTAGTGGCGATTGATTATTTTACGAAGTGGGTTGAGGCAGCATCCTATGCTACGGTGACCAAGACTGTTGTGGCACGGTTCATTCGGCACAATCTGATCTGTCGGTACGGTGTCCCTGAGCGGATTATTACAGACAACGGTACCAATCTGAACAATAAGATGATCGCTGAGCTCTGCGAACAGTTCAAGATACAGCACCACAATTCTTCTCCTTACAGACCGAAGATGAATGGGGCTGTAGAAGCAGCTAATAAAAACATCAAGAAGATCGTGCAGAAGATGACAGTAACGTATAAAGATTGGCACGAGATGTTACCGTTCGCTCTGCATGGGTATCGTACCTCAGCTAGGACGTCAACCGGGGCAACTCCTTTCTCTTTGGTTTATGGCATGGAGGCAGTCCTGCCGATCGAAGTACAAATTCCTTCTCTCCGGATAATGAAGGATGCAAATCTGAATGAGGATGATTGGATCCAGACACGACTTGATCAACTCAATCTCATTGACGAAAAGAGACTTGCTGCTATCTGCCATGGTCAGACGTATCAGAAACGAATGATCAGGGCATTTAACAAAAAAGTCAGACCACAGGAATATCAAGTCGGGGATATGGTGATCAAGCGAATCATCCTTCCTCAGAGTGATCCAAGGGGCAAATGGACCCCTACGTACGAAGGGCCATTTGTGGTTAAGCATGTGTTCTCAGGAGGAGCAATGATATTAACCAACATGGATGGTGACGACCTTCCTCACCCCGCCAATGCAGACATAGTTAAAAAATACTACGCGTGAAAAAATGACCCGCTAGGCTGACATGCCTAGGCAAAAATTAGGGCTTCCCGTCGAACCAAAAGGGTTCGGGCAAAATGAAGGGATGAAAATAAAAATCTGTACACCCGGCAAGTCGAAAACCTGAAAAGGCAGCTTGGGCAAAAATGGGTATCCCGGTGGACTGAAAAACCCGAAAGGGCAGTCCAGGCAAAAATTAGGGATAAAAGCGTAATACTATGTCTCATTGGATCACTTTGCATCCAGAATCCGGTATCTACATCGAGTTCAGACGGCATCGATCAGTCAGCTTCACCTTCAACCAAGGTCATCAGGTGATGAGACGCTCAGGGTTATAAAGGCAATAGCAGAGTTGAAACTCAGTGGACCATTCATCTTTCACACAGCTGTTTTATTTTCTTTTGTACAAAACTTGTATAAACTCTCTTATTCGGCGACGTTCCTCTTACTAGGATGTCAGCCTCTTGTACACAAAACGCCTATTCACAGGCTATTCAAAATCAATACAAATATACTTTTCAGTTAAACGTGCCAACTATTTTTCTTTTTTTGTTTTGTTTTGTGAAGAACGTCCAAGGTTCAATTTGTGATATATGCATTGATAATAATTTGCTAGCTCATAAATATTTGCATACGAAACAAAGAATTAATTGCAGGTGACACTAGAAACAGGGGCAATAAAGAGTTGTCTGAGCAGTCTAATTGTTCTATCCTCCAAGGTACCAAAGTAGGTTCAGTTAAAGAATCTAACCAAGCATCTTAAATTCCCCAGAGAGTGAGACAGCAAGTCAGTGCATTCTTCCCCAAACAAAGTTAATAAGTCTCAAGGAAATTGGGTATCCTCCAGTAGATCCCAAGATTCCCCCAGCAGCATATATTCTTAACAAGCATCCCCGGCAGTCTTGGTCTAAAGATTGTTCCCCGGCGGCATACATCAACATTCAAAGGAATCACTTCCCCAGCATATCTTAAATTCCCCAGGAGAGTCCCATCCAAGTTCCCCAGGAAAGATGGAATTCATCTCCCCAAGCAGTAAGCTTATCCCCAGTATATTCTGGAAGCTTATCCCCTCGCAGAGCACGAACGCGTCATCTGGCTTTATTCAAAGAGTTATTTCCTTAACAGGATATAACTGGGTTATCCTCAGCCAAAAGCCAAAGGAAGGTTGTCGTCAACGTAATTCCTGCCTATCCCCAGCGAAGTCTATTCACACTTCCAGTACAACAACGGTATCCCCAACAGAGTTACTATCAACATTCAGCAAGGCATCACTCTTCCCACAAAGTATTGCTTCCCAGTATGGTCGTCAGAGTATCTTTTCTCCCCGCAGAATCGTCCTTGCCAAGTTTATTCCGCAACGGAGTCATCTTCTCCTACCGGTATTCTTGCAACTATCATCCCCAGCGGAAGTACAAGTTTATTCCTCAATATCAGCCCAGGATACGACTTCCCGGCACCCGTCAAGGATTTACTTTCCTAGACGAAAACATACATAAAACATCACATACATCATTATAGCATGCATAACACACTGCATCATACAAATCTCAGTTATGTTGAGAACATCATTGCTTGATCCATATCATGCATTGCATATGACTGACTTTTACCTTTCAGGAAAGATCCAGTTAAGTTCTCAAGCTACATTTCAAGACCTAGACCGGTTCAGTTAAATCGTCCCAAGATTTTCCTGATTGCTTATCCAGTCAAAGGCCTCCCCTGGTTCAGTTAAATCGTCCCAAGATTTTCCTGATTGCTTATCCAGTTGAAGACATTTCAAGACCTAGACCGGTTCAGTTAAATCGTCCCAAGATTTTCCTGATTGCTTATCCAGTCAAAGGCCTTCTCTGGTTCAGTTAAATCGTCCCAAGATTTTCCTGATTGCTTATCCAGTTGAAGACATTTCAAGACCTAGACCGGTTCAGTTAAATCGTCCCAAGATTTTCCTGATTGCTTATCCAGTCAAAGGCCTTCTCTGGTTCAGTTAAATCGTCCCAAGATTTTCCTGATTGCTTATCCAGTTGAAGACATTTCAAGACCTAGACCGGTTCAGTTAAATCGTCCCAAGATTTTCCTGATTGCTTATCCAGTCAAAGGCCTTCTCTGGTTCAGTTAAATCGTCCCAAGATTTTCCTGATTGCTTATCCAGTGGAAGACATTTCAAGACCTAGACCGGTTCAGTTAAATCGTCCCAAGATTTTCCTGATTGCTTATCCAGTCAAAGGCCTTCTCTGGTTCAGTTAAATCGTCCCAAGATTTTCCTGATTGCTTATCCAGTTGAAGACATTTCAAGACCTAGACCGGTTCAGTTAAATCGTCCTAAGATTTTTCTGATTCTTACCCAGTCAAAGGCCTCTCTGGTTCAGTCAGATCGACCCTAAGATCTCCCTGATTCTTATCCCAGTAGAAGACACCCCAGATTTTTCTCAACGAGCGTTGTTGAAGTTAAAGTCGCCCAAGGCTCTCTTACCATTCATGCTAAGGAAGTTATCATCCCTGGTTCTTGCATCGCCGTTTGAAGCTCCAGACTCAGCTCCTGTAACCAGTCAGGACACATCTATACCAGGCATCTAAAAATCAGCTCCTGCAACGTGTCAGGTACTCATTTTCTGTTTTGCAGGTATGCAGGTTCTAGCGAAGGAATCTCTTACGCAATCAAAACATCCAGATGGCATCTATAAGCCCATTACCCTCATTGCCAACATGTGAGCGCAAATTTCCGGGCACTCTAGTGTCCAATCATCTTTTACCCTCGGATTACGAAAGGCACGTCAGCCAATCTACATCCTCAGGTCTAAGAAGATTGAACAGGGGCAACTGTTATACCCCAAAATTTGCCCTCCCATATTCCTCAAGAAATTGCCAAGCCAAGCTAGAAAATTCCCCAAGGGTTGTGCAGTGCAACAGTCTCCCATACAGTCAAAATTAGGGTTTTGAGTTTGATCAAGAAAAGGAAGTTTTCAAAGGTTCAATCAAGTCTCATATGCTTACAAACATGGTCAAGCATCCTCATATCAAGTTTCAAGGCATTCAGTTCAAGATTGCACAGTCAAAACCCTAAATTGCACTACAGTCAATTGTAGGGGCAAAATGGTCATTTGACAGTCAAAAGTTCAAATTTTTGGTCAACATATCATTTTGAAGCCACAAACATCATTTGATCAATGCTTGATCATGATTCTCAAAATTTGGCTCAGAAATCATCAAAGATGCAAAAGTTGCTATATTTGGACAGCTGAAAAAGTCAACTGAAATTGACCAGGGCATAACTTTCACATGGATTATCAGAAAAATTCCATCCAAAGCTCATTTTGAAGAGAAAGACATTTCCTACAACTCATCTTCATACTTCAAGTCCAAGAAATGCTCTCACAAAAAGTTATCAATTTCAACATTATAGGTCATTTTCAAAAGTCAACAAAAAGGGACTTTAAGTCAAAGACCATAACTTGAGATTGGTAAATCAAAATGACATGGGACCAAAGGCATTGGTTAAAGGACTCAAAGACCTTTCCAAAATGTCCAAGAACATGTGAAAAGCTTAAAAATTGAGCAAGTTATGCCTTGTAGAAGTTGGGAAATTTTTGTGAAATGGCAAAAGTCAACTATCCTTGAAAATCCAATTTTTGACAAAAGGGCCCCATTTTTTCCACTTGGTTCATCCTTGTCATGCCACACACGTGTCCCATGGTTAATTTCAAGACCAAATATTGATTTTTTTTATTTTTATTTAATTTTTGATGATTTAATTCATTTTAATTCTTTGAAAATTCAAATAAAATTTAAAAACCAATGGAATAGTGTTATATGAACTTGGACAATTTCTATGTATCATGAACCTACTCAAGAAATCAGGCTAGGGTTCATTTGCACACTAGGTCTAGGTTTTGGCTAAAAAGGAGGAAAAATGGTTAAGAGTGAAAACCCTAAGACTTGTTCTTTCCTAAGCTTGAATCTAGGTCAAAAAACAAACCAATTCCATTCCATGATCATCACTGAGTCCAACCCTAACCATAACTCAGCAAAAGGCTCGCTCAAAAGTGGATTGGCATTTTGAAAATTTGGCATAAAAACACAATTCTGAAATCACTACAAGAGAGAGTTTTAAGCCTCAATTTTTTCCCCATTAGCATCTTGGACAATCACTGAACACATCCCAACCCTTAGCCTCAATCAAAACGCGAAGAAACGGTAGTTACCACTCAAACTGTACAGAAGAATTTTTGAAATCGTACTCTCCATTTTAAGCATCTTCATTGCATTTCAATTGTACATTCTTGTTCCATGTGAAGTTTCTAAGCTAACCATAATTGTTAATTGCATTTTCGTGCACTTTTGGCCAAGTTACCATGTTTGGTTTTTAGGGTTTCCAGCTTCTTGAATTGGGGCTTTTACAACGAAGCAAAATTAGGATTCCAAACTGTGACCATTGGATTAAGCAGGTTGAGACGAAGAATAAACACTACTCGCGCCCAATTTATTGGTCTTATAATGCTAATCGTTATTTTCCTAAAGGTGACTTTAACCCACGCGTGAAAACTGTGGCCATAGTGTTTTATGTTTCAGGGCACACGAGGAAGAAGAAGGCGTGGCGAAGCGTGATTCGTTCATTTGAATTTCGCGCGCCCTCCACTAACTTTTCTATTTTTTCTTTTTATTATTTGTGTGCCATAATATATTAAATGAAACATAAGTGGTTCAGTGGCAGAGGGAAACGCTTGCAATGCTTATGACCTGGGTTCGAATCCCAGGCCTTGTAAAATTCCATATTATTTTTCAAAACAAGATTCTGTGCTTCGCTAATGTCCAGGTGCACCATAGGCCATCATGATCCAAACGCATACGTGTCCTAGATGATCATCTAAGGGCTCAGAATCAAGGAATACCATGAGGACAAGTCAACAGGCGTGCACGTGGCTTAGAAAGTCAACAAATTGCCAGCAAATGGGCCAGGCTTTTTCAAATCTGCACCTCCAATTCTGGGGTCTACCCCCCCTGGTTTGCCCATTTAATTTATTTTCTTATATCTTTTAATCATTTATTTTAATTGTTATATTATTTTAATTACTTGTTTTATTTAATTTTTTTAATCAAAATACAAAAACATCATAAAAATAAAAAGGAACAAAATAAAAAATATAATTTTTATTTTAATTATTTTCTAAATAAATACTTGTAATTACTTAGTTTAATTAGGGTACAAATTTAATTCTTTTAATGAAATCCAAAAAAATAGAATTTAGGTTTAATAATTTTTATTTTCTCTTTTTAATTTTCCTTTTCTTTTTTTCAGAATAATAATATTATTTTTTTTTATTTTTTCATAAATCAAAATTTGTACATAAATTAATTTAGAATTAAATTAGGTTAGAAATTAAATCTTTTTCTTAATAACTTAAAAAAACATTAGAACTAGGGTTTAGCATTAAAATTTTAATTAATTTTTCCTTTTTCTTTTAAATCTAAAAAAAACACAAAAATACCATTTTTCATTTAATTTTAATTTTAGATAACTTAATTATTTTAATTCCTTTAAAGGGTCCAACGCCCTCGCATTTGATTATTTTTCTTTTTTCGCGCGTTTCATTTATTTCTTTTGTAAATAATTATGTATATGTACCAAAGCCATGTAATAGCTATTAGGCATTTCTTTTCTGCAATTTATTTTAAAAGGGGTCTAGATTAATTTGGCGTTGTAGACCCTCGCCCTTTGTAATAGCGTAGGACTTTTATCTTTTCCGCACTTTAAATTCCCGCACTTTTAACTGCTAAACAATAACATGAAAGAATGAATGCCCAAAAATAAAATCAAATCGTTAGATCACCAATGCATGACAAGACAAACAATAAACTGAAAATGATACACAATTCGCACACACCACCCCTAGGGTACGCCTCACTGTTGCCTTTCGAAAGGTGATCGTCGAGTAGAGGATGTCTTAGTAAGTCCTCATGATCCGGGAACCTGGCCTGAGGGTAGCTTCTAAGGTGTCTTCCCATTGCTCTGGTGATCACCACGTCCCTAAAACTCGAATTGACCCGAACCCCTCCAATGGTGGTGCTACCTACCTCTCAATGGTGGGATGGCACTACTTTAAGGGACAATTACACAGACGAATTCCTTAGGGTAGGTAGGTTCTCAAGGATACTTGCTCTAATTTCAAACAAAACAAAAACTCTTTTCACACCAACACACTTTCAAAAACTTTCAAAACAAACTTTTCAAACACTCTGACGTACGAGTTGAACTGAAACTTTTCAAAAGAATATTTTTGAAACCCACATTGAAAAGCAAGCAAACATTTTGAAAACACATTGAGCAAGTACCTAAGAGCCCATGGATAACCATGGATAGAAAGGGTGCTAACACCTTCCCTTTCTATAACCTACCTCCCGAACCGAGAGCAATCTCTTTAAAGGAATTTTTCTGTGCTTTTGTCCTTTCCATTTGGAGAAAATAAAAGACGGTGGCGACTCTTGCTTCCGCGACATTTCGCGAACCAGCTTTAAAAAAGTCAGTTCCAGATCCACCGATCACAATAATCAAGTACCAATAAGAAAAGGTAACTTTCCAGATTCTAACCATTCTGCCAATTAATCTTGAATTGAAAAGAAAAGCAATGGTCAGAAAAAATTATTATAGTTTCACTTTGGAAACCGAAAATGAAGTGCATCATGAATAGTAACTACTCAAGCATGCATTTGATAGACTTGAAACGTTTTTTGATATAGTCATACCATATTGATTTTAATTGTAATCATTATTAAAATGATTGTATCAATAATTTTTTATTTTATCATAAATTTTTATGATTATCATTTATCATTAAATTTTCATGATTACCATTTAATATTTTTTTATCATGATTACAATTATAAAGTTAATTTGAAAAGATTATGATATATTTTAGTTATTTTATAACCTTAAAAAAATTATTAAATCTCAATTGATTTTGTTTTGTTTTATTAACCTTTTTATAGAAATTGAAATAATTTATTTTAGGTCAAATAAGGATCTAAATAATTACAAAATAATATTTATTCTTACATTTATAGAATGATAAATTAAATATTTAAGATAAACATTAGAGTTCTTATTTACTTTATCTTTTATATATTTATAATATACTTTTTTTGTTAATTTTATTAACAATATATTTATAGTTAACAATACATCCTTTAAACTACGTTATTTTTTTCAAGAATATAAATGTAACCTTTCAAAAAAATATACACAAATATATTAAGAATTCGGTAGAAAATTTTATTGGTTAAATTATAATTCCATTCAAAATTTATTGATCATAAATTTTTGAAATCAAATCATGCATAAAAATAAAATGTATTAATGTGACCATTCAAAATATTTATTTTATGGAATCAAATCATATATAAAAATTAAATATATTTATGTCACCAATAATTTCCATATAAGTATAATAAAAATAAATGATAATAATGTCTCTATTCAAAAGATATATTGGTAAAGTATCAAATTAAATGGTACTCCAATATTTGATTAAAAAATTGTAATATTTATTTTTAATATTGTATAAAAATATATTAATTAGTCATACTTTAAAAAAATAAATCGTAAATATTTTATTAAAAATCGTAAATATTAAATATTTTTCAGTTTATTGTGAATTTTCAATAATTAAATATTAATGATATTATATAAAATTAATTTCATGAAATAAATTTATTTAATAAAGTGTTATATAAATATTTAATACATTATATTATACCATTAATTTATATAAAATGATATTAACTTATTCCTGTTTATAAAATTATTGTAACTTTTTTCCGGTTTATAAGCATGTTGAATTCGTGTGTCCATTATTAAAATATATGTAATTTATTATTATTGATATAAATAATTTTATAAATAGTTTAATTTATTACATTTATAAAATTATTTGTAATTTATTCACCTTTATAAAATTAATTATAAATTATTTAATTTATTAAAATGATTGTATTAATAATTTTTTATTTTATCATAAATTTTTATGATTATCATTTATCATTAAATTTTCATGATTACCATTTAATATTTTTTTATCATGATTACAATTATAAAGTTAATTTGAAAAGATTATGATATATTTTAGTTATTTCATAAACTTTAAAAAATTATCAAATCTCAATTGATTTTGTTTTGTTTTATTAACCTTTTTATAGAAATTGAAATAATTTATTTTAGGTCAAATAAGGATCTAAATAATTACAAAATAATATTTATTCTTACATTTATAGAATGATAAATTAAATATTTAAGATAAACATTAGAGTTCTTATTTACTATATCTTTTATATATTTATAATATACTTTTTTTTACTAAAGTTACATTAATGCACAATATATATTTATAATATATTTTATAATATACGTATTTTTTTCAAGAATATAAATGTAACCTTTCAAAAAATATACACAAATATATTTAGAAGTCGGTAGAAAATTTTATTGGTTAAATTATAATTCCATTCAAAATTTATTGATCATAAATTTTTGAAATCAAATCATGCATAAAAATAAAATGTAGTAATGTGACCATTCAAAATATTTTCTATATATAATAAAAATAAATAATATTAATACCTCCATTCAAAAGATATATTTGTAAAGTTTTGATTTAATTTTTTTCATATCTTTATATATTCTAATGTATATAATATTCCTACAATATGAAACAGTACCAAACCTATAATATTAAAAGAGAATTCAAATTTTATTGATCATAATATTTTATGGAATCAAATCATATATAAAAATTAAATATATTTATGTCACCATTCAAAATAATTTCCATATAAGTATAATAAAAATAAATGTTAGAACGATTAATTTAAACCTCCAAATGTTTTCCACGACTCAAAATGTAAAATTAACTGTGGAAATTAGAACGATTAATTTAAACCTCCAACGTCATATATTAACAAAAAAAACCCTAATATTTATACATTTGAATCAACCAAAATGAGTTCCAAGTGTTGTTTGTTGGATGAACTTGTCACAGTCCACGCAATCTTCCACAAATCCTTTGAGTCGTTGATGTCTTTCACAGCTTCAATCGGTCGCGCCATTGATGTTACTATTTAGACCTGTTACGTTACTATTTAGACCTGTTACAATAGACCTGTTACGTTACTATTTAGACCTGTTACAAAATCTGTATTAAAATGGACACAGAGAATCAAAATATGGGAATGAAGAAGAATTGGAAAATAATACGTAACCTTTTGAAAATAATGGAGAATGAAGAAGATTGAGGAGTGAAAGAGTAAGGGTTTAAAATTACTATATATAGGGTTTAGAATGCATGGGAAGTTGTGATATCTTGGAATATCAAAATAATCCATTCTAATTCCAATAATATACATTTAATCTTGTAGTGTAATGATAAATAGTGGGTATTTTTAAATCATGCAATGAATAATATTTCATTTAATTATAATAGATCTAATTTGGCCATTCCAATTCCTTCCTCATTAACCGTGAGTCTAAACATTGGAATTCAAATATAAATAAATAACCGTGAATGAAACATTGGAATTGGAATTCAAATATAAATAAAATTCAAATATAAATAAAATAAATTAATAAATCAAATAAATAAAAAATAGTGTAAAATTATGATAGATTGACATGTCAGCAAAATTAAATACCAAATGAATATGGTAACAGCATAGTGTTGATTAGTCTATTATACCCTTGGAATAAGAAAAGTTATAACATCTAATCAAAAGGTTAGACTTGGAATTTCCAGGTACTTTACTTTTAATAGATTGGTAATAGATTAGAATTTATAGTCAATGCAAAAAATTATAAGTCTATTTAATCATATGATATTGTTATTTCACTTTAGTAAGTAATTTAAAATGACATAAAATAAAATAAAACCAAGTTAATAATTTAGTTGTGTGATTTACCCATAAAGTACAATCATCAATCTGATATCTGTTTTTATAGTCTATAATGAAGGATCACGCTATTCAAGAAACATAGCCTCAAATGCATTAATACGCACCAAATAGACATATCAATGCAGAAAGCGAGTGTTCTGCATGATATGTCTGGAGGGTAATAATCTACAAAAAAAAAAAAACAATATAAAAATATGTTAGGGTCATATCAAACTAAAATTAAATCATAATTTATTTTAATGGTATAATGTAAATATTTTTAGGATCAAATTAAAAGTGTGACTTACTTGAAGGATCACATGAGAGAGACGCGCTAATGCTAGCAATAAAAATCTTAACCGCTCAAATTGTAAAATCGTGAGTGTTGGCGCTTCCGAAAGACTCCCTAAATCCATCGTGCTTTCGAAATAGTATAGGGCCATGGATTCTGAAACAGCAACTAGAGTCCCAAATAGTTTTGCTTGGCTTCTTCTCTCAGTAAAAATTATCCTCTCACGCCTTTATAATAAATAAGTAGATAATTATACTACACATTTTAAAATATAAATATTTATAAACTTTAATAATATAATATTTTTTACCTAATAATCCAAGCTAATATAAAGGTGATGACTGGAATGAGATTGCTAAGAGTAGCGAAAAACGATGTCGTTGTGACTTTCACTCCAATAAAGTACTCCCTTAGCCACAACGTACTTATGCAAAATGGAGGCCCATGAAAGAAATGATAAGTTGTTGATTTATTATTTCCATGACAGTTTGAATGGGGTGTATCTGAAGTGGTACAAGAGCTTGAAGAGGCACTATATCCGAACATGGAGGGACTTGGCCGAAGCCTTCTTGAAACAATATAAATATAACATGGATATGGCTACATACCATGTTGTATAATAAGGTGGATTCATTTCTATTTGTTAACTTCATTCCTTTTAATTTGAATTTTACTACAAAACATTTGTGTGCGTGCGCGCATAAAGTGATAAATTGACAATATTTATATATTGTTTAATTGAATATAAAAAAACTGATCAAATAAAAATATATATAGTAGTATAAAGCTATATTTTAAAAATAAGAGGATGTAGAGAGAAAATAAAGGTGAATAAATTACAAATAATGCATAATCTTATATTACAAGCCTTCTTACTTTCAAATCTCACCCTAATTTAATGTTTACACAAAAGCTTGAACCATTTCCCAAGAGATACAAGCCATTATTGTTAATGTAATATAACTTAGTAAATCACCCATAAATGATATTATTTCTAGTTACTGTCAATGTTTATTTTTAATAAACAATCTAAATATCATAACAAAACAAAACAAAGTTAATAAAACAATAATATTTAATATTATTTTATATTTTAATTATTTTATTTTAAAATAAATTTTAAATTTATTTTATTTTATTTTATTTTAAAAATAAAAAAATAGATGAATTAAACTCTGAAAAAGATTTTGAATATGTCTTAGAGATCAAATAGTATAAGTTGAATTTACGATATTTCAAATAAATCATAATATAAAATAATAATAAAAAATTCAAATTATATAAATAAATTTATATTTGTTCTCTATAAAAAAATCACATGTGGAGCTAAATCGGTACAATTAATTTTAAAATATGCTTTTCTTTTAACATTAAAAGCAAAGGAAATATCAAGTTTTTTTTAACAAAAACATTAATTAATTTATTATATTTGTTGAAAATAATTATATTCTTCATCAAATAATATTTGAATATTATTAGTATTAGTTAGTAATATTAAACTCAATTTATTTACCCATCAAATTCATGTAATCTTCTCATCCATATTCAAATTTGCAGCTGTGAATCAAAACCAAAATAATAAACAATTAAATATCTTTAAATTTAATTATATTGAATATATCCTTCTCTATTAATCCTCCAATACAAATTTGACAAGTGAATACAATTCTCCTATTTCTTTTTTTCCTTTTCGAGAACAATCTAAATATCATAACAAAACAAAATATATTTTTTTTAATATTTTGTTAATAAACCACCCCTAAATGAATTATTTCCACTTACGGTCATCGTTTACTTTAACTAAACAATCTAAATATGTGATGAGAAACTTAAACTTATCCTCAAAAATTAATTGCCCACTCATATATAGGATGAACTACAAAAGATTATATTCTAAAAGTCAAATCTACAAACTATTTTATGCATATATTTCAAAAATAAATGAGAAAAACACACCATTCATTGAGTGTAACATGACAATAACATCTAAAAAAACAATATAGAACATTGTAACAACTTTAAACACGTTAGAATATTTTTACATCAATCTATTAACAAAAAAAAATAAAGATATTTTCACATCAATCTATTAACAAAAAGTAATGAAGATTCAAATTATTATTATTATAGTTTAAACTTGAGGAATAATCATATACATACTCGTACTCGGATTGTGCGATCCTACATCTCAAAGTTCTTCCTCAATGCAACGTGTACTTTCCTTAATTAAGGTATATCCTCCTCCATTAACTTCATGACATATGATCTTACTTTACATAAGTGATTCAGATTTGTTATCAACAGTGAAGAAAGAATTCTAAAATGACAATAATATAAAAATGGTAACTAATCTTCTCCAATCCCGTCAAATACCGCATAGGATGTTGAGAAAAATTGGATAGAAAATGATTAATTTTTTTTTGACAAGTTTATAGTTTTCATAGAGCCCTCTCATATGTTCCACAAATTTTTATAAAACGAATAATGACTTTGTTATGCTGTAAGCACCAGTCCACATATGATTCCAACACAATTTAGCAACAATTTCAATTTGTAACATCACAACCTTATTAAATCGATTTGTATATAAAATTCAGAGGAAAATTACTAATAACAATAGCAATTAGGAAAGAAACATGGCAAGTACTGTAATCGCCTGGTGAACCACCAATATACGAAAGTGTAAATTTGTAAAAACACACACACATCAAGAACAACTACTGAAGTTACACATGGTTAGTCAATTCAGACAATTCAGACAAGTAATCAGATGCACTGACATCTATGTTATCAATATGGCGCAGTCATCTCTAAAAATGGAACAGAACGAGAGTGAGAAGCAAAACGGCCGATATTTAACTAACGTGGATACTAATATAGTTAATATTAATAAACAAATAATTGTCAAAAACTAAAATAAATTAATCAAAATTCATGAAGTATTCATATTTAGAAATAAGAGTCAGAAGTTTTGAGCAAAACATATTTGCAAATGCCAATAAAACTCAATAAAATAACCTTGCTATCCTTAAAAATTCAAGGATAATATAATTTACGGCTGACATTACCAGGATGCAAAATTCAAGGATAATATAATTTACGGCTGACATTGCCAGAGCATCCGCTTTGACGTGGCATTGTTTAAATCCAATCCCATTATTACGGTCGTTCCAGCCGAGTCACCTATATGTGATGGAACGACACGGCTTGACGAGGTTTTCTTGATTTTGCTGTTTTGTGCAGTGATAGTGGTCGAAACAGCCGAGTTTAATAACATAGACCAACATATGGTAGAAGCAAAAAGCTTAACTACCTTTAGTCCTGCTGGAACAACCTGAAGGCAACCTACAACCCCTAATTGTACTTCCAAGTTCCCTTCGTCCTTGCTAATCCCAAGCACGGCCAATCCATAACCAATGCAACTGAGACATACCACAATTAGAGCGTTTTCATGCACAAATTTAGCGAACAAATATAAACATAACAAACTTTTGATTAGATTAGTGGCATAAATAAAAGCCGGATACAATATGAGAAGCATAACAGACTGCCTAGGTCGTATTAGGCTTTTGCATATTCAATTCAATGTAGTAACTAGTAAGAATATAAAACCTTTAAATCAGAATAATGGTTCGTTCAGAAGATTACATATCGTTCGATAAGTTCAGCCAGTGCAAATTTAAGATCACAATAATGTACAAAGAATGTAGTTTAGAAGGAAAAAGGATAGCAGAAAAATAGAGGTGGCAAATATGAATGAATGCGTAAAGCTTTTGTATAGTTCATTTTTATAACATCAATTAGTATAGTATCAATGACTTCGCACAGGCCACATTTGTGTTCAAATATGTTATGAAAGAGTTGATATATAGAATACAATATTTATATTGACTTAGAATCTAACCTATAATCTATGAGGTTTTTGAGTTTGAATGGTGCACGAGGTACTGCATTATTACTTATTAGGCTTACAAATCTGAAACTCAATTTAGGCTTAGGGGTACAAATATGCACATATGGGAGGTGCACGTGAGTGCAATGCTAGTATTATTGATTTGAGCAAAGTAAATTAATTTTAATGAATGATTGTTGTTGATGTTTACTACTATTATGATAATTATTACCTATACGTTAATAAAAATTAATTTTTTGATTGTTGTTTATTTTTCAGTTGGCTCCTATAAAAGTTAATTTAGACAAATCTTGGCCAAACATAATGGGGATGACATGAAACATTGGATATTCTTTTTGGTCATATCATTGAAAATATCACGAGACTTGTTCATCAATGTTTCCGCTAGATTCTTTTAATTTGACATTACAATTTTATCATAAAAATGAGCTGAAGACTATCCTTGATATGAATGGTATTAAACCCGGTGGTACAAAGAAATAAAAGATCAAGGAAATATTCACCCATGAAGAAAGGTATTGGCAAAAAGACCACAAATTCAATGTGAAATGTCTTATTTACTTGAAATTCGAGTTTGCTTGAAAAAAGCAAGTGTTGATTACACACATTGTACCGGTCAACTCATTATCAATTGTCCGGTTGAAGTATACTTTTCGTAATGATGGTTTGTAAGCAATAAATAAATAAATAAAGTTATAATCTTCTTCCCGTCATTATAGTTTGTAATCGATGAACAAATAAATAAATAAACTTATAATCTTGTTAGTTAAAAGATTAATGTGTCTTTTGTTTTTATTATGTCCAAAATTGTTAACAAATTCAAAATCCTTTGTTGGTGGTGGGTTAAGGCTAAAAGTACAAATGTGTTTTTACGATATAAGTTCTCGGTAGACTATATTGTTGCTAATAGTGAGCATTTCTTGTAATTTGGTTTGTTGTTGTTGTTTTTCTATGAACATCGTTAAAGTCATGTTTGTGCTCCTTGCCTTTCCTCCAAGTCTTGTCATCATAGAGAGTGAAATCAAACTAACGCTTTCCCCCAAATCGCATAATGTTCCAGAAATGAAGTTTACATATTGTGCAAGGTATGATGAAACTCTTTGGATTTGGTTATTTTGGTGAACGTTTCCTTTTAATGATGACACTACACCCTTATGACAAGTTCACTGTCTCATTGCTCGAATGTTTTATTTTCTTTGTTTAGAGTTTTTCATAACTTTTGCATAAGCAAATATTTTTTGAAGTGCCTCAGAAAATGATACGCTGAAAATTGTTGAATAATGTTTGGAATTTTCTGCATTGTCCTTCTTTCAGATGTTTCTTTTTTAAAGGTGGGTATAATAATGACTTAAGAGATATAATTTATTTCCCTTTACTTTTCTTTAATTATATCGAAGAGAATGGTAAAAAGTTGTTATATTTTATTCCTCAGTCTCAGACTGGTTTATATAGTAGGAATATCATAAATTATAATTAATTCACTCTTTAATAGATACTAATAACAAACCCGTGCTATCGCACGGGTCTCGTCTGGATTCACATTACATTTATAGATTATTAAATTATTAAGTATGTTACCATGTTTTCAGTTGAGTATATGTCTCATGTAAATCATGTTGGCATTTAACTCCATATTTGTAGCAAGCGTCGGTCCTATCAACAAATCACGTCTGCATGAACAAATAGGAAAAATTATATACTTCTTGAAATACATGGAAAATGTACATACTATATATTTTAATTCAAAATAGATTTTTAATTTGAATCGTAAAGTATAAGATATAAAGTTTATCAACTATCAAAGTGCTTGAAAGACTTCCTTGTACACAATATTAGTAGTAGTAGAACACGGTACATTCTCCTTGTCATGAATTAGGATTTTTAATCCACTTTTGCTCTTAACTCTTGAAATTGCAACATATAATTGACCATGACTAAACACAGGAGTAGGCAAATACAATCCAACACTATCAAGAGATTGACCTTGTGACTTATTAATTGTCATTGCATAGGAGACAATAATCGGAAATTGTCTCCTAATCAACTTGAATGGCCAAGGTGAATCAGAAGGTGACATAGACATTCGTGGAATGTAAAAAATGTTACCTATGTTCTTTCCAGACATGATTTTTGCCTCAATGACATGATTTGCAAATCTTGTAATAATTAATCTTGTTCCGTTGCACAACCCATCGGCTTGGTCCAAATTTCTCATTAGCATAATAGGTGTACCAACCTTCAATTTGATCCTATGATTGGGAAACCCTGACGTTCTTAATTTACTGAGAAATTCAGGAGTTAGAACTTCATATGCTTCAGTATAACTTGAATCTGTTCTATCAATGGAATCAAAACTCAAATACTCTTTCTCTTCTCCTAAAAGTTTAAAAGCAAAACATAAATAAATTAGTAAAACTATGTTCTTAAATATATATATATATATATATATATATATATATATATATATATATATATATATATATATATATATATATATATATATATATATATATATATATATATATATATATATATATATATATATATATATATATATATATATATATATATATATATATATATATATATATATATATATATATTATGAATGTAATAATACAGTAAATATAAAACACATGTACCTGGTATCAAGTCTAATACATAATGATTGATTTTGTCCACAACTTCAATGGTTGAAGCAAGAATAGCCTTTCCTTGTAAGAATTCAACATCTTGATATTTTTCCAACAAATTGGAATATGTGTTTTCAACAATTGCTCTTATAGGATCATCAAAATTTGATATTAATAGCTCTTGAGGAATTTCAATATCAACCAAACCATCATTGGGTTCACAAATCTTACCATCACCCACATTTAAAATCCATTTTGAAAATTCCGCTAGTTCATTAGAACTTGTGTTGTCTCTTCCCTCTTGAAGTCTCATATTTTTTGATAGTGTTAAAACCTGGCAATAATCCCATACATAAGATGAACTAATTGATGCATGAACAATATCAGAACGCCCAGCTCTTGGAACAACAGGAAGAATCTGTCTAAAATCTCCTCCAAATACAACAACTTTTCCACCAAAAATAGTATTCTCAACACCCTTTTTGCTCATTACATCTTTAAGGGTTTTATCCAATGCTTCGAAGCAGTTCTTGTGAGACATAGGTGCCTCATCCCATATTATCACATCCGTTGCTTCAAATAATTGAGAATGTTCGGTGTCTTTGTCGATGTTGCAAGTTGAGTTGTCAAGCGTTGGCACAGGTATTTTGAACTTTGAGTGTGTTGTTCTTCCACCCGGCAATATTAACGAAGCTATCCCACTTGAAGCAACAGTAAGAACAATTTTTTTTTTAGAACGAAGTGCACTTGATAGTGTTCTCCACATGAAAGTTTTACCAGTCCCTCCGTAACCATGCAAGAAAAATACCCCTCCACTCTGTTTGTTAACAGCATCCATGATTTTCTCAAATATCAAACGTTGTTCATCTATAAAATACAAACCAAGAATTATAAGTGCAAGGACAATAAAAATCATTTTTGTAATTCATAGTATAAAGAAAATAAATCACCTGTAAGGGCATGAAAAAGTTCTTGGAATTTCTGTTTCTCGGTATCGGCATCGTAATTAAGTTCGTCATAAATAAGCCTATTGCCAACATGTTTTGTGATGTATGAATCTGGATACGGCATACATTTAAATTCATGCAAACTTCTTCGATTCGATTGCATCATGTTCTCAATCTCAATTAGTGTGAGATTCTTTAACTTATTGTCCGATAGCTGCAATTCTGTTAAAAAAATTTCATTAGTTTTCTATATAATTACATATGTATGATGCAACTGATGTCGTGATGTTGAAATACATTGAACATAAATCAAACAGTTGATGTTGCGGCTGCGTGAAATTAAATGGAACCAAAGACACTGTTGCAGCTGCAAGTTAAGAAAATAACTTACATACATGACAAATGACAAATATGAAAATGTTTCTTACGTAAATGGACATACCTTATGAAACATATTAAATAAGGGACATATGGATGAAGAATAATTATATTTTAAAGTAAGTTCATATCATTATATTTTGTAATAAAAAAAGATACAGCTTGCATTCGGAAAATAATATTTGTTGACTTAAAAAAGTTTAATAAAGTGTTCATACCTCTTCTATTTGTTTTTTGCCTTTGTTGGTAGAGGATACCATCAGATAACGTCCTCCAAGTTTTTTCCCAAACATGTCGTGGTCTATTGACAGTACCGGATAGTAACATAGTGACAAATAACTTTCATAAAAAATGCCCGGAACCCCAATTCTTTGCTTCGTCGATGGCTGCAACATATTCCTTGTCATCGTTAAGAAAGCTCATTTCGAAGCATGCATCCCTAAAAGAATCCTGAACTTTTCCACCCACAAATTTTATATCCTCATAGCAAGTTGGACCTTTGACGACTGTTAGCATCATTCTCAAGAAATATAACTCACCCGTACTTGGAGGGACCCAAATAAGTCTGCCAATTGTATTTCCTCTTTTACGCGGTCTCCATCTACGATATCTTTTATCATAAACAAATTTGGAAAGAAATTGTGAGTACGTCAAATTCTTTGCCTCTGGGTATGCTTTGTTTGCTTCCATCCATGCCGTAAACATAGATTCTTTCACAGTTGGTTTGTCAAGCACCTCATCTATCAATTCATAATCGGTATAATAAACAGAGTTGTCTCCTTCAAGATGAAAGAACAACCTTTCAACCGCGGGTGATCTACCATGAATAGGAAATGAAAAAAGTCTCCAACATGCCTCACTTGGTGAGATATATCTGCAATCAAGATATTGCTTGATTTCGTCAACCATTCTGACCGAGGGAGATCCATCACCGTCAGTTTGGACAACAGCAGCAGTAATTCTATCATACCCCTTGTTAATATACTTAAATAAGTATTTAACTGAAGTACTTTGATTACACCACTCCATATTGATGTGTGCTTGGAATTTCTTCAACAAATATGGATTGTAAGGAACTACATATCTGTTATCAAGTTGAACGTGTTTTTTCAGCACTGTATTACCAGTTTCTCTTCTTCGGTACACGGGATATCCATCCTGATCAACAATGGTTTCGGTTTGATATTTCTTTGGAAAGTATTTTGAGCACTTTCCATTTTTCATGCAAGTTGAATTCGCATTTGCTAAACCACATGGGCCATGAATCATATGTGTCTTGACCAAATGGTAGAGTTGCCTATCATCTTCTTCCGTTGGTATCTCTGCTGAAATGATCTTGTTTATATCATCTGGAGTCGGATACTTGCTTGAAGGATGCAAGAATAATAGTATATGGGCGTGTGGTAAACCCCGCTTTTGGAATTCAATGGTGTATATATATGAAATTAAGTAAGTTTAAACTTAGTAAAACGATGCATATTACATATTTAATAAGATTAATGTCAAAAAATATAACTCGACTGAAAGGGTATTAAATTGACTTACATGCAATCACTCTCCCTAAGACGTGCTTTTTTGTTAGATCACACAACAACTCATCGAACTTAATTTTGAAGACTCTTGAGATGATATCTGGACGGTCTTGAGAATTCAAGTTAATTTTGCTAAGCAACCTTTGGATTTCAGGCCAGTTGGGATTGCAAGTAAATGTGATAAAAAGATCTGGAAATCCAACTTGGCTACAAATTGCCATTCCATCAAAATAGAGTTGTTCCATAAACCTCCGACTTCCAACATAAGTTGAAGGTAAAACCACTCTTTTACCTTTGTTTGATCCTTGAGTGTTTGCATTCTGTTCAGATGAGCTCAAATTGCAATATTTAGAAACACACAGTTTTTTCTGATGTTTTCGAATATAATTCAATCTTTGTGACTCCATCATAGTAAATCCATCAACCAAAAATTGTTGAAACAACCTTCTTGACCGCAATATAGTTTGTGCCTCGTTATATCTGCATTGAATCCTAAAAGCAAGCCATTCTCTAATGGTAAGCTTATTCCTCTTCATTTTTTTTTGGTATTAGTTTCTCTAAGAAGAACTCCAAGTCTAAAACCATCTTCCCCATAAGGAAACAAAAGTGGATATTGATATGCCAGATAACTTGAATGAAACTCACTTATTCTTTTTAGCCTTCCGCTCTTTCTTTCAAGAAGAATATCCCTCTTAGAACCCGTATCAACATCACCAACTATTAGGGCGGCTACCTCCGAAACAGTAGGTTGGTTATAAATCCTTTCATCTGTTGATCTATCAGATATTAGCTTAAGCTTGAGATCAGGAAAAGGACAATCCTTTAATCTATCTGCTGCCATCCTAAAAGATTTGGCATGTGTATTGAACTCATCTAACATGTCCTTCAATCTACTAACTGTTTCTGGAATAATATTGGGGTTGTTCCTGCATATAAAAGGAAATACTATGATGCAGCAATGAAAAATATTTAATATGTCGTAAAGAAAACAAAGTTTGGTAAAATTATCCAATTCCTTTAATTCTATGTTGAATCTCATTGTCGGTGTCGTAAACATACAGTTGAGCAAATTTTGGAGATTGTCCAGTTAAAGGTAACATGCTCCCAATTCGATGGCAAGTCTGTCCATGAATTCTTATGTTAGGTGGTCCACTTCCAGCTAAAAATCTGTTGTCGAATTTCATTCCCGGAGACGTAAAAGCAAACATCATGTTGTACATTCTACAAAATTGTTGATAATTTCGACTGTCTATCTCACTATTATCAAACAAAAGACGTTGTAGTAATAGTGGTGGTGTTTTCAGAAGTGGCAACACAACTTTCCCCTTTCCACAACATAGTTGAAACTTAGGAACTGCACTATGTTTTCGCTTGTCAGTTTTTTCTTGATACCACATAAGTGCCCCACATTGTGTGCATTCAACTATAGGATCACCAATATCAGAATAACCTATTTAAATGAAACGTAGTTGAGCAATTGGTTTATATTAAATAATAAAATTATAACTAAAATCGTTCATATTAAATAATAAAATTATAACTAAAATCCACATTAAATCATAGCAGGTATCAAAGTGCAACATGTAATGGACAACGTCAAATTGATATGTATAATGAATTTAAAGAAGAAATAAAGTTGGTTTTAATGATAAATACCAATATTTAAAGAATCAAATGATGTAGAATTGGAGCCATAGACATCTTCGTCATCATAGCTGGAACTTGAGTCATAATTTGTATCTGCGGCATTGAATTCACATGAGCTATCACTGAGAGAATCATCTGTTACCGTCTCATCACCAGAGTAATCACTCTCAATGTTAACATCTGGAGTTGAAGTGAATGTTGTGGGTTCTTGTATAGGAATATTGCTTGTGGATGAAAAAGCCAGATTATGATTCTCATTTCCAAAATAATTGAAGAGTTTGACCGTCATGGATTGAATAACACCTACATTCAACTGTTTTTTTATTTATGAACATAACTACTTGGATGTTCATGAGGTTCCATATTTCTTTGATTAGAAAATGAGGAAGTTATATCAGAAAGAGGTGTAACAGTCAACTGTTTTTTTGATTTTTGAATAGAACAACTTGGCGGTGCATGAGGTTTTATGTTTCTTTGGTTAGAACATGAGGAAGCTATATCAGAAAATGGTGTTTTGAAATGCGAAAAGGATGGAGAATTTATCCTGAAAGGACCCCCACTGTTATTACTAAGGTTGTTATGAAGTTTGTAAGATTGGGGCATATTACCTTCCATAATACTTTTCCTCCGCTGTCGTGCTGAAGCAGCCAGTTGATTTGTAGAAACAATATTGAAACTCTTCATTGTACTTGAGTTGCTTGATGCAGATGCTGGTGAAGGTGAACTCATATTTCTTTCATTAAAGATTGATGAAGTTAAATCAGATAGTGGTGTTCTGATATTAACCATGGTTGGAACATAATACCTTTGAGAGTTTTCAATGGGATTGATTGTGTTTTCATCAGTTCTTCCTTTTTTCAATCTTTTATCTTTAAGAATCTGCTTCCTTTTACGTCTTGCCATTGCTGCAACTTGTGGTTCCATAGTGTTGGTTAGGTGATGTTTAGATTAATGGGTAGAAAATCACTTTGATTGTATGATTGTCATTCAATTTTTTTTTGTTAACCACATAAAATGATTGTAGACATAAAATGAATAAAGTTTTTGGTTATATGATAATAAATATAATTGTTAATACAATATTCACGGTTCCAAGATTTTGAAGTAAAATACTGAAGTCAACAGAATACCAAGTGATTATTTTTGTGAACCATTTTAATTATTAATAATAATAATTAATAATAATAATAATAGCGTTAAATAGTGTTAAGTGTTATTTCAAAATTTAATTAAAAATGTTATAATTATGGATAATCAAGTACCAATAAGAAAAGGTAACTTTCCAGATTCTAACCATTCTGCCAATTAATCTTGAATTGAAAAGAAAAGCAATGGTCAGAAAAAATTATTATAGTTTCACTTTGGAAACCGAAAATGAAGTGCATCATGAATAGTAACTACTCAAGCATGCATTTGATAGACTTGAAACGTTTTTTGATATAGTCATACCATATTGATTTTAATTGTAATCATTATTAAAATGATTGTATCAATAATTTTTTATTTTATCATAAATTTTTATGATTATCATTTATCATTAAATTTTCATGATTACCATTTAATATTTTTTTATCATGATTACAATTATAAAGTTAATTTGAAAAGATTATGATATATTTTAGTTATTTTATAACCTTAAAAAAATTATTAAATCTCAATTGATTTTGTTTTGTTTTATTAACCTTTTTATAGAAATTGAAATAATTTATTTTAGGTCAAATAAGGATCTAAATAATTACAAAATAATATTTATTCTTACATTTATAGAATGATAAATTAAATATTTAAGATAAACATTAGAGTTCTTATTTACTTTATCTTTTATATATTTATAATATACTTTTTTTGTTAATTTTATTAACAATATATTTATAGTTAACAATACATCCTTTAAACTACGTTATTTTTTTCAAGAATATAAATGTAACCTTTCAAAAAAATATACACAAATATATTAAGAATTCGGTAGAAAATTTTATTGGTTAAATTATAATTCCATTCAAAATTTATTGATCATAAATTTTTGAAATCAAATCATGCATAAAAATAAAATGTATTAATGTGACCATTCAAAATATTTATTTTATGGAATCAAATCATATATAAAAATTAAATATATTTATGTCACCAATAATTTCCATATAAGTATAATAAAAATAAATGATAATAATGTCTCCATTCAAAAGATATATTGGTAAAGTATCAAATTAAATGGTACTCCAATATTTGATTAAAAAATTGTAATATTTATTTTTAATATTGTATAAAAATATATTAATTAGTCATACTTTAAAAAAATAAATCGTAAATATTTTATTAAAAATCGTAAATATTAAATATTTTTCAGTTTATTGTGAATTTTCAATAATTAAATATTAATGATATTATATAAAATTAATTTCATGAAATAAATTTATTTAATAAAGTGTTATATAAATATTTAATACATTATATTATACCATTAATTTATATAAAATGATATTAACTTATTCCTGTTTATAAAATTATTGTAACTTTTTTCCGGTTTATAAGCATGTTGAATTCGTGTGTCCATTATTAAAATATATGTAATTTATTATTATTGATATAAATAATTTTATAAATAGTTTAATTTATTACATTTATAAAATTATTTGTAATTTATTCACCTTTATAAAATTAATTATAAATTATTTAATTTATTAAAATGATTGTATTAATAATTTTTTATTTTATCATAAATTTTTATGATTATCATTTATCATTAAATTTTCATGATTACCATTTAATATTTTTTTATCATGATTACAATTATAAAGTTAATTTGAAAAGATTATGATATATTTTAGTTATTTCATAAACTTTAAAAAATTATCAAATCTCAATTGATTTCGTTTTGTTTTATTAACCTTTTTATAGAAATTGAAATAATTTATTTTAGGTCAAATAAGGATCCAAATAATTACAAAATAATATTTATTCTTACATTTATAGAATGATAAATTAAATATTTAAGATAAACATTAGAGTTCTTATTTACTATATCTTTTATATATTTATAATATACTTTTTTTTACTAAAGTTACATTAATGCACAATATATATTTATAATATATTTTATAATATACGTATTTTTTTCAAGAATATAAATGTAACCTTTCAAAAAATATACACAAATATATTTAGAAGTCGGTAGAAAATTTTATTGGTTAAATTATAATTCCATTCAAAATTTATTGATCATAAATTTTTGAAATCAAATCATGCATAAAAATAAAATGTAGTAATGTGACCATTCAAAATATTTTCTATATATAATAAAAATAAATAATATTAATACCTCCATTCAAAAGATATATTTGTAAAGTTTTGATTTAATTTTTTTCATATCTTTATATATTCTAATGTATATAATATTCCTACAATATGAAACAGTACCAAACCTATAATATTAAAAGAGAATTCAAATTTTATTGATCATAATATTTTATGGAATCAAATCATATATAAAAATTAAATATATTTATGTCACCATTCAAAATAATTTCCATATAAGTATAATAAAAATAAATGTTAGAACGATTAATTTAAACCTCCAAATGTTTTCCACGACTCAAAATGTAAAATTAACTGTGGAAATTAGAACGATTAATTTAAACCTCCAACGTCATATATTAACAAAAAAACCCTAATATTTATACATTTGAATCAACCAAAATGAGTTCCAAGTGTTGTTTGTTAGATGAACTTGTCACAGTCCACGCAATCTTCCACAAATCCTTTGAGTCGTTGATGTCTTTCACAGCTTCAATCGGTCGCGCCATTGATGTTACTATTTAGACCTGTTACGTTACTATTTAGACCTGTTACAATAGACCTGTTACGTTACTATTTAGACCTGTTACAAAATCTGTATTAAAATGGACACAGAGAATCAAAATATGGGAATGAAGAAGAATTGGAAAATAATACGTAACCTTTTGAAAATAATGGAGAATGAAGAAGATTGAGGAGTGAAAGAGTAAGGGTTTAAAATTACTATATATATAATCCATTCTAATTCCAATAATATACATTTAATCTTGTAGTGTAATGATAAATAGTGGGTATTTTTAAATCATGCAATGAATAATATTTCATTTAATTATAATAGATCTAATTTGGCCATTCTAATTCCTTCCTCATTAACCGTGAGTCTAAACATTGGAATTCAAATATAAATAAATAACCGTGAATGAAACATTGGAATTGGAATTCAAATATAAATAAAATTCAAATATAAATAAAATAAATTAATAAATCAAATAAATAAAAAATAGTGTAAAATTATGATAGATTGACATGTCAGCAAAATTAAATACCAAATGAATATGGTAACAGCATAGTGTTGATTAGTCTATTATACCCTTGGAATAAGAAAAGTTATAACATCTAATCAAAAGGTTAGACTTGGAATTTCCAGGTACTTTACTTTTAATAGATTGGTAATAGATTAGAATTTATAGTCAATGCAAAAAATTATAAGTCTATTTAATCATATGATATTGTTATTTCACTTTAGTAAGTAATTTAAAATGACATAAAATAAAATAAAACCAAGTTAATAATTTAGTTGTGTGATTTACCCATAAAGTACAATCATCAATCTGATATCTGTTTTTATAGTCTATAATGAAGGATCACGCTATTCAAGAAACATAGCCTCAAATGCATTAATACGCACCAAATAGACATATCAATGCAGAAAGCGAGTGTTCTGCATGATATGTCTGGAGGGTAATAATCTACAAAAAAAAAAAACAATATAAAAATATGTTAGGGTCATATCAAACTAAAATTAAATCATAATTTATTTTAATGGTATAATGTAAATATTTTTAGGATCAAATTAAAAGTGTGACTTACTTGAAGGATCACATGAGAGAGACGCGCTAATGCTAGCAATAAAAATCTTAACCGCTCAAATTGTAAAATCGTGAGTGTTGGCGCTTCCGAAAGACTCCCTAAATCCATCGTGCTTTCGAAATAGTATAGGGCCATGGATTCTGAAACAGCAACTAGAGTCCCAAATAGTTTTGCTTGGCTTCTTCTCTCAGTAAAAATTATCCTCTCACGCCTTTATAATAAATAAGTAGATAATTATACTACACATTTTAAAATATAAATATTTATAAACTTTAATAATATAATATTTTTTACCTAATAATCCAAGCTAATATAAAGGTGATGACTGGAATGAGATTGCTAAGAGTAGCGAAAAACGATGTCGTTGTGACTTTCACTCCAATAAAGTACTCCCTTAGCCACAACGTACTTATGCAAAATGGAGGCCCATGAAAGAAATGATAAGTTGTTGATTTATTATTTCCATGACAGTTTGAATGGGGTGTATCTGAAGTGGTACAAGAGCTTGAAGAGGCACTATATCCGAACATGGAGGGACTTGGCCGAAGCCTTCTTGAAACAATATAAATATAACATGGATATGGCTACATACCATGTTGTATAATAAGGTGGATTCATTTCTATTTGTTAACTTCATTCCTTTTAATTTGAATTTTACTACAAAACATTTGTGTGCGTGCGCGCATAAAGTGATAAATTGACAATATTTATATATTGTTTAATTGAATATAAAAAAACTGATCAAATAAAAATATATATAGTAGTATAAAGCTATATTTTAAAAATAAGAGGATGTAGAGAGAAAATAAAGGTGAATAAATTACAAATAATGCATAATCTTATATTACAAGCCTTCTTACTTTCAAATCTCACCCTAATTTAATGTTTACACAAAAGCTTGAACCATTTCCCAAGAGATACAAGCCATTATTGTTAATGTAATATAACTTAGTAAATCACCCATAAATGATATTATTTCTAGTTACTGTCAATGTTTATTTTTAATAAACAATCTAAATATCATAACAAAACAAAACAAAGTTAATAAAACAATAATATTTAATATTATTTTATATTTTAATTATTTTATTTTAAAATAAATTTTAAATTTATTTTATTTTATTTTATTTTAAAAATAAAAAAATAGATGAATTAAACTCTGAAAAAGATTTTGAATATGTCTTAGAGATCAAATAGTATAAGTTGAATTTACGATATTTCAAATAAATCATAATATAAAATAATAATAAAAAATTCAAATTATATAAATAAATTTATATTTGTTCTCTATAAAAAAATCACATGTGGAGCTAAATCGGTACAATTAATTTTAAAATATGCTTTTCTTTTAACATTAAAAGCAAAGGAAATATCAAGTTTTTTTTAACAAAAACATTAATTAATTTATTATATTTGTTGAAAATAATTATATTCTTCATCAAATAATATTTGAATATTATTAGTATTAGTTAGTAATATTAAACTCAATTTATTTACCCATCAAATTCATGTAATCTTCTCATCCATATTCAAATTTGCAGCTGTGAATCAAAACCAAAATAATAAACAATTAAATATCTTTAAATTTAATTATATTGAATATATCCTTCTCTATTAATCCTCCAATACAAATTTGACAAGTGAATACAATTCTCCTATTTCTTTTTTTCCTTTTCGAGAACAATCTAAATATCATAACAAAACAAAATATATTTTTTTTAATATTTTGTTAATAAACCACCCCTAAATGAATTATTTCCACTTACGGTCATCGTTTACTTTAACTAAACAATCTAAATATGTGATGAGAAACTTAAACTTATCCTCAAAAATTAATTGACCACTCATATATAGGATGAACTACAAAAGATTATATTCTAAAAGTCAAATCTACAAACTATTTTATGCATATATTTCAAAAATAAATGAGAAAAACACACCATTCATTGAGTGTAACATGACAATAACATCTAAAAAAACAATATAGAACATTGTAACAACTTTAAACACGTTAGAATATTTTTACATCAATCTATTAACAAAAAAAAATAAAGATATTTTCACATCAATCTATTAACAAAAAGTAATGAAGATTCAAATTATTATTATTATAGTTTAAACTTGAGGAATAATCATATACATACTCGTACTCGGATTGTGCGATCCTACATCTCAAAGTTCTTCCTCAATGCAACGTGTACTTTCCTTAATTAAGGTATATCCTCCTCCATTAACTTCATGACATATGATCTTACTTTACATAAGTGATTCAGATTTGTTATCAACAGTGAAGAAAGAATTCTAAAATGACAATAATATAAAAATGGTAACTAATCTTCTCCAATCCCGTCAAATACCGCATAGGATGTTGAGAAAAATTGGATAGAAAATGATTAATTTTTTTTTGACAAGTTTATAGTTTTCATAGAGCCCTCTCATATGTTCCACAAATTTTTATAAAACGAATAATGACTTTGTTATGCTGTAAGCACCAGTCCACATATGATTCCAACACAATTTAGCAACAATTTCAATTTGTAACATCACAACCTTATTAAATCGATTTGTATATAAAATTCAGAGGAAAATTACTAATAACAATAGCAATTAGGAAAGAAACATGGCAAGTACTGTAATCGCCTGGTGAACCACCAATATACGAAAGTGTAAATTTGTAAAAACACACACACATCAAGAACAACTACTGAAGTTACACATGGTTAGTCAATTCAGACAATTCAGACAAGTAATCAGATGCACTGACATCTATGTTATCAATATGGCGCAGTCATCTCTAAAAATGGAACAGAACGAGAGTGAGAAGCAAAACGGCCGATATTTAACTAACGTGGATACTAATATAGTTAATATTAATAAACAAATAATTGTCAAAAACTAAAATAAATTAATCAAAATTCATGAAGTATTCATATTTAGAAATAAGAGTCAGAAGTTTTGAGCAAAACATATTTGCAAATGCCAATAAAACTCAATAAAATAACCTTGCTATCCTTAAAAATTCAAGGATAATATAATTTACGGCTGACATTACCAGGATGCAAAATTCAAGGATAATATAATTTACGGCTGACATTGCCAGAGCATCCGCTTTGACGTGGCATTGTTTAAATCCAATCCCATTATTACGGTCGTTCCAGCCGAGTCACCTATATGTGATGGAACGACACGGCTTGACGAGGTTTTCTTGATTTTGCTGTTTTGTGCAGTGATAGTGGTCGAAACAGCCGAGTTTAATAACATAGACCAACATATGGTAGAAGCAAAAAGCTTAACTACCTTTAGTCCTGCTGGAACAACCTGAAGGCAACCTACAACCCCTAATTGTACTTCCAAGTTCCCTTCGTCCTTGCTAATCCCAAGCACGGCCAATCCATAACCAATGCAACTGAGACATACCACAATTAGAGCGTTTTCATGCACAAATTTAGCGAACAAATATAAACATAACAAACTTTTGATTAGATTAGTGGCATAAATAAAAGCCGGATACAATATGAGAAGCATAACAGACTGCCTAGGTCGTATTAGGCTTTTGCATATTCAATTCAATGTAGTAACTAGTACGAATATAAAACCTTTAAATCAGAATAATGGTTCGTTCAGAAGATTACATATCGTTCGATAAGTTCAGCCAGTGCAAATTTTAAGATCACAATAATGTACAAAGAATGTAGTTTAGAAGGAAAAAGGATAGCAGAAAAATAGAGGTGGCAAATATGAATGAATGCGTAAAGCTTTTGTATAGTTCATTTTTATAACATCAATTAGTATAGTATCAATGACTTCGCACAGGCCACATTTGTGTTCAAATATGTTATGAAAGAGTTGATATATAGAATACAATATTTATATTGACTTAGAATCTAACCTATAATCTATGAGGTTTTTGAGTTTGAATGGTGCACGAGGTACTGCATTATTACTTATTAGGCTTACAAATCTGAAACTCAATTTAGGCTTAGGGGTACAAATATGCACATATGGGAGGTGCACGTGAGTGCAATGCTAGTATTATTGATTTGAGCAAAGTAAATTAATTTTAATGAATGATTGTTGTTGATGTTTACTACTATTATGATAATTATTACCTATACGTTAATAAAAAATAATTTTTTGATTGTTGTTTATTTTTCAGTTGGCTCCTATAAAAGTTAATTTAGACAAATCTTGGCCAAACATAATGGGGATGACATGAAACATTGGATATTCTTTTTGGTCATATCATTGAAAATATCACGAGACTTGTTCATCAATGTTTCCGCTAGATTCTTTTAATTTGACATTACAATTTTATCATAAAAATGAGCTGAAGACTATCCTTGATATGAATGGTATTAAACCCGGTGGTACAAAGAAATAAAAGATCAAGGAAATATTCACCCATGAAGAAAGGTATTGGCAAAAAGACCACAAATTCAATGTGAAATGTCTTATTTACTTGAAATTCGAGTTTGCTTGAAAAAAGCAAGTGTTGATTACACACATTGTACCGGTCAACTCATTATCAATTGTCCGGTTGAAGTATACTTTTCGTAATGATGGTTTGTAAGCAATAAATAAATAAATAAAGTTATAATCTTCTTCCCGTCATTATAGTTTGTAATCGATGAACAAATAAATAAATAAACTTATAATCTTGTTAGTTAAAAGATTAATGTGTCTGTTGTTTTTATTATGTCCAAAATTGTTAACAAATTCAAAATCCTTTGTTGGTGGTGGGTTAAGGCTAAAAGTACAAATGTGTTTTTACGATATAAGTTCTCGGTAGACTATATTGTTGCTAATAGTGAGCATTTCTTGTAATTTGGTTTGTTGTTGTTGTTTTTCTATGAACATCGTTAAAGTCATGTTTGTGCTCCTTGCCTTTCCTCCAAGTCTTGTCATCATAGAGAGTGAAATCAAACTAACGCTTTCCCCCAAATCGCATAATGTTCCAGAAATGAAGTTTACATATTGTGCAAGGTATGATGAAACTCTTTGGATTTGGTTATTTTGGTGAACGTTTCCTTTTAATGATGACACTACACCCTTATGACAAGTTCACTGTCTCATTGCTCGAATGTTTTATTTTCTTTGTTTAGAGTTTTTCATAACTTTTGCATAAGCAAATATTTTTTGAAGTGCCTCAGAAAATGATACGCTGAAAATTGTTGAATAATGTTTGGAATTTTCTGCATTGTCCTTCTTTCAGATGTTTCTTTTTTAAAGGTGGGTATAATAATGACTTAAGAGATATAATTTATTTCCCTTTACTTTTCTTTAATTATATCGAAGAGAATGGTAAAAAGTTGTTATATTTTATTCCTCAGTCTCAGACTGGTTTATATAGTAGGAATATCATAAATTATAATTAATTCACTCTTTAATAGATACTAATAACAAACCCGTGCTATCGCACGGGTCTCGTCTGGATTCACATTACATTTATAGATTATTAAATTATTAAGTATGTTACCATGTTTTCAGTTGAGTATATGTCTCATGTAAATCATGTTGGCATTTAACTCCATATTTGTAGCAAGCGTCGGTCCTATCAACAAATCACGTCTGCATGAACAAATAGGAAAAATTATATACTTCTTGAAATACATGGAAAATGTACATACTATATATTTTAATTCAAAATAGATTTTTAATTTGAATCGTAAAGTATAAGATATAAAGTTTATCAACTATCAAAGTGCTTGAAAGACTTCCTTGTACACAATATTAGTAGTAGTAGAACACGGTACATTCTCCTTGTCATGAATTAGGATTTTTAATCCACTTTTGCTCTTAACTCTTGAAATTGCAACATATAATTGACCATGACTAAACACAGGAGTAGGCAAATACAATCCAACACTATCAAGAGATTGACCTTGTGACTTATTAATTGTCATTGCATAGGAGACAATAATCGGAAATTGTCTCCTAATCAACTTGAATGGCCAAGGTGAATCAGAAGGTGACATAGACATTCGTGGAATGTAAAAAATGTTACCTATGTTCTTTCCAGACATGATTTTTGCCTCAATGACATGATTTGCAAATCTTGTAATAATTAATCTTGTTCCGTTGCACAACCCATCGGCTTGGTCCAAATTTCTCATTAGCATAATAGGTGTACCAACCTTCAATTTGATCCTATGATTGGGAAACCCTGACGTTCTTAATTTACTGAGAAATTCAGGAGTTAGAACTTCATATGCTTCAGTATAACTTGAATCTGTTCTATCAATGGAATCAAAACTCAAATACTCTTTCTCTTCTCCTAAAAAAAAGTTTAAAAGCAAAACATAAATAAATTAGTAAAACTATGTTCTTAAATATATATATATATATATATATATATATATATATATATATATATATATATATATATATATATATATATATATATATATATATATATATATATATATATATATATATATATATATATATTATGAATGTAATAATACAGTAAATATAAAACACATGTACCTGGTATCAAGTCTAATACATAATGATTGATTTTGTCCACAACTTCAATGGTTGAAGCAAGAATAGCCTTTCCTTGTAAGAATTCAACATCTTGATATTTTTCCAACAAATTGGAATATGTGTTTTCAACAATTGCTCTTATAGGATCATCAAAATTTGATATTAATAGCTCTTGAGGAATTTCAATATCAACCAAACCATCATTGGGTTCACAAATCTTACCATCACCCACATTTAAAATCCATTTTGAAAATTCCGCTAGTTCATTAGAACTTGTGTTGTCTCTTCCCTCTTGAAGTCTCATATTTTTTGATAGTGTTAAAACCTGGCAATAATCCCATACATAAGATGAACTAATTGATGCATGAACAATATCAGAACGCCCAGCTCTTGGAACAACAGGAAGAATCTGTCTAAAATCTCCTCCAAATACAACAACTTTTCCACCAAAAATAGTATTCTCAACACCCTTTTTGCTCATTACATCTTTAAGGGTTTTATCCAATGCTTCGAAGCAGTTCTTGTGAGACATAGGTGCCTCATCCCATATTATCACATCCGTTGCTTCAAATAATTGAGAATGTTCGGTGTCTTTGTCGATGTTGCAAGTTGAGTTGTCAAGCGTTGGCACAGGTATTTTGAACTTTGAGTGTGCTGTTCTTCCACCCGGCAATAATAACGAAGCTATCCCACTTGAAGCAACAGTAAGAACAATTTTTTTTAGAACGAAGTGCACTTGATAGTGTTCTCCACATGAAAGTTTTACCAGTCCCTCCGTAACCATGCAAGAAAAATACCCCTCCACTCTGTTTGTTAACAGCATCCATGATTTTCTCAAATATCAAACGTTGTTCATCTATAAAATACAAACCAAGAATTATAAGTGCAAGGACAATAAAAATCATTTTTGTAATTCATAGTATAAAGAAAATAAATCACCTGTAAGGGCATGAAAAAGTTCTTGGAATTTCTGTTTCTCGGTATCGGCATCGTAATTAAGTTCGTCATAAATAAGCCTATTGCCAACATGTTTTGTGATGTATGAATCTGGATACGGCATACATTTAAATTCATGCAAACTTCTTCGATTCGATTGCATCATGTTCTCAATCTCAATTAGTGTGAGATTCTTTAACTTATTGTCCGATAGCTGCAATTCTGTTAAAAAAATTTCATTAGTTTTCTATATAATTACATATGTATGATGCAACTGATGTCGTGATGTTGAAATACATTGAACATAAATCAAACAGTTGATGTTGCGGCTGCGTGAAATTAAATGGAACCAAAGACACTGTTGCAGCTGCAAGTTAAGAAAATAACTTACATACATGACAAATGACAAATATGAAAATGTTTCTTACGTAAATGGACATACCTTATGAAACATATTAAATAAGGGACATATGGATGAAGAATAATTATATTTTAAAGTAAGTTCATATCATTATATTTTGTAATAAAAAAAGATACAGCTTGCATTCGGAAAATAATATTTGTTGACTTAAAAAAGTTTAATAAAGTGTTCATACCTCTTCTATTTGTTTTTTGCCTTTGTTGGTAGAGGATACCATCAGATAACGTCCTCCAAGTTTTTTCCCAAACATGTCGTGGTCTATTGACAGTACCGGATAGTAACATAGTGACAAATAACTTTCATAAAAAATGCTCGGAACCCCAATTCTTTGCTTCGTCGATGGCTGCAACATATTCCTTGTCATCGTTAAGAAAGCTCATTTCGAAGCATGCATCCCTAAAAGAATCCTGAACTTTTCCACCCACAAATTTTATATCCTCATAGCAAGTTGGACCTTTGACGACTGTTAGCATCATTCTCAAGAAATATAACTCACCCGTACTTGGAGGGACCCAAATAAGTCTGCCAATTGTATTTCCTCTTTTACGCGGTCTCCATCTACGATATCTTTTATCATAAACAAATTTGGAAAGAAATTGTGAGTACGTCAAATTCTTTGCCTCTGGGTATGCTTTGTTTGCTTCCATCCATGCCGTAAACATAGATTCTTTCACAGTTGGTTTGTCAAGCACCTCATCTATCAATTCATAATCGGTATAATAAACAGAGTTGTCTCCTTCAAGATGAAAGAACAACCTTTCAACCGCGGGTGATCTACCATGAATAGGAAATGAAAAAAGTCTCCAACATGCCTCACTTGGTGAGATATATCTGCAATCAAGATATTGCTTGATTTCGTCAACCATTCTGACCGAGGGAGATCCATCACCGTCAGTTTGGACAACAGCAGCAGTAATTCTATCATACCCCTTGTTAATATACTTAAATAAGTATTTAACTGAAGTACTTTGATTACACCACTCCATATTGATGTGTGCTTGGAATTTCTTCAACAAATATGGATTGTAAGGAACTACATATCTGTTATCAAGTTGAACGTGTTTTTTCAGCACTGTATTACCAGTTTCTCTTCTTCGGTACACGGGATATCCATCCTGATCAACAATGGTTTCGGTTTGATATTTCTTTGGAAAGTATTTTGAGCACTTTCCATTTTTCATGCAAGTTGAATTCGCATTTGCTAAACCACATGGGCCATGAATCATATGTGTCTTGACCAAATGGTAGAGTTGCCTATCATCTTCTTCCGTTGGTATCTCTGCTGAAATGATCTTGTTTATATCATCTGGAGTCGGATACTTGCTTGAAGGATGCAAGAATAATAGTATATGGGCGTGTGGTAAACCCCGCTTTTGGAATTCAATGGTGTATATATATGAAATTAAGTAAGTTTAAACTTAGTAAAACGATGCATATTACATATTTAATAAGATTAATGTCAAAAAATATAACTCGACTGAAAGGGTATTAAATTGACTTACATGCAATCACTCTCCCTAAGACGTGCTTTTTTGTTAGATCACACAACAACTCATCGAACTTAATTTTGAAGACTCTTGAGATGATATCTGGACGGTCTTGAGAATTCAAGTTAATTTTGCTAAGCAACCTTTGGATTTCAGGCCAGTTGGGATTGCAAGTAAATGTGATAAAAAGATCTGGAAATCCAACTTGGCTACAAATTGCCATTCCATCAAAATAGAGTTGTTCCATAAACCTCCGACTTCCAACATAAGTTGAAGGTAAAACCACTCTTTTACCTTTGTTTGATCCTTGAGTGTTTGCATTCTGTTCAGATGAGCTCAAATTGCAATATTTAGAAACACACAGTTTTTTCTGATGTTTTCGAATATAATTCAATCTTTGTGACTCCATCATAGTAAATCCATCAACCAAAAATTGTTGAAACAACCTTCTTGACCGCAATATAGTTTGTGCCTCGTTATATCTGCATTGAATCCTAAAAGCAAGCCATTCTCTAATGGTAAGCTTATTCCTCTTCATTTTTTTTTGGTATTAGTTTCTCTAAGAAGAACTCCAAGTCTAAAACCATCTTCCCCATAAGGAAACAAAAGTGGATATTGATATGCCAGATAACTTGAATGAAACTCACTTATTCTTTTTAGCCTTCCGCTCTTTCTTTCAAGAAGAATATCCCTCTTAGAACCCGTATCAACATCACCAACTATTAGGGCGGCTACCTCCGAAACAGTAGGTTGGTTATAAATCCTTTCATCTGTTGATCTATCAGATATTAGCTTAAGCTTGAGATCAGGAAAAGGACAATCCTTTAATCTATCTGCTGCCATCCTAAAAGATTTGGCATGTGTATTGAACTCATCTAACATGTCCTTCAATCTACTAACTGTTTCTGGAATAATATTGGGGTTGTTCCTGCATATAAAAGGAAATACTATGATGCAGCAATGAAAAATATTTAATATGTCGTAAAGAAAACAAAGTTTGGTAAAATTATCCAATTCCTTTAATTCTATGTTGAATCTCATTGTCGGTGTCGTAAACATACAGTTGAGCAAATTTTGGAGATTGTCCAGTTAAAGGTAACATGCTCCCAATTCGATGGCAAGTCTGTCCATGAATTCTTATGTTAGGTGGTCCACTTCCAGCTAAAAATCTGTTGTCGAATTTCATTCCCGGAGACGTAAAAGCAAACATCATGTTGTACATTCTACAAAATTGTTGATAATTTCGACTGTCTATCTCACTATTATCAAACAAAAGACGTTGTAGTAATAGTGGTGGTGTTTTCAGAAGTGGCAACACAACTTTCCCCTTTCCACAACATAGTTGAAACTTAGGAACTGCACTATGTTTTCGCTTGTCAGTTTTTTCTTGATACCACATAAGTGCCCCACATTGTGTGCATTCAACTATAGGATCACCAATATCAGAATAACCTATTTAAATGAAACGTAGTTGAGCAATTGGTTTATATTAAATAATAAAATTATAACTAAAATCGTTCATATTAAATAATAAAATTATAACTAAAATCCACATTAAATCATAGCAGGTATCAAAGTGCAACATGTAATGGACAACGTCAAATTGATATGTATAATGAATTTAAAGAAGAAATAAAGTTGGTTTTAATGATAAATACCAATATTTAAAGAATCAAATGATGTAGAATTGGAGCCATAGACATCTTCGTCATCATAGCTGGAACTTGAGTCATAATTTGTATCTGCGGCATTGAATTCACATGAGCTATCACTGAGAGAATCATCTGTTACCGTCTCATCACCAGAGTAATCACTCTCAATGTTAACATCTGGAGTTGAAGTGAATGTTGTGGGTTCTTGTATAGGAATATTGCTTGTGGATGAAAAAGCCAGATTATGATTCTCATTTCCAAAATAATTGAAGAGTTTGACCGTCATGGATTGAATAACACCTACATTCAACTGTTTTTTTTATTTATGAACATAACTACTTGGATGTTCATGAGGTTCCATATTTCTTTGATTAGAAAATGAGGAAGTTATATCAGAAAGAGGTGTAACAGTCAACTGTTTTTTTGATTTTTGAATAGAACAACTTGGCGGTGCATGAGGTTTTATGTTTCTTTGGTTAGAACATGAGGAAGCTATATCAGAAAATGGTGTTTTGAAATGCGAAAAGGATGGAGAATTTATCCTGAAAGGACCCCCACTGTTATTGCTAAGGTTGTTATGAAGTTTGTAAGATTGGGGCATATTACCTTCCATAATACTTTTCCTCCGCTGTCGTGCTGAAGCAGCCAGTTGATTTGTAGAAACAATATTGAAACTCTTCATTGTACTTGAGTTGCTTGATGCAGATGCTGGTGAAGGTGAACTCATATTTCTTTCATTAAAGATTGATGAAGTTAAATCAGATAGTGGTGTTCTGATATTAACCATGGTTGGAACATAATACCTTTGAGAGTTTTCAATGGGATTGATTGTGTTTTCATCAGTTCTTCCTTTTTTCAATCTTTTATCTTTAAGAATCTGCTTCCTTTTACGTCTTGCCATTGCTGCAACTTGTGGTTCCATAGTGTTGGTTAGGTGATGTTTAGATTAATGGGTAGAAAATCACTTTGATTGTATGATTGTCATTCAATTTTTTTTGTTAACCACATAAAATGATTGTAGACATAAAATGAATAAAGTTTTTGGTTATATGATAATAAATATAATTGTTAATACAATATTCACGGTTCCAAGATTTTGAAGTAAAATACTGAAGTCAACAGAATACCAAGTGATTATTTTTGTGAACCATTTTAATTATTAATAATAATAATTAATAATAATAATAATAGCGTTAAATAGTGTTAAGTGTTATTTCAAAATTTAATTAAAAATGTTATAATTATGGATAATCAAGTACCAATAAGAAAAGGTAACTTTCCAGATTCTAACCATTCTGCCAATTAATCTTGAATTGAAAAGAAAAGCAATGGTCAGAAAAAATTATTATAGTTTCACTTTGGAAACCGAAAATGAAGTGCATCATGAATAGTAACTACTCAAGCATGCATTTGATAGACTTGAAACGTTTTTTGATATAGTCATACCATATTGATTTTAATTGTAATCATTATTAAAATGATTGTATCAATAATTTTTTATTTTATCATAAATTTTTATGATTATCATTTATCATTAAATTTTCATGATTACCATTTAATATTTTTTTATCATGATTACAATTATAAAGTTAATTTGAAAAGATTATGATATATTTTAGTTATTTTATAACCTTAAAAAAATTATTAAATCTCAATTGATTTTGTTTTGTTTTATTAACCTTTTTATAGAAATTGAAATAATTTATTTTAGGTCAAATAAGGATCTAAATAATTACAAAATAATATTTATTCTTACATTTATAGAATGATAAATTAAATATTTAAGATAAACATTAGAGTTCTTATTTACTTTATCTTTTATATATTTATAATATACTTTTTTTGTTAATTTTATTAACAATATATTTATAGTTAACAATACATCCTTTAAACTACGTTATTTTTTTCAAGAATATAAATGTAACCTTTCAAAAAAATATACACAAATATATTAAGAATTCGGTAGAAAATTTTATTGGTTAAATTATAATTCCATTCAAAATTTATTGATCATAAATTTTTGAAATCAAATCATGCATAAAAATAAAATGTATTAATGTGACCATTCAAAATATTTATTTTATGGAATCAAATCATATATAAAAATTAAATATATTTATGTCACCAATAATTTCCATATAAGTATAATAAAAATAAATGATAATAATGTCTCCATTCAAAAGATATATTGGTAAAGTATCAAATTAAATGGTACTCCAATATTTGATTAAAAAATTGTAATATTTATTTTTAATATTGTATAAAAATATATTAATTAGTCATACTTTAAAAAAATAAATCGTAAATATTTTATTAAAAATCGTAAATATTAAATATTTTTCAGTTTATTGTGAATTTTCAATAATTAAATATTAATGATATTATATAAAATTAATTTCATGAAATAAATTTATTTAATAAAGTGTTATATAAATATTTAATACATTATATTATACCATTAATTTATATAAAATGATATTAACTTATTCCTGTTTATAAAATTATTGTAACTTTTTTCCGGTTTATAAGCATGTTGAATTCGTGTGTCCATTATTAAAATATATGTAATTTATTATTATTGATATAAATAATTTTATAAATAGTTTAATTTATTACATTTATAAAATTATTTGTAATTTATTCACCTTTATAAAATTAATTATAAATTATTTAATTTATTAAAATGATTGTATTAATAATTTTTTATTTTATCATAAATTTTTATGATTATCATTTATCATTAAATTTTCATGATTACCATTTAATATTTTTTTATCATGATTACAATTATAAAGTTAATTTGAAAAGATTATGATATATTTTAGTTATTTCATAAACTTTAAAAAATTATCAAATCTCAATTGATTTCGTTTTGTTTTATTAACCTTTTTATAGAAATTGAAATAATTTATTTTAGGTCAAATAAGGATCCAAATAATTACAAAATAATATTTATTCTTACATTTATAGAATGATAAATTAAATATTTAAGATAAACATTAGAGTTCTTATTTACTATATCTTTTATATATTTATAATATACTTTTTTTTACTAAAGTTACATTAATGCACAATATATATTTATAATATATTTTATAATATACGTATTTTTTTCAAGAATATAAATGTAACCTTTCAAAAAATATACACAAATATATTTAGAAGTCGGTAGAAAATTTTATTGGTTAAATTATAATTCCATTCAAAATTTATTGATCATAAATTTTTGAAATCAAATCATGCATAAAAATAAAATGTAGTAATGTGACCATTCAAAATATTTTCTATATATAATAAAAATAAATAATATTAATACCTCCATTCAAAAGATATATTTGTAAAGTTTTGATTTAATTTTTTTCATATCTTTATATATTCTAATGTATATAATATTCCTACAATATGAAACAGTACCAAACCTATAATATTAAAAGAGAATTCAAATTTTATTGATCATAATATTTTATGGAATCAAATCATATATAAAAATTAAATATATTTATGTCACCATTCAAAATAATTTCCATATAAGTATAATAAAAATAAATGTTAGAACGATTAATTTAAACCTCCAAATGTTTTCCACGACTCAAAATGTAAAATTAACTGTGGAAATTAGAACGATTAATTTAAACCTCCAACGTCATATATTAACAAAAAAACCCTAATATTTATACATTTGAATCAACCAAAATGAGTTCCAAGTGTTGTTTGTTAGATGAACTTGTCACAGTCCACGCAATCTTCCACAAATCCTTTGAGTCGTTGATGTCTTTCACAACTTCAATCGGTCGCGCCATTGATGTTACTATTTAGACCTGTTACGTTACTATTTAGACCTGTTACAATAGACCTGTTACGTTACTATTTAGACCTGTTACAAAATCTGTATTAAAATGGACACAGAGAATCAAAATATGGGAATGAAGAAGAATTGGAAAATAATACGTAACCTTTTGAAAATAATGGAGAATGAAGAAGATTGAGGAGTGAAAGAGTAAGGGTTTAAAATTACTATATATATAATCCATTCTAATTCCAATAATATACATTTAATCTTGTAGTGTAATGATAAATAGTGGGTATTTTTAAATCATGCAATGAATAATATTTCATTTAATTATAATAGATCTAATTTGGCCATTCTAATTCCTTCCTCATTAACCGTGAGTCTAAACATTGGAATTCAAATATAAATAAATAACCGTGAATGAAACATTGGAATTGGAATTCAAATATAAATAAAATTCAAATATAAATAAAATAAATTAATAAATCAAATAAATAAAAAATAGTGTAAAATTATGATAGATTGACATGTCAGCAAAATTAAATACCAAATGAATATGGTAACAGCATAGTGTTGATTAGTCTATTATACCCTTGGAATAAGAAAAGTTATAACATCTAATCAAAATGTTAGACTTGGAATTTCCAGGTACTTTACTTTTAATAGATTGGTAATAGATTAGAATTTATAGTCAATGCAAAAAATTATAAGTCTATTTAATCATATGATATTGTTATTTCACTTTAGTAAGTAATTTAAAATGACATAAAATAAAATAAAACCAAGTTAATAATTTAGTTGTGTGATTTACCCATAAAGTACAATCATCAATCTGATATCTGTTTTTATAGTCTATAATGAAGGATCACGCTATTCAAGAAACATAGCCTCAAATGCATTAATACGCACCAAATAGACATATCAATGCAGAAAGCGAGTGTTCTGCATGATATGTCTGGAGGGTAATAATCTACAAAAAAAAAAAAAAAACAATATAAAAATATGTTAGGGTCATATCAAACTAAAATTAAATCATAATTTATTTTAATGGTATAATGTAAATATTTTTAGGATCAAATTAAAAGTGTGACTTACTTGAAGGATCACATGAGAGAGACGCGCTAATGCTAGCAATAAAAATCTTAACCGCTCAAATTGTAAAATCGTGAGTGTTGGCGCTTCCGAAAGACTCCCTAAATCCATCGTGCTTTCGAAATAGTATAGGGCCATGGATTCTGAAACAGCAACTAGAGTCCCAAATAGTTTTGCTTGGCTTCTTCTCTCAGTAAAAATTATCCTCTCACGCCTTTATAATAAATAAGTAGATAATTATACTACACATTTTAAAATATAAATATTTATAAACTTTAATAATATAATATTTTTTACCTAATAATCCAAGCTAATATAAAGGTGATGACTGGAATGAGATTGCTAAGAGTAGCGAAAAACGATGTCGTTGTGACTTTCACTCCAATAAAGTACTCCCTTAGCCACAACGTACTTATGCAAAATGGAGGCCCATGAAAGAAATGATAAGTTGTTGATTTATTATTTCCATGACAGTTTGAATGGGGTGTATCTGAAGTGGTACAAGAGCTTGAAGAGGCACTATATCCGAACATGGAGGGACTTGGCCGAAGCCTTCTTGAAACAATATAAATATAACATGGATATGGCTACATACCATGTTGTATAATAAGGTGGATTCATTTCTATTTGTTAACTTCATTCCTTTTAATTTGAATTTTACTACAAAACATTTGTGTGCGTGCGCGCATAAAGTGATAAATTGACAATATTTATATATTGTTTAATTGAATATAAAAAAACTGATCAAATAAAAATATATATAGTAGTATAAAGCTATATTTTAAAAATAAGAGGATGTAGAGAGAAAATAAAGGTGAATAAATTACAAATAATGCATAATCTTATATTACAAGCCTTCTTACTTTCAAATCTCACCCTAATTTAATGTTTACACAAAAGCTTGAACCATTTCCCAAGAGATACAAGCCATTATTGTTAATGTAATATAACTTAGTAAATCACCCATAAATGATATTATTTCTAGTTACTGTCAATGTTTATTTTTAATAAACAATCTAAATATCATAACAAAACAAAACAAAGTTAATAAAACAATAATATTTAATATTATTTTATATTTTAATTATTTTATTTTAAAATAAATTTTAAATTTATTTTATTTTATTTTATTTTAAAAATAAAAAAATAGATGAATTAAACTCTGAAAAAGATTTTGAATATGTCTTAGAGATCAAATAGTATAAGTTGAATTTACGATATTTCAAATAAATCATAATATAAAATAATAATAAAAAATTCAAATTATATAAATAAATTTATATTTGTTCTCTATAAAAAAATCACATGTGGAGCTAAATCGGTACAATTAATTTTAAAATATGCTTTTCTTTTAACATTAAAAGCAAAGGAAATATCAAGTTTTTTTTAACAAAAACATTAATTAATTTATTATATTTGTTGAAAATAATTATATTCTTCATCAAATAATATTTGAATATTATTAGTATTAGTTAGTAATATTAAACTCAATTTATTTACCCATCAAATTCATGTAATCTTCTCATCCATATTCAAATTTGCAGCTGTGAATCAAAACCAAAATAATAAACAATTAAATATCTTTAAATTTAATTATATTGAATATATCCTTCTCTATTAATCCTCCAATACAAATTTGACAAGTGAATACAATTCTCCTATTTCTTTTTTTCCTTTTCGAGAACAATCTTAATATCATAACAAAACAAAATATATTTTTTTTTAATATTTTGTTAATAAACCACCCCTAAATGAATTATTTCCACTTACGGTCATCGTTTACTTTAACTAAACAATCTAAATATGTGATGAGAAACTTAAACTTATCCTCAAAAATTAATTGCCCACTCATATATAGGATGAACTACAAAAGATTATATTCTAAAAGTCAAATCTACAAACTATTTTATGCATATATTTCAAAAATAAATGAGAAAAACACACCATTCATTGAGTGTAACATGACAATAACATCTAAAAAAACAATATAGAACATTGTAACAACTTTAAACACGTTAGAATATTTTTACATCAATCTATTAACAAAAAAAAATAAAGATATTTTCACATCAATCTATTAACAAAAAGTAATGAAGATTCAAATTATTATTATTATAGTTTAAACTTGAGGAATAATCATATACATACTCGTACTCGGATTGTGCGATCCTACATCTCAAAGTTCTTCCTCAATGCAACGTGTACTTTCCTTAATTAAGGTATATCCTCCTCCATTAACTTCATGACATATGATCTTACTTTACATAAGTGATTCAGATTTGTTATCAACAGTGAAGAAAGAATTCTAAAATGACAATAATATAAAAATGGTAACTAATCTTCTCCAATCCCGTCAAATACCGCATAGGATGTTGAGAAAAATTGGATAGAAAATGATTAATTTTTTTTTGACAAGTTTATAGTTTTCATAGAGCCCTCTCATATGTTCCACAAATTTTTATAAAACGAATAATGACTTTGTTATGCTGTAAGAACCAGTCCACATATGATTCCAACACAATTTAGCAACAATTTCAATTTGTAACATCACAACCTTATTAAATCGATTTGTATATAAAATTCAGAGGAAAATTACTAATAACAATAGCAATTAGGAAAGAAACATGGCAAGTACTGTAATCGCCTGGTGAACCACCAATATACGAAAGTGTAAATATGTAAAAACACACACACATCAAGAACAACTACTGAAGTTACACATGGTTAGTCAATTCAGACAATTCAGACAAGTAATCAGATGCACTGACATCTATGTTATCAATATGGCGCAGTCATCTCTAAAAATGGAACAGAACGAGAGTGAGAAGCAAAACGGCCGATATTTAACTAACGTGGATACTAATATAGTTAATATTAATAAACAAATAATTGTCAAAAACTAAAATAAATTAATCAAAATTCATGAAGTATTCATATTTAGAAATAAGAGTCAGAAGTTTTGAGCAAAACATATTTGCAAATGCCAATAAAACTCAATAAAATAACCTTGCTATCCTTAAAAATTCAAGGATAATATAATTTACGGCTGACATTACCAGGATGCAAAATTCAAGGATAATATAATTTACGGCTGACATTGCCAGAGCATCCGCTTTGACGTGGCATTGTTTAAATCCAATCCCATTATTACGGTCGTTCCAGCCGAGTCACCTATATGTGATGGAACGACACGGCTTGACGAGGTTTTCTTGATTTTGCTGTTTTGTGCAGTGATAGTGGTCGAAACAGCCGAGTTTAATAACATAGACCAACATATGGTAGAAGCAAAAAGCTTAACTACCTTTAGTCCTGCTGGAACAACCTGAAGGCAACCTACAACCCCTAATTGTACTTCCAAGTTCCCTTCGTCCTTGCTAATCCCAAGCACGGCCAATCCATAACCAATGCAACTGAGACATACCACAATTAGAGCGTTTTCATGCTCAAATTTAGGGAACAAATATAAACATAACAAACTTTTGATTAGATTAGTGGCATAAATAAAAGCCGGATACAATATGAGAAGCATAACAGACTGCCTAGGTCGTATTAGGCTTTTGCATATTCAATTCAATGTAGTAACTAGTAAGAATATAAAACCTTTAAATCAGAATAATGGTTCGTTCAGAAGATTACATATCGTTCGATAAGTTCAGCCAGTGCAAATTTAAGATCACAATAATGTACAAAGAATGTAGTTTAGAAGGAAAAAGGATAGCAGAAAAATAGAGGTGGCAAATATGAATGAATGCGTAAAGCTTTTGTATAGTTCATTTTTATAACATCAATTAGTATAGTATCAATGACTTCGCACAGGCCACATTTGTGTTCAAATATGTTATGAAAGAGTTGATATATAGAATACAATATTTATATTGACTTAGAATCTAACCTATAATCTATGAGGTTTTTGAGTTTGAATGGTGCACGAGGTACTGCATTATTACTTATTAGGCTTACAAATCTGAAACTCAATTTAGGCTTAGGGGTACAAATATGCACATATGGGAGGTGCACGTGAGTGCAATGCTAGTATTATTGATTTGAGCAAAGTAAATTAATTTTAATGAATGATTGTTGTTGATGTTTACTACTATTATGATAATTATTACCTATACGTTAATAAAAATTAATTTTTTGATTGTTGTTTATTTTTCAGTTGGCTCCTATAAAAGTTAATTTAGACAAATCTTGGCCAAACATAATGGGGATGACATGAAACATTGGATATTCTTTTTGGTCATATCATTGAAAATATCACGAGACTTGTTCATCAATGTTTCCGCTAGATTCTTTTAATTTGACATTACAATTTTATCATAAAAATGAGCTGAAGACTATCCTTGATATGAATGGTATTAAACCCGGTGGTACAAAGAAATAAAAGATCAAGGAAATATTCACCCATGAAGAAAGGTATTGGCAAAAAGACCACAAATTCAATGTGAAATGTCTTATTTACTTGAAATTCGAGTTTGCTTGAAAAAAGCAAGTGTTGATTACACACATTGTACCGGTCAACTCATTATCAATTGTCCGGTTGAAGTATACTTTTCGTAATGATGGTTTGTAAGCAATAAATAAATAAATAAAGTTATAATCTTCTTCCCGTCATTATAGTTTGTAATCGATGAACAAATAAATAAATAAACTTATAATCTTGTTAGTTAAAAGATTAATGTGTCTTTTGTTTTTATTATGTCCAAAATTGTTAACAAATTCAAAATCCTTTGTTGGTGGTGGGTTAAGGCTAAAAGTACAAATGTGTTTTTACGATATAAGTTCTCGGTAGACTATATTGTTGCTAATAGTGAGCATTTCTTGTAATTTGGTTTGTTGTTGTTGTTTTTCTATGAACATCGTTAAAGTCATGTTTGTGCTCCTTGCCTTTCCTCCAAGTCTTGTCATCATAGAGAGTGAAATCAAACTAACGCTTTCCCCCAAATCGCATAATGTTCCAGAAATGAAGTTTACATATTGTGCAAGGTATGATGAAACTCTTTGGATTTGGTTATTTTGGTGAACGTTTCCTTTTAATGATGACACTACACCCTTATGACAAGTTCACTGTCTCATTGCTCGAATGTTTTATTTTCTTTGTTTAGAGTTTTTCATAACTTTTGCATAAGCAAATATTTTTTGAAGTGCCTCAGAAAATGATACGCTGAAAATTGTTGAATAATGTTTGGAATTTTCTGCATTGTCCTTCTTTCAGATGTTTCTTTTTTAAAGGTGGGTATAATAATGACTTAAGAGATATAATTTATTTCCCTTTACTTTTCTTTAATTATATCGAAGAGAATGGTAAAAAGTTGTTATATTTTATTCCTCAGTCTCAGACTGGTTTATATAGTAGGAATATCATAAATTATAATTAATTCACTCTTTAATAGATACTAATAACAAACCCGTGCTATCGCACGGGTCTCGTCTGGATTCACATTACATTTATAGATTATTAAATTATTAAGTATGTTACCATGTTTTCAGTTGAGTATATGTCTCATGTAAATCATGTTGGCATTTAACTCCATATTTGTAGCAAGCGTCGGTCCTATCAACAAATCACGTCTGCATGAACAAATAGGAAAAATTATATACTTCTTGAAATACATGGAAAATGTACATACTATATATTTTAATTCAAAATAGATTTTTAATTTGAATCGTAAAGTATAAGATATAAAGTTTATCAACTATCAAAGTGCTTGAAAGACTTCCTTGTACACAATATTAGTAGTAGTAGAACACGGTACATTCTCCTTGTCATGAATTAGGATTTTTAATCCACTTTTGCTCTTAACTCTTGAAATTGCAACATATAATTGACCATGACTAAACACAGGAGTAGGCAAATACAATCCAACACTATCAAGAGATTGACCTTGTGACTTATTAATTGTCATTGCATAGGAGACAATAATCGGAAATTGTCTCCTAATCAACTTGAATGGCCAAGGTGAATCAGAAGGTGACATAGACATTCGTGGAATGTAAAAAATGTTACCTATGTTCTTTCCAGACATGATTTTTGCCTCAATGACATGATTTGCAAATCTTGTAATAATTAATCTTGTTCCGTTGCACAACCCATCGGCTTGGTCCAAATTTCTCATTAGCATAATAGGTGTACCAACCTTCAATTTGATCCTATGATTGGGAAACCCTGACGTTCTTAATTTACTGAGAAATTCAGGAGTTAGAACTTCATATGCTTCAGTATAACTTGAATCTGTTCTATCAATGGAATCAAAACTCAAATACTCTTTCTCTTCTCCTAAAAAAAAGTTTAAAAGCAAAACATAAATAAATTAGTAAAACTATGTTCTTAAATATATATATATATATATATATATATATATATATATATATATATATATATATATATATATATATATATATATATATATATATATATATATATATATATATATATATATATATATATATATATATATATATATATATATATATATATATATATATATATATATATATATATATATATATATATATATATATATATATATATATATATATATATATATATATATATATATATATATATATATATATATATATTATGAATGTAATAATACAGTAAATATAAAACACATGTACCTGGTATCAAGTCTAATACATAATGATTGATTTTGTCCACAACTTCAATGGTTGAAGCAAGAATAGCCTTTCCTTGTAAGAATTCAACATCTTGATATTTTTCCAACAAATTGGAATATGTGTTTTCAACAATTGCTCTTATAGGATCATCAAAATTTGATATTAATAGCTCTTGAGGAATTTCAATATCAACCAAACCATCATTGGGTTCACAAATCTTACCATCACCCACATTTAAAATCCATTTTGAAAATTCCGCTAGTTCATTAGAACTTGTGTTGTCTCTTCCCTCTTGAAGTCTCATATTTTTTGATAGTGTTAAAACCTGGCAATAATCCCATACATAAGATGAACTAATTGATGCATGAACAATATCAGAACGCCCAGCTCTTGGAACAACAGGAAGAATCTGTCTAAAATCTCCTCCAAATACAACAACTTTTCCACCAAAAATAGTATTCTCAACACCCTTTTTGCTCATTACATCTTTAAGGGTTTTATCCAATGCTTCGAAGCAGTTCTTGTGAGACATAGGTGCCTCATCCCATATTATCACATCCGTTGCTTCAAATAATTGAGAATGTTCGGTGTCTTTGTCGATGTTGCAAGTTGAGTTGTCAAGCGTTGGCACAGGTATTTTGAACTTTGAGTGTGTTGTTCTTCCACCCGGCAATATTAACGAAGCTATCCCACTTGAAGCAACAGTAAGAACAATTTTTTTTTTAGAACGAAGTGCACTTGATAGTGTTCTCCACATGAAAGTTTTACCAGTCCCTCCGTAACCATGCAAGAAAAATACCCCTCCACTCTGTTTGTTAACAGCATCCATGATTTTCTCAAATATCAAACGTTGTTCATCTATAAAATACAAACCAAGAATTATAAGTGCAAGGACAATAAAAATCATTTTTGTAATTCATAGTATAAAGAAAATAAATCACCTGTAAGGGCATGAAAAAGTTCTTGGAATTTCTGTTTCTCGGTATCGGCATCGTAATTAAGTTCGTCATAAATAAGCCTATTGCCAACATGTTTTGTGATGTATGAATCTGGATACGGCATACATTTAAATTCATGCAAACTTCTTCGATTCGATTGCATCATGTTCTCAATCTCAATTAGTGTGAGATTCTTTAACTTATTGTCCGATAGCTGCAATTCTGTTAAAAAAATTTCATTAGTTTTCTATATAATTACATATGTATGATGCAACTGATGTCGTGATGTTGAAATACATTGAACATAAATCAAACAGTTGATGTTGCGGCTGCGTGAAATTAAATGGAACCAAAGACACTGTTGCAGCTGCAAGTTAAGAAAATAACTTACATACATGATAAATGACAAATATGAAAATGTTTCTTACGTAAATGGACATACCTTATGAAACATATTAAATAAGGGACATATGGATGAAGAATAATTATATTTTAAAGTAAGTTCATATCATTATATTTTGTAATAAAAAAAGATACAGCTTGCATTCGGAAAATAATATTTGTTGACTTAAAAAAGTTTAATAAAGTGTTCATACCTCTTCTATTTGTTTTTTGCCTTTGTTGGTAGAGGATACCATCAGATAACGTCCTCCAAGTTTTTTCCCAAACATGTCGTGGTCTATTGACAGTACCGGATAGTAACATAGTGACAAATAACTTTCATAAAAAATGCCCGGAACCCCAATTCTTTGCTTCGTCGATGGCTGCAACATATTCCTTGTCATCGTTAAGAAAGCTCATTTCGAAGCATGCATCCCTAAAAGAATCCTGAACTTTTCCACCCACAAATTTTATATCCTCATAGCAAGTTGGACCTTTGACGACTGTTAGCATCATTCTCAAGAAATATAACTCACCCGTACTTGGAGGGACCCAAATAAGTCTGCCAATTGTATTTCCTCTTTTACGCGGTCTCCATCTACGATATCTTTTATCATAAACAAATTTGGAAAGAAATTGTGAGTACGTCAAATTCTTTGCCTCTGGGTATGCTTTGTTTGCTTCCATCCATGCCGTAAACATAGATTCTTTCACAGTTGGTTTGTCAAGCACCTCATCTATCAATTCATAATCGGTATAATAAACAGAGTTGTCTCCTTCAAGATGAAAGAACAACCTTTCAACCGCGGGTGATCTACCATGAATAGGAAATGAAAAAAGTCTCCAACATGCCTCACTTGGTGAGATATATCTGCAATCAAGATATTGCTTGATTTCGTCAACCATTCTGACCGAGGGAGATCCATCACCGTCAGTTTGGACAACAGCAGCAGTAATTCTATCATACCCCTTGTTAATATACTTAAATAAGTATTTAACTGAAGTACTTTGATTACACCACTCCATATTGATGTGTGCTTGGAATTTCTTCAACAAATATGGATTGTAAGGAACTACATATCTGTTATCAAGTTGAACGTGTTTTTTCAGCACTGTATTACCAGTTTCTCTTCTTCGGTACACGGGATATCCATCCTGATCAACAATGGTTTCGGTTTGATATTTCTTTGGAAAGTATTTTGAGAACTTTCCATTTTTCATGCAAGTTGAATTCGCATTTGCTAAACCACATGGGCCATGAATCATATGTGTCTTGACCAAATGGTAGAGTTGCCTATCATCTTCTTCCGTTGGTATCTCTGCTGAAATGATCTTGTTTATATCATCTGGAGTCGGATACTTGCTTGAAGGATGCAAGAATAATAGTATATGGGCGTGTGGTAAACCCCGCTTTTGGAATTCAATGGTGTATATATATGAAATTAAGTAAGTTTAAACTTAGTAAAACGATGCATATTACATATTTAATAAGATTAATGTCAAAAAATATAACTCGACTGAAAGGGTATTAAATTGACTTACATGCAATCACTCTCCCTAAGACGTGCTTTTTTGTTAGATCACACAACAACTCATCGAACTTAATTTTGAAGACTCTTGAGATGATATCTGGACGGTCTTGAGAATTCAAGTTAATTTTGCTAAGCAACCTTTGGATTTCAGGCCAGTTGGGATTGCAAGTAAATGTGATAAAAAGATCTGGAAATCCAACTTGGCTACAAATTGCCATTCCATCAAAATAGAGTTGTTCCATAAACCTCCGACTTCCAACATAAGTTGAAGGTAAAACCACTCTTTTACCTTTGTTTGATCCTTGAGTGTTTGCATTCTGTTCAGATGAGCTCAAATTGCAATATTTAGAAACACACAGTTTTTTCTGATGTTTTCGAATATAATTCAATCTTTGTGACTCCATCATAGTAAATCCATCAACCAAAAATTGTTGAAACAACCTTCTTGACCGCAATATAGTTTGTGCCTCGTTATATCTGCATTGAATCCTAAAAGCAAGCCATTCTCTAATGGTAAGCTTATTCCTCTTCATTTTTTTTTGGTATTAGTTTCTCTAAGAAGAACTCCAAGTCTAAAACCATCTTCCCCATAAGGAAACAAAAGTGGATATTGATATGCCAGATAACTTGAATGAAACTCACTTATTCTTTTTAGCCTTCCGCTCTTTCTTTCAAGAAGAATATCCCTCTTAGAACCCGTATCAACATCACCAACTATTAGGGCGGCTACCTCCGAAACAGTAGGTTGGTTATAAATCCTTTCATCTGTTGATCTATCAGATATTAGCTTAAGCTTGAGATCAGGAAAAGGACAATCCTTTAATCTATCTGCTGCCATCCTAAAAGATTTGGCATGTGTATTGAACTCATCTAACATGTCCTTCAATCTACTAACTGTTTCTGGAATAATATTGGGGTTGTTCCTGCATATAAAAGGAAATACTATGATGCAGCAATGAAAAATATTTAATATGTCGTAAAGAAAACAAAGTTTGGTAAAATTATCCAATTCCTTTAATTCTATGTTGAATCTCATTGTCGGTGTCGTAAACATACAGTTGAGCAAATTTTGGAGATTGTCCAGTTAAAGGTAACATGCTCCCAATTCGATGGCAAGTCTGTCCATGAATTCTTATGTTAGGTGGTCCACTTCCAGCTAAAAATCTGTTGTCGAATTTCATTCCCGGAGACGTAAAAGCAAACATCATGTTGTACATTCTACAAAATTGTTGATAATTTCGACTGTTTATCTCACTATTATCAAACAAAAGACGTTGTAGTAATAGTGGTGGTGTTTTCAGAAGTGGCAACACAACTTTCCCCTTTCCACAACATAGTTGAAACTTAGGAACTGCACTATGTTTTCGCTTGTCAGTTTTTTCTTGATACCACATAAGTGCCCCACATTGTGTGCATTCAACTATAGGATCACCAATATCAGAATAACCTATTTAAATGAAACGTAGTTGAGCAATTGGTTTATATTAAATAATAAAATTATAACTAAAATCGTTCATATTAAATAATAAAATTATAACTAAAATCCACATTAAATCATAGCAGGTATCAAAGTGCAACATGTAATGGACAACGTCAAATTGATATGTATAATGAATTTAAAGAAGAAATAAAGTTGGTTTTAATGATAAATACCAATATTTAAAGAATCAAATGATGTAGAATTGGAGCCATAGACATCTTCGTCATCATAGCTGGAACTTGAGTCATAATTTGCATCTGCGGCATTGAATTCACATGAGCTATCACTGAGAGAATCATCTGTTACCGTCTCATCACCAGAGTAATCACTCTCAATGTTAACATCTGGAGTTGAAGTGAATGTTGTGGGTTCTTGTATAGGAATATTGCTTGTGGATGAAAAAGCCAGATTATGATTCTCATTTCCAAAATAATTGAAGAGTTTGACCGTCATGGATTGAATAACACCTACATTCAACTGTTTTTTTTATTTATGAACATAACTACTTGGATGTTCATGAGGTTCCATATTTCTTTGATTAGAAAATGAGGAAGTTATATCAGAAATAGGTGTAACAGTCAACTGTTTTTTTGATTTTTGAATAGAACAACTTGGCGGTGCATGAGGTTTTATGTTTCTTTGGTTAGAACATGAGGAAGCTATATCAGAAAATGGTGTTTTGAAATGCGAAAAGGATGGAGAATTTATCCTGAAAGGACCCCACTGTTATTGCTAAGGTTGTTATGAAGTTTGTAAGATTGGGGCATATTACCTTCCATAATACTTTTCCTCCGCTGTCGTGCTGAAGCAGCCAGTTGATTTGTAGAAACAATATTGAAACTCTTCATTGTACTTGAGTTGCTTGATGCAGATGCTGGTGAAGGTGAACTCATATTTCTTTCATTAAAGATTGATGAAGTTAAATCAGATAGTGGTGTTCTGATATTAACCATGGTTGGAACATAATACCTTTGAGAGTTTTCAATGGGATTGATTGTGTTTTCATCAGTTCTTCCTTTTTTTCAGTCTTTTATCTTTAAGAATCTGCTTCCTTTTACGTCTTGCCATTGCTGCAACTTGTGGTTCCATAGTGTTGGTTAGGTGATGTTTAGATTAATGGGTAGAAAATCACTTTGATTGTATGATTGTCATTCAATTTTTTTTTGTTAACCACATAAAATGATTGTAGACATAAAATGAATAAAGTTTTTGGTTATATGATAATAAATATAATTGTTAATACAATATTCACGGTTCCAAGATTTTGAAGTAAAATACTGAAGTCAACAGAATACCAAGTGATTATTTTTGTGAACCATTTTAATTATTAATAATAATAATTAATAATAATAATAGCGTTAAATAGTGTTAAGTGTTATTTCAAAATTTAATTAAAAATGTTATAATTATGGACAATCAAGTACCAATAAGAAAAGGTAACTTTCCAGATTCTAACCATTCTGCCAATTAATCTTGAATTGAAAAGAAAAGCAATGGTCAGAAAAAATTATTATAGTTTCACTTTGGAAACCGAAAATGAAGTGCATCATGAATAGTAACTACTCAAGCATGCATTTGATAGGCTTGAAACATTTTTTGATATAGTCATACCATATTGATTTTAATTGTAATCATTATTAAAATGATTGTATCAATAATTTTTTATTTTATCATAAATTTTTATGATTATCATTTATCATTAAATTTTCATGATTACCATTTAATATTTTTTTATCATGATTACAATTATAAAGTTAATTTGAAAAGATTATGATATATTTTAGTTATTTCATAACCTTAAAAAAATTATTAAATCTCAATTGATTTTGTTTTGTTTTATTAACCTTTTTATAGAAATTGAAATAATTTATTTTAGGTCAAATAAGGATCTAAATAATTACAAAATAATATTTATTCTTACATTTATAGAATGATAAATTAAATATTTAAGATAAACATTAGAGTTCTTATTTACTTTATCTTTTATATATTTATAATATACTTTTTTTTGTTAATTTTATTAACAATATATTTATAGTTAACAATACATCCTTTAAACTACGTTATTTTTTTCAAGAATATAAATGTAACCTTTCAAAAAAATATACACAAATATATTAAGAAGTCGGTAGAAAATTTTATTGGTTAAATTATAATTCCATTCAAAATTTATTGATCATAAATTTTTGAAATCAAATCATGCATAAAAATAAAATGTATTAATGTGACCATTCAAAATATTTATTTTATGGAATCAAATCATATATAAAAATTAAATATATTTATGTCACCAATAATTTCCATATAAGTATAATAAAAATAAATGATAATAATGTCTCCATTCAAAAGATATATTGGTAAAGTATCAAATTAAATGGTACTCCAATATTTGATTAAAAAATTGTAATATTTATTTTTAATATTGTATAAAAATATATTAATTAGTCATACTTTAAAAAAATAAATCGTAAATATTTTATTAAAAATCGTAAATATTAAATATTTTTCAGTTTATTGTGAATTTTCAATAATTAAATATTAATGATATTATATAAAATTAATTTCATGAAATAAATTTATTTAATAAAGTGTTATATAAATATTTAATACATTATATTATACCATTAATTTATATAAAATGATATTAACTTATTCCTGTTTATAAAATTATTGTAACTTTTTTCCGGTTTATAAGCATGTTGAATTCGTGTGTCCATTATTAAAATATATGTAATTTATTATTATTGATATAAATAATTTTATAAATAGTTTAATTTATTACATTTATAAAATTATTTGTAATTTATTCACCTTTATAAAATTAATTATAAATTATTTAATTTATTAAAATGATTGTATTAATAATTTTTTATTTTATCATAAATTTTTATGATTATCATTTATCATTAAATTTTCATGATTACCATTTAATATTTTTTTATCATGATTACAATTATAAAGTTAATTTGAAAAGATTATGATATATTTTAGTTATTTCATAAACTTTAAAAAATTATCAAATCTCAATTGATTTTGTTTTGTTTTATTAACCTTTTTATAGAAATTGAAATAATTTATTTTAGGTCAAATAAGGATCTAAATAATTACAAAATAATATTTATTCTTACATTTATAGAATGATAAATTAAATATTTAAGATAAACATTAGAGTTCTTATTTACTATATCTTTTATATATTTATAATATACTTTTTTTTTACTAAAGTTACATTAATGCACAATATATATTTATAATATATTTTATAATATACGTATTTTTTTCAAGAATATAAATGTAACCTTTCAAAAAATATACACAAATATATTTAGAAGTCGGTAGAAAATTTTATTGGTTAAATTATAATTCCATTCAAAATTTATTGATCATAAATTTTTGAAATCAAATCATGCATAAAAATAAAATGTATTAATGTGACCATTCAAAATATTTTCTATATATAATAAAAATAAATAATATTAATATCTCCATTCAAAAGATATATTTGTAAAGTTTTGATTTAATTTTTTTCATATCTTTATATATTCTAATGTATATAATATTCCTACAAACAATATGAAACAGTACCAAACCTATAATATTAAAAGAGAATTCAAATTTTATTGATCATAATATTTTATGGAATCAAATCATATATAAAAATTAAATATATTTATGTCACCATTCAAAATAATTTCCATATAAGTATAATAAAAATAAATGTTAGAACGATTAATTTAAACCTCCAAATGTTTTCCACGACTCAAAATGTAAAATTAACTGTGATTAATTTAAACCTCCAACGTCATATATTAACAAAAAAAAACCCAATATTTATACATTTGAATCAACCAAAAAATGAGTTCCAAGTGTTGTTTGTTGGATGAACTTGTCACAGTCCACATATGTTTACAACGAACAACAATCTTCCACAAATCCTTTGAGTCGTTGATGTCTTTCACAGCTTCAATCGGTCGCGCCATTGATGTTACTATTTAGACCTGTTACAAAATCTGTATTAAAATGGACACAGAGAATCAAAATATGGGAATGAAGAAGAATTGGAAAATAATACGTAACCTTTTGAAAATAATGGAGAATGAAGAAGATTGAGGAGTGAAAGGTTTAGAATGCATGGGAAGTTGTGATATCTTGGAATATCAAAATAATCCATTCTAATTCCAATAATATACATTTAATCTTGTAGTGTAATGATAAATAGTGGGTATTTTTAAATCATGCAATGAATAATATTTCATTTAATTATAATAGATCTAATTTGGCCATTCCAATTAGGGATGTCAGTTTGGACCTGTTAATGGGGATCCCCGCGGGGAACGCCCCGTTCGGGGCCCCAAAGATGGGGAATTTTCCCCCGTGGGGGCGGGGATGGGGAGAAAAATTCCCCCGAGAGCATTTCGGGGACGGAGACGAGGAATACACCCCCCGCCCCGCGGGGACCCCGCCCCGCCTATTTTTTAGCTTTTCAAGCATACTCATGATGCTAAATTTTATAATTATCCCTTATTAGTTTTGATGAATTATAGTTTTTTAAGCATAATTATGTTGTTGGATTTTTTTAGTTGTTTAGGCATATTGTTACTTTAAAAAGTATTATAGTTCATTTTATTGAATTTTATAGCATTTTATAGAAATTTATAAAAAAAATATTATTATTTTGTGTTCCATTAGTATTTTTAATAAAAAATAATAAATGTCAAATACTAGTATTTTTTAATAACATAATAAATATGTGAATTCTTTGTGCTTTTTATTTTTATAGAAAATATAAACATTTTAAAAAAATAAAATATTAATGAATAAATGTAGGATCTATGGGGATCCCCGCGGGGAACGGGGATCCGCGGGGAACGGGGATGGGAAGTGTCCCCCGGCCCCGCCCCGCCCCATTGACATCCATAATTCCAATTCCTTCCTCATTAACCGTGAGTCTAAACATTGGAATTCAAATATAAATAAATTAACCGTGAATGAAACATTGGAATTGGAATTCAAATATAAATAAAATTCAAATATAAATAAAATAAATTAATAAATCAAATAAATAAAAAATAGTGTAAAATTATGATAGATTGACATGTCAGCAAAATTAAATACCAAATGAATATGGTAACAGCATAGTGTTGATTAGTCTATTATACCCTTGGAATAAGAAAAGTTATAACATCTAATCAAAATGTTAGACTTGGAATTTCCAGGTACTTTACTTTTAATAGATTGGTAATAGATTAGAATTTATAGTCAATGCAAAAAATTATAAGTCTATTTAATCATATGATATTGTTATTTCACTTTAGTAAGTAATTTAAAATGACATAAAATAAAATAAAACCAAGTTAATAATTTAGTTGTGTGATTTACCCCATAAAGTACAATCATCAATCTGATATCTGTTTTTATAGTCTATAATGAAGGATCACGCTATTCAAGAAACATAGCCTCAAATGCATTAATACGCACCAAATAGACATATCAATGCAGAAAGCGAGTGTTCTGCTTGATATGTCTGGAGGGTAATAATCTACAAAAAAAACAATATAAAAATATGTTAGGGTCATATCAAACTAAAATTAAATCATAATTTATTTTAATGGTATAATGTAAATATTTTTAGGATCAAATTAAAAGTGTGACTTACTTGAAGGATCACATGAGAGAGACGCGCTAATGCTAGCAATAAAAATCTTAACCGCTCAAATTGTAAAATCGTGAGTGTTGGCGCTTCCGAAAGACTCCCTAAATCCATCGTGCTTTCGAAATAGTATAGGGCCATGGATTCTGAAACAGCAACTAGAGTCCCAAATAGTTTTTCTTGGCTTCTTCTCTCAGTAAAAATTATCCTCTCACGCCTTTATAATAAATAAGTAGATAATTATACTACACATTTTAAAATATAAATATTTATAAACTTTAATAATATAATATTTTTTACCTAATAATCCAAGCTAATATAAAGGTGATGACTGGAATGAGATTGCTAAGAGTAGCGAAAAACGATGTCGTTGTGACTTTCACTCCAATAAAGTACTCCCTTAGCCACAACGTACTTATGCAAAATGGAGGCCCATGAAAGAAATGATAAGTTGTTGATTTATTATTTCCATGACAGTTTGAATGGGGTGTATCTGAAGTGGTACAAGAGCTTGAAGAGGCACTATATCCGAACATGGAGGGACTTGGCCGAAGCCTTCTTGAAACAATATAAATATAACATGGATATGGCTACATACCATGTTGTATAATAAGGTGGATTCATTTCTATTTGTTAACTTCATTCCTTTTAATTTGAATTTTACTACAAAACATTTGTGTGCGTGCGCGCATAAAGTGATAAATTGACAATATTTATATATTGTTTAATTGAATATAAAAAAACTGATCAAATAAAAATATATATAGTAGTATAAAGCTATATTTTAAAAATAAGAGGATGTAGAGAGAAAATAAAGGTGAATAAATTACAAATAATGCATAATCTTATATTACAAGCCTTCTTACTTTCAAATCTCACCCTAATTTAATGTTTACACAAAAGCTTGAACCATTTCCCAAGAGATACAAGCCATTATTGTTAATGTAATATAACTTAGTAAATCACCCATAAATGATATTATTTCTAGTTACTGTCAATGTTTATTTTTAATAAACAATCTAAATATCATAACAAAACAAAACAAAGTTAATAAAACAATAATATTTAATATTATTTTATATTTTAATTATTTTATTTTAAAATAAATTTTAAATTTATTTTATTTTATTTTATTTTAAAAATAAAAAAATAGATGAATTAAACTCTGAAAAAGATTTTGAATATGTCTTAGAGATCAAATAGTATAAGTTGAATTTACGATATTTCAAATAAATCATAATATAAAATAATAATAAAAAATTCAAATTATATAAATAAATTTATATTTGTTCTCTATAAAAAAATCACATGTGGAGCTAAATCGGTACAATTAATTTTAAAATATGCTTTTCTTTTAACATTAAAAGCAAAGGAAATATCAAGTTTTTTTTAACAAAAACATTAATTAATTTATTATATTTGTTGAAAATAATTATATTCTTCATCAAATAATATTTGAATATTATTAGTATTAGTTAGTAATATTAAACTCAATTTATTTACCCATCAAATTCATGTAATCTTCTCATCCATATTCAAATTTGCAGCTGTGAATCAAAACCAAAATAATAAACAATTAAATATCTTTAAATTTAATTATATTGAATATATCCTTCTCTATTAATCCTCCAATACAAATTTGACAAGTGAATACAATTCTCCTATTTCTTTTTTTCCTTTTCGAGAACAATCTAAATATCATAACAAAACAAAATATATTTTTTTTAATATTTTGTTAATAAACCACCCCTAAATGAATTATTTCCACTTACGGTCATCGTTTACTTTAACTAAACAATCTAAATATGTGATGAGAAACTTAAACTTATCCTCAAAAATTAATTGCCCACTCATATATAGGATGAACTACAAAAGATTATATTCTAAAAGTCAAATCTACAAACTATTTTATGCATATATTTCAAAAATAAATGAGAAAAACACACCATTCATTGAGTGTAACATGACAATAACATCTAAAAAAACAATATAGAACATTGTAACAACTTTAAACACGTTAGAATATTTTTACATCAATCTATTAACAAAAAAAAATAAAGATATTTTCACATCAATCTATTAACAAAAAGTAATGAAGATTCAAATTATTATTATTATAGTTTAAACTTGAGGAATAATCATATACATACTCGCACTCGGATTGTGCGATCCTACATCTCAAAGTTCTTCCTCAATGCAACGTGTACTTTCCTTAATTAAGGTATATCCTCCTCCATTAACTTCATGACATATGATCTTACTTTACAGAAGTGATTCAGATTTGTTATCAATAGTGAAGAAAGAATTCTAAAATGACAATAATATAAAAATGGTAACTAATCTTCTCCAACCCCGTCAAATACCACATAGGATGTTGAGAAAAATTGGATAGAAAATGATTAATTTTTTTGACAAGTTTATAGTTTTCATAGAGCACTCTCATATGTTCCACAAATTTTTATAGAATGAATAATGACTTTGTTATGCTGTAAGCACCAGTCCACATATGATTCCAACACAATTTAGCAACAATTTCAATTTGTAACATCACAACCTTATTAAATCGATTTGTATATAAAATTCAGAGGAAAATTACTAATAACAATAGCAATTAGGAAAGAAACTGTTAGAACAATGTTTGAATCTACTACCCTATATTTAAGTTTTGATGATAACAAAGTGAAAAGATATAGTATTTATAAGTTTCATGAATGAACTATATGCTGCCTAAAATTATTATGTTCTGACTTGCAGATACTCTGATTGGTATAAGCAAGATCACGTCTTTTCAGCATCAGAATTTGATTTCATACACCAGCATCAGAAGTTGCTAAATCAGAACGTCAAGATCAGATGATCAACTCACGTACATGCTGAAGATTGATGAACAGAACTGCGCGTAAACACTCTGATACAGAAACACAATAGTTCATCAGCAGCGAAGCAGAATCAGAATGAGCCAAGCCAGAACTTGCGTTAAAGAAGCAACGGTACTGTGCATTGAAAGCTAATCAATTCCAACGGCCTCATTCCAGACAAGATCTGCTCAAAAAGGAAAGCTTGTTATTAGCATTGAATCAAGAATATTGCATTCAACGTTCATCTTCTCAAGTGCTATATAAACAAGGCTTCGAAGATTATAATGGATAATGCTCTCAAACTCTCTACACGCACAAAGCTAAACCTTAATCTTCATTCTACCAGTTTTGCTAAACCACATACTCTGATATTCATTACTATTTAGCAATCTAGTTTCTAAGCTTCATTTTGTGTATACATCACAGTTGTGATAAAGTTTTGTAGAAAACATTCACACATTGTTTTATACCTTTGTAAGAAAGTGTTGCCTTGACAAACCGGATTGTGGTTTGAATCAAGAAGGCTTTAGCAGTTGTTAAAGCAGTCTGTTATATTCAGTTGAATATAGTGAATTAAGACCTCGTTGGAGAGAGGCGAAATCACCTTGACGGGTGGACTGGAGTAGTTTGAGATCAAACGAACCAGGATAAAAATATCCTGTCAATTGCTTTAAGATTTCAGTTTTACAATTCAACCCCCCCTTCTTGTGTTTTTCACCCCTTCAATTGGCATCAGAGCGCCTGGTTCTGAGCTAAAACACTTAACCGTGTCAGTACAAGATCCAGCATAAGAAAAACACAATGGCAGGAAACAATTCTCACTTCAGCAATGACAATAACGAGGACAGAGACAGATTCAGCGGCAAACCTCCAGTCTTTGATGGAGAAAACTTTGATTACTGGAAAGACAGAATTGAAAGCTTCTTTCTAGCACATGATGCTGATCTGTGGGATATGGTGACAGATGGATACACGCACCCTGTGAATGCAAGTGGTCAGAAGATTGATAGAAAATCAATGTCTGATCAACAAAAGCGTGATTTCAAGAATCACCATAAGGCCAGAACCATCCTCCTCAGTGCCATCTCCTATACTGAGTATGAAAAGATCTCCAACAGAGACACAGCAAAGAACATCTTTGATTCTCTCAGAATGACGCATGAGGGCAACGTTCAAGTCAAAGAAACAAAAGCTCTGGCGCTCATTCAGAAGTATGAGGCGTTCAAAATGGAAGAATCTGAATCCATTGAAACTATGTTCTCTAGATTCTAGATTCTGGTAGCTGGTCTCAAAGTTCTGGACAAAGGATACTCTACTGCTGACCATGTCAAGAAGATAATCAGAAGTTTACCCAAGCAGTGGAGGCCTATGGTTACTGCTCTGAAGCTAGCTAAGGATCTCAACAAAATCACTCTGGAGGAACTTATAAGCTCCCTCAGAAGTCATGAGATAGAGCTAGAAGCTGATGAGCCTCAGAAGCAAGGTAAGCCTTTAGCATTAAAATCTAACAAAAAATTTGAGTCTAAAGTTTTGCAGGCAGTTGAAGAAACATCTGATGGATCCTCATCAGAAGAAGACGAACTTTCCCTTCTCTCCAGAAGAGTAAATCAACTGTGGAAGCAAAGACAAAGGAAGTTCAGGAATCCCAGAAGATCTGATCAGAACGAGTCTTCTTCCAGATACAGAAGGACAGATTCTTCCTCTGGATACAGAAGATCTGAAGGCTCCTCCAGTAGCAAGAAGCCAAACACCAAAGACATCATCTGCTACGAGTGCAATGAGCAAGGACACTACAAGAGTGACTGCCCAAAGCTTCAGAGGGAAAAGCCCAAAAAGAAGTTTGGAAGAGAGAAGAAGAAAAGTCTCATGGCCACATGGGATGACTCTGACTCGTCTGAAGCTGACTCAGAATCAGATGATGAAAGGGCAAACATAGCGCTCATGGCTAACATCTCAGAAGATAGTGAAGCTTCTGAATCAGACTCAGAATCAGACACAGAAGAGGTATTTCCTAACTTCGCTGTTAATTTTACAAAGGCTGAACTTGCTGAAAGCCTTAATGAAATTCTGGAACGTTATCAGCAGATTAGAGCTAAATTCAGAGACCTGAAAAGGAATCTTGAATCTGACTCTAATAAGTCTGAGAGTCTCAAATTGGAAAATTCTGAGCTGAGAGATAAAATTTCAAAATTAGAAAACACTTTGCAAAACTCTCAGAAGGAACCAATTTCTGAAACTCCCAGCAACGCTGATGAGATCATCAAGGAGTATGATCACAGTTTCCAGAAGTTCCTTGCTAAAAGCATAGATAGAAGCAGAATGGCTTCAATGATCTATGGAGTTAGCAGAAACGGCAGGAAAGGAATAGGATACCAAGGTAAGGTTCCTACACCAAAGAATGTCATGGACTTAACCATTAAACACACTCCTCTAAATTCACACTTTGTGTATGGTCACACACATGACATCAAATATACTAGCAGTAAGCACTCTGTGAAACCAAAATTCAACCAGAGTTTTGGTAAAACTAACAAATCAGAACCCAAGAAGATCTGGGTACCTAAGGATAAAATAATACATGTTGCAGATATCTTTAGCAGCAAGTCAGAAACACCAGTCATGGTACCTGGACTCTGGCTGCTCACGACACATGACGGGAAGAAGGCATATGTTCCAAAGCCTGGAACTTAAGCCTGGAGGCCACGTTGGCTTTGGAGGCAATCAGAGGGGAAAGATAATTGGCTCTGGAACTGTAGGTAATGGAAATCTTCCCTCTATTAATAATGTTCTGCTAGTTGATGGATTGATGCATAATCTGTTATCCATAAGTCAATTAAGTGATAACGGTTATGATATAATCTTTAATCAAAAATCATGTAAAGCTGTTAGTCAGAAAGATGGGACTATCCTGTTTAATGGAAAGAGGAAAAACAACATTTACAAAATCAAACTTTCTGAACTAAAGAGTCAGAATGTAAAATGTCTTCTGTCTGTTAACAACGAGCAGTGGATCTGGCACAGAAGATTGGGGCATGTTAGTATGAGAAGAATATCTCAGATTAACAAACTCAATCTGGTCAGAGGACTTCCTAATCTGAAGTTCAATTCAGATGCTCTGTGTGAAGCATGTCAGAAAGGCAAATTTGCAAAACCTTCTTTTAAATCCAAAAATGTTGTTTCTACCTCTAAGCCATTAGAACTTCTGCACATTGACTTATTTGGACCAGTTAAAACTGCTTCAGTCAGTGGTAAGAAGTATGGGTTAGTAATCGTAGATGACTATAGCAGATGGACATGGGTAAAGTTCTTAAGACACAAGGACGAGTCACACTCTGTGTTTGTTACCTTCTGTAACCAAGTTCAGAATGAAAAAGATCTTAGAATCGTTAAAGTCAGAAGTGATCATGGTGGAGAATTTGAAAATAAAGATTTTGAGTCATTCTTTAATGACAAAGGCATTCTGCATGATTTCTCTTGTCCTAGAACTCCCCAACAAAATGGAGTTGTAGAACGAAAGAACAGAACATTGCAAGAAATGGCCAGAACCATGATCAATGAGACAAACGTTGCTAAGACTTTCTGGGCAGAGGCAATAAACACAGCGTGCTACATTCAGAATAGAATCTCAATTAGACCTATTCTGGAAAAGACTCCATATGAATTGTGGAAGAACAGAAAGCCCAACATTTCGTATTTTCATCCATTTGGATGTACTTGCTTTATATTAAATACAAAGAATTATTTGAACAAGTTTGACTCTAAGGCACAGAAGTGTATTATGTTAGGATACTCTGAACGCTCAAGAGGGTACAGAGTATACAATACAGAAACACAGATTGTGGAAGAATCAATCAGTGTTCGTTTTGATGATAAGCTTGACTCTGAAAAGTCAAAGCAGAATGAAACTTTTGCAGGTATAGAAATTGAATTTGCAGGTTCTGAAGACAAGTCATCAGAAGCTCTCAACACAGACATTCCTTCAACGTCTGAAAGGAGCACTGCTAGAAATCCTTCAACAGCTGCTGATCAACCTCAGAAGAGATTACCCAGAAGCAGTTTGGATCACCCAGAAGAGACTATTCTAGGAAGAAAAGAAGATCCAATCAGAACAAGAGCAAGCTTCAGAAACTCTGAAGAAACTCTTATGGGACTTGTGTCTCTGATTGAACCTTCTTCTATTGATGAAGCACTTCTGGACAATGACTGGATTCTGGCAATGCAAGAAGAGCTGAATCAATTCACCAGAAACGACGTATGGGATCTCGTTCCCAGACCAAAAGGATTCAACGTCATTGGAACAAGATGGGTGTTCAGAAACAAGCTAAATGAACAAGGAGAAGTCATCAGAAACAAGGCACGACTGGTTGCACAAGGTTATAGTCAGCAAGAGGGGATAGACTATACAGAAACCTTTGCCCCAGTCGCCAGGTTAGAATCTATCAGACTTTTAATTTCATTTGCTGTTAATAGAGGCATCACTCTGTATCAGATGGATGTCAAAAGTGCATTCTTAAATGGTTATATAGAAGAAGAAGTTTATGTTCACCAACCCCCAGGTTTTGAAAATACAAAACATCCAGAACATGTTTTCAAACTAAAGAAGTCACTGTATGGTCTGAAACAAGCTCCCAGAGCTTGGTATGAAAGGCTAAGTAACTTTCTGCTTGAAAATGAATTCACCAGAGGGAAAGTGGACACTACTCTATTCTGTAAAACAGTTAAGAGTGACATCTTAGTCTGTCAAATTTATGTTGATGATATCATTTTTGGTTCTACTAATCCTTCTCTTGGAAGAAAATTTGCTAAGTGTATGCAGGCAGAATTTGAGATGAGCCTCATGGGGGAACTGAAATTCTTTCTAGGAATTCAGATCAATCAAACTCCAGAAGGAACTTACATTCATCAGAGCAAATACATCAGAGATCTTCTGAAGAAATTTGACCTCTCAGAATGTAAGCCATCAAAGATTCCAATGCATCCCACGTGCATTCTGGAAAGAGAAGAGGTAAGCAAAAGTGTAGAACAGAAAGTCTACAGAGGTATGATTGGTTCTCTCCTCTATCTGACTGCTTCAAGACCTGACATATTATTCAGCGTTTGTATCTGTGCTAGATTCCAATCAGATCCTAGAGAATCTCACTTAACAGCTGTTAAGCGAATTTTCAAGTATCTGAAAGGTACTACTAATATGGGTTTGTTTTATAGAAAATCTAGTGATTACAGCTTAGTAGGCTACTGTGATGCTGATTTTGCTGGAGACAGAGTGGAACGTAAAAGTACTTCTGGAAGCTGCCAGTTTCTGGGAGAAAATCTGATCTCTTGGTCCAGCAAAAGGCAATCAACAATTGCTCTGTCAACAGCAGAAGCTGAGTACATAGTAGCAGCAGGATGTAGCACACAAATGCTCTGGATGAAAAGTCAGCTTGAAGACTTCCAGATTTTTGAGAGTAACATTCCTATACTTTGTGATAATACTTCTGCTATTTGCTTAAGTAAGAATCCTATTTTACATTCTAGAGCTAAGCATATAGAAATAAAACATCATTTCATTAGGGACTATATTCAGAAAGGTATTTTAAACTTAAAATTTATAGATACAGACCATCAATGGGCTGATATCTTTACTAAACCCCTTTCAGAAGATAGGTTCAATTTCATTCTGAAACATCTCAGCATGAAAGTATGCCCAGAGTGAAAATGCTTTAATTCCATATTTTTACCTTCAGAATGTAATTATTTTACTGTGAACTTCTGATCAATCTCCTTTCAGAAAGATAGAACATGCAGATTGTATCAGATGCAAGTCTAAAGATCTGAGAGTCTAATCTCAAAGACAGACGTGCTGATCACTACATCAAACAAGTGTCATCCAATCATCAGCAAATCTCTGAAGCAGAACGCGTGCACGCTTCTGAGAAGGCAAAGCGCTGATTGGGTGCATTGAGACACATGTCTGGTAACCGTTTTTAAGTATCTTTCTCAAATCCCCCAAAATCAGCAAGCATTTAATGAAAAGTAATCACGCTTTTTAAATGGTAATCATGATTTTTTTTTCTCTCTCTTAAAAACGTTTAACTTTTCAAAATAATTTTGAAAACTCTATTTAAGCACATTAATCCTTCATTCTTATTCTTTACACTTTCTCACAAACACTCAAGTATTTTCTGCATATTTCTGAGTTTATCTCCTACAAACCTTTTTCTCTCAATTCATTCTCAAAGCTTTTTTAGTGTGAACAATGGCATCCTCCAGCATTTCTGCAGGCAATCAGAAGAAAGCAACTTCTGAGCAATATCAGGTGCCACTCAGAACTCTCCTCACTCCGGTGAAGAACCTTGAAGTGCTCTCTGAGTTAATCATCGACTTTGAAAGTTTGAAGGAAAATGGATTTGACCTAACTGAAGAAATTAGGGCTCAAAAGTGGGAGAGGTATTTCGATAGGTTGGTTGGACCAACATTCCCAGCGCTAGTCAAGGAATTTTAGATTCACGCCAAGGTTTCTAAACATCTAGTCATCTCTTCTGTCATGGGAAAGAAGATTGTGATTTCTGAAGATCTCATTGCAAGGCTAATCGGTCAAAGTGGTGGTGGAGTCCGCTGTGTGGACATGGCTGAAAGATGCCCTGATGTAGGTGTGGTAGCCAACAGGATTTTCACTCTTGGAATGCCCAGCAGCAAAATTAAGGATCTGAAGGATCACTGCAGAGTATGGGCTAAGATTGTTCTAGGATGCTTCAACCACAGGAAACCAACAAGTTCTCCTGATTATATAAACGTGGATCAGCAGTTTCTGATCTACTTTATTGATCAGAGGGTAAAGATCAATCTGGCACACTTCCTGTTCAACCATCTCAAGACCAGTGTCAAAGAAACAAGAGAAGAAGAAAGGACCAAGAGGGACTGGATACCGTTTGGAAGGCTTATATCAGATATTCTGACAGAGAATAGGCTGATTGAACATCTGATTGAAGCTCAGGAGATGAGCACTATTGAACCAACTATTGGGAAACCGCTGAACGCTAAGAATCTGAAAAAGATGAAGCTGATAGAAAATATTCAGAAGGAACCCAAAGCTACTTCAACTGCTGATATCTCCAGCAGAAGAGTGCCTCTGAGTGATTTTCCGGTATTTTTTGAAATGGAATCCAAACCAGAGATGTTTCTCAGGTACCCAGATGCGTACAAGGCAGAAGATACAGGTTCAAAGCTGAAGATCAAAGATCTGCGTCAACCAGAACCAGAAGTGACTTTGAAGAAGACAAAGAAGAGGAAAGCGCCATCAGAAGGATCGTCTCAGCAGACTCCAAAGAAAAGAGGTATTTCATCTGCTGCCCCTATTTCAAAATCTTTTACTATTCCAGCATCTGCTGCTCCTCAAACCTCCCATAGAATATCAATTCCAATCCCTACCATTGATGAAACCATACCAGAAGACCCTTCTGAGGCATTACAACTCAGAAGAACCAGAACCAAAATCCCCAAACAACCAACAGTTTCAACAACACCAGCACTTGACCAAGTGCTAGCTGATATTGAGCGTGACACGCCTCTGCTAAACCAAACTCTGAACCACTAAATGTTCCTCCTCCACAACCAGAAATACAACAACAACCAGAACCAGAACCACAACAACAACAACCACTCACAGAAGAACCTCTGATCCCTGAGCAATCAGAGATTCCACCTCCATCTCCTCAACCAGAAATAAATCCACCTTCACCACAAACAGAGTTTCACCATTCTGAAACCCCTTCTCCTCATAAATCTGACCCTCACTCACCTCAACCTTCACCGCTGGCAATCCAGTTGCCATGTGGAACCACTATTGTCATGCCCCAGTTACCATCCTCAGAAGAATCAACACCTCCAAAGACTCCCAAAACACCACCTACTCCAATCGAAATATCTGACTCAGATACCCCTCCTCCAAAACAAACACCTGCTCAGAAAACCTCTGAGAACCCCAGCAGGACTTTCATTGACTTAACCAGTCTTGAACGTCTTGCTGATCTAAGACACAAAATTGCTATCCCAAAACTAAAGCAACCAGATGTTGGCTCTGGTATTTTGAATTTTGAAACAGGTGTGCTGCAATGGATTGCTTCTTTGAAGCAAGTTTGTCCTGGGATGATTGACCCAGCTGCTTCTGATCAGCTCTGGTCACAGTTCAGACTATGGGTACGTGCTGAAGCCCTCAAGTTGCAGGATATCAACTATGAGCAGGCACAACAGAACTTCAGCAAGCTGCTGAAAGAAGTTGAAAGTCAGCTGCCTCAGGAAGACGTGCTCCCTCTGGACAGTGAACCTTGGTCTGAGAAACAGCAAGCTGCACAGGTGCAACCATCAGAAGAAGACAAGACCATTCAGGATGAAAATCAAGCAGAGGATGTCGCTGAAAGTTCTGAGAAGCCTCCTCCTTCTGATGCTTCTCAAGCTGCCTTGGACAGGCAGGCTCTGGAAGAACTAAGGCTGAATGACTTGCGTCTACAGCAGCGGATGGACGACAATGATCAGAAGATGAAAGCAAGAATGGATGTGCAGGACAGCAAGATTGACACTGTTGTCAACATGGTTCAGAAGCAGAATGAAACTTCTGAAAAGATTCAAGCGATGCTGGAGAGCCTGTTCTCACGCATGCCCCCTCAACCTTAAATCTTTTTCATGCATAACATTTTTTATGTTTTCTTGATTTTCTGATGTACTGTTTTGATTAAGTTTTTGTAATATTCTCTTGCTCTGATTCTGAACTATCTTAATATGATTAGTTTTTCTGATCAAATTGTTTTAGCACATCACTAACACTTTTTGATTGCTGACAAAAAGGGGGAGAACAAGAATGATATTTAAATCAATAACGGCTAACTAGACAGAAATTCTCAAACATTCTAACTCTATTACTTGAAATGTTTTTTCTGTTTTGTTTAAAGTCTACAGGCACAAGGAAGCTCCTGGACACTCTGAAGACTAGAAGCTCTGATCAAAATGTAGAAGCTCTGATCAATGTTGCTCTGATCGATATGAAGTTCTGATCGTCCTAACACTCTGATCCAAAGCAAAGCTCTGACAAGAATAGCTCTGAAGCTCTGCTCTCTGATAAGTCAAAGACTCTGATAATCTGATGTTCAAAGAAAGAAAAAGATCTGATCCTGAAGAACACGTATAATCAAAGGGAAGTAATCAACTCAGGGGGAGTATCTCTTAACTCTGATTTCTCCTTACTTCTTAACTCTGAAACATTTCCCAGATACCTTTTCACGTTATTTTTCATTTAAAATATCTAGTTTTTGTCATCATCAAAAAGGGGGAGATTGTTAGAACAATGTTTGAATCTACTACCCTATATTTAAGTTTTGATGATAACAAAGTGAAAAGATATAGTATTTATAAGTTTCATGAATGAACTATATGCTGCCTAAAATTATTATGTTCTGACTTGTAGATACTCTGATTGGTATAAGCAAGATCACGTCTTTTCAGCATCAGAATTTGATTTCATACACCAGCATCAGAAGTTGCTAAATCAGAACGTCAAGATCAGATGATCAACTCACGTACATGCTGAAGATTGATGAACAGAACTGCGCGTAAACACTCTGATACAGAAACACAATAGTTCATCAGCAGCGAAGCAGAATCAGAATGAGCCAAGCCAGAACTTGCGTTAAAGAAGCAACGGTACTGTGCATTGAAAGCTAATCAATTCCAACGGCCTCATTCCAGACAAGATCTGCTCAAAAAGGAAAGCTTGTTATTAGCATTGAATCAAGAATATTGCATTCAAAGTTCATCTTCTCAAGTGCTATATAAACAAGGCTTCGAAGATTATAATGGCTAATGCTCTCAAACTCTCTACACGCACAAAGCTAAACCTTAATCTTCATTCTACCAGTTTTGCTAAACCACATACTCTGATATTCATTACTGTTTAGCAATCTAGTTTCTAAGCTTCATTTTGTGTATACATCACAGTTGTGATAAAGTTTTGTAGAAAACATTCACACATTGTTTTATACCTTTGTAAGAAAGTGTTGCCTTGACAAACCGGATTGTGGTTTGAATCAAGAAGGCTTTAGCAGTTGTTAAAGCAGTCTGTTATATTCAGTTGAATATAGTGAATTAAGACCTCGTTGGAGAGAGGCGAAATCACCTTGACGGGTGGACTGGAGTAGTTTGAGATCAAACGAACCAGGATAAAAATATCCTGTCAATTGCTTTAAGATTTCAGTTTTACAATTCAACCCCCCCTTCTTGTGTTTTTCACCCCTTCAGAAACATGGCAAGTACTATAATCGCCTGGTGAACCACCAATATACGGAAGTGTAAATTTGTAAACACACACACATCAAGAACAACTACTGAAGTTACACATGGTTAGTCAATTCAGACAATTCAGACAAGTAATCAGATGCACTGACATCTATGTTATCAATATGGCGCAGTCATCTCTAAAAATGGAACAGAACGAGAGTGAGAAGCAAAACGGCTGATATTTAACTAACGTGGATACTAATATAGTTAATATTAATAAACAAATAATTGTAAAAAACTAAAATAAATTAATCAAAATTCATGAAGTATTCATATTTAGAAATAAGAGTCAGAAGTTTTGAGCAAAACATATTTGCAAATGCCAATTAAACTCAATAAAATAACCTTGCTATCCTTAAAAATTCAAGGATAATATAATTTACGGCTGACATTGCCAGAGCATCCGCTTTGACGTGGCATTGTTTAAATCCAATCCCATTATTACGGTCGTTCCAGCCGAGTCACCTATATGTGATGGAACGACACGGCTTGACGAGGTTTTCTTGATTTTGCTGTTTTGTGCAGTGATAGTGGTCGAAACAGCCGAGTTTAATAACATAGACCAACATATGGTAGAAGCAAAAAGCTTAACTACCTTTAGTCCTGCTGGAACAACCTGAAGGCAACCTACAACCCCTAATTGTACTTCCAAGTTCCCTTCGTCCTTGCTAATCCCAAGCACGGCCAATCCATAACCAATGCAACTGAGACATACCACAATTAGAGCGTTTTCATGCTCAAATTTAGGGAACAAATATAAACATAACAAACTTTTGATTAGATTAGTGGCATAAATAAAAGCCGGATACAATATGAGAAGCATAACAGACTGCCTAGGTCGTATTAGGCTTTTGCATATTCAATTCAATGTAGTAACTAGTACGAATATAAAACCTTTAAATCAGAATAATGGTTCGTTCAGAAGATTACATATCGTTCGATAAGTTCAGCCAGTGCAAATTTAAGATCACAATAATGTACAAAGAATGTAGTTTAGAAGGAAAAAGGATAGCAGAAAAATAGAGGTGGCAAATATGAATGAATGCGTAAAGCTTTTGTATAGTTCATTTTTATAACATCAATTAGTATAGTATCAATGACTTCGCACAGGCCACATTTGTGTTCAAATATGTTATGAAAGAGTTGATATATAGAATACAATATTTATATTGACTTAGAATCTAACCTATAATCTATGAGGTTTTTGAGTTTGAATGGTGCACGAGGTACTGCATTATTACTTATTAGGCTTACAAATCTGAAACTCAATTTAGGCTTAGGGGTACAAATATGCACATATGGGAGGTGCACGTGAGTGCAATGCTAGTATTATTGATTTGAGCAAAGTAAATTAATTTTAATGAATGATTGTTGTTGATGTTTACTACTATTATGATAATTATTACCTATACGTTAATAAAAAATAATTTTTTGATTGTTGTTTATTTTTCAGTTGGCTCCTATAAAAGTTAATTTAGACAAATCTTGGCCAAACATAATGGGGATGACATGAAACATTGGATATTCTTTTTGGTCATATCATTGAAAATATCACGAGACTTGTTCATCAATGTTTACGCTAGATTCTTTTAATTTGACATTACAATTTTATCATAAAAATGAGCTGAAGACTATCCTTGATATGAATGGTATTAAACCCGGTGGTACAAAGAAATAAAAGATCAAGGAAATATTCACCCATGAAGAAAGGTATTGGCAAAAAGACCACAAATTCAATGTGAAATGTCTTATTTACTTGAAATTCGAGTTTGCTTGAAAAAAGCAAGTGTTGATTACACACATTGTACCGGTCAACTCATTATCAATTGTCCGGTTGAAGTATACTTTTCGTAATGATGGTTTGTAAGCAATAAATAAATAAATAAAGTTATAATCTTCTTCCCGTCATTATAGTTTGTAATCGATGAACAAATAAATAAATAAACTTATAATCTTGTTAGTTAAAAGATTAATGTGTCTGTTGTTTTTATTATGTCCAAAATTGTTAACAAATTCAAAATCCTTTGTTGGTGGTGGGTTAAGGCTAAAAGTACAAATGTGTTTTTACGATATAAGTTCTCGGTAGACTATATTGTTGCTAATAGTGAGCATTTCTTGTAATTTGGTTTGTTGTTGTTGTTTTTCTATGAACATCGTTAAAGTCATGTTTGTGCTCCTTGCCTTTCCTCCAAGTCTTGTCATCATAGAGAGTGAAATCAAACTAACGCTTTCCCCCAAATCGCATAATGTTCCAGAAATGAAGTTTACATATTGTGCAAGGTATGATGAAACTCTTTGGATTTGGTTATTTTGGTGAACGTTTCCTTTTAATGATGACACTACACCCTTATGACAAGTTCACTGTCTCATTGCTCGAATGTTTTATTTTCTTTGTTTAGAGTTTTTCATAACTTTTGCATAAGCAAATATTTTTTGAAGTGCCTCAGAAAATGATACGCTGAAAATTGTTGAATAATGTTTGGAATTTTCTGCATTGTCCTTCTTTCAGATGTTTCTTTTTTAAAGGTGGGTATAATAATGACTTAAGAGATATAATTTATTTCCCTTTACTTTTCTTTAATTATATCGAAGAGAATGGTAAAAAGTTGTTATATTTTATTCCTCAGTCTCAGACTGGTTTATATAGTAGGAATATCATAAATTATAATTAATTCACTCTTTAATAGATACTAATAACAAACCCGTGCTATCGCACAGGTCTCGTCTGGATTCACATTACATTTATAGATTATTAAATTATTAAGTATGTTACCATGTTTTCAGTTGAGTATATGTCTCATGTAAATCATGTTGGCATTTAACTCCATATTTGTAGCAAGCGTCGGTCCTATCAACAAATCACGTCTGCATGAACAAATAGGAAAAATTATATACTTCTTGAAATACATGGAAAATGTACATACTATATATTTTAATTCAAAATAGATTTTTAATTTGAATCGTAAAGTATAAGATATAAAGTTTATCAACTATCAAAGTGCTTGAAAGACTTCCTTGTACACAATATTAGTAGTAGTAGAACACGGTACATTCTCCTTGTCATGAATTAGGATTTTTAATCCACTTTTGCTCTTAACTCTTGAAATTGCAACATATAATTGACCATGACTAAACACAGGAGTAGGCAAATACAATCCAACACTATCAAGAGATTGACCTTGTGACTTATTAATTGTCATTGCATAGGAGACAATAATCGGAAATTGTCTCCTAATCAACTTGAATGGCCAAGGTGAATCAGAAGGTGACATAGACATTCGTGGAATGTAAAAAATGTTACCTATGTTCTTTCCAGACATGATTTTTGCCTCAATGACATGATTTGCAAATCTTGTAATAATTAATCTTGTTCCGTTGCACAACCCATCGGCTTGGTCCAAATTTCTCATTAGCATAATAGGTGTACCAACCTTCAATTTGATCCTATGATTGGGAAACCCTGACGTTCTTAATTTACTGAGAAATTCAGGAGTTAAAACTTCATATGCTTCAGTATAACTTGAATCTGTTCTATCAATGGAATCAAAACTCAAATACTCTTTCTCTTCTCCTAAAAAAAAGTTTAAAAGCAAAACATAAATAAATTAGTAAAACTATGTTCTTAAATATATATATATATATATATATATATATATATATATATATATATATATATATATATATATATTATGAATGTAATAATACAGTAAATATAAAACACATGTACCTGGTATCAAGTCTAATACATAATGATTGTTTTGTCCACAACTTCAATGGTTGAAGCAAGAATAGCCTTTCCTTGTAAGAATTCAACATCTTGATATTTTTCCAACAAATTGGAATATGTGTTTTCAACAATTGCTCTTATAGGATCATCAAAATTTGATATTAATAGCTCTTGAGGAATTTCAATATCAACCAAACCATCATTGGGTTCACAAATCTTACCATCACCCACATTTAAAATCCATTTTGAAAATTCCGCTAGTTCATTAGAACTTGTGTTGTCTCTTCCCTCTTGAAGTCTCATATTTTTTGATAGTGTTAAAACCTGGCAATAATCCCATACATAAGATGAACTAATTGATGCATGAACAATATCAGAACGCCCAGCTCTTGGAACAACAGGAAGAATCTGTCTAAAATCTCCTCCAAATACAACAACTTTTCCACCAAAAATAGTATTCTCAACACCCTTTTTGCTCATTACATCTTTAAGGGTTTTATCCAATGCTTCGAAGCAGTTCTTGTGAGACATAGGTGCCTCATCCCATATTATCACATCCGTTGCTTCAAATAATTGAGAATGTTCGGTGTCTTTGTCGATGTTGCAAGTTGAGTTGTCAAGCGTTGGCACAGGTATTTTGAACTTTGAGTGTGCTGTTCTTCCACCCGGCAATAATAACGAAGCTATCCCACTTGAAGCAACAGTAAGAACAATTTTTTTTTTAGAACGAAGTGCACTTGATAGTGTTCTCCACATGAAAGTTTTACCAGTCCCTCCGTAACCATGCAAGAAAAATACCCCTCCACTCTGTTTGTTAACAGCATCCATGATTTTCTCAAATATCAAACGTTGTTCATCTATAAAATACAAACCAAGAATTATAAGTGCAAGGACAATAAAAATCATTTTTGTAATTCATAGTATAAAGAAAATAAATCACCTGTAAGGGCATGAAAAAGTTCTTGGAATTTCTGTTTCTCGGTATCGGCATCGTAATTAAGTTCGTCATAAATAAGCCTATTGCCAACATGTTTTGTGATGTATGAATCTGGATACGGCATACATTTAAATTCATGCAAACTTCTTCGATTCGATTGCATCATGTTCTCAATCTCAATTAGTGTGAGATTCTTTAACTTATTGTCCGATAGCTGCAATTCTGTTAAAAAAATTTCATTAGTTTTCTATATAATTACATATGTATGATGCAACTGATGTCGTGATGTTGAAATACATTGAACATAAATCAAACAGTTGATGTTGCGGCTGCGTGAAATTAAATGGAACCAAAGACACTGTTGCAGCTGCAAGTTAAGAAAATAACTTACATACATGACAAATGACAAATATGAAAATGTTTCTTACGTAAATGGACATACCTTATGAAACATATTAAATAAGGGACATATGGATGAAGAATAATTATATTTTAAAGTAAGTTCATATCATTATATTTTGTAATAAAAAAAGATACAGCTTGCATTCGGAAAATAATATTTGTTGACTTAAAAAAGTTTAATAAAGTGTTCATACCTCTTCTATTTGTTTTTTGCCTTTGTTGGTAGAGGATACCATCAGATAACGTCCTCCAAGTTTTTTCCCAAACATGTCGTGGTCTATTGATAGTACCGGATAGTAACATAGTGACAAATAACTTTCATAAAAAATGCCCGGAACCCCAATTCTTTGCTTCGTCGATGGCTGCAACATATTCCTTGTCATCGTTAAGAAAGCTCATTTCGAAGCATGCATCCCTAAAAGAATCCTGAACTTTTCCACCCACAAATTTTATATCCTCATAGCAAGTTGGACCTTTGACGACTGTTAGCATCATTCTCAAGAAATATAACTCACCCGTACTTGGAGGGACCCAAATAAGTCTGCCAATTGTATTTCCTCTTTTACGCGGTCTCCATCTACGATATCTTTTATCATAAACAAATTTGGAAAGAAATTGTGAGTACGTCAAATTCTTTGCCTCTGGGTATGCTTTGTTTGCTTCCATCCATGCCGTAAACATAGATTCTTTCACAGTTGGTTTGTCAAGCACCTCATCTATCAATTCATAATCGGTATAATAAACAGAGTTGTCTCCTTCAAGATGAAAGAACAACCTTTCAACCGCGGGTGATCTACCATGAATAGGAAATGAAAAAAGTCTCCAACATGCCTCACTTGGTGAGATATATCTGCAATCAAGATATTGCTTGATTTCGTCAACCATTCTGACCGAGGGAGATCCATCACCGTCAGTTTGGACAACAGCAGCAGTAATTCTATCATACCCCTTGTTAATATACTTAAATAAGTATTTAACTGAAGTACTTTGATTACACCACTCCATATTGATGTGTGCTTGGAATTTCTTCAACAAATATGGATTGTAAGGAACTACATATCTGTTATCAAGTTGAACGTGTTTTTTCAGCACTGTATTACCAGTTTCTCTTCTTCGGTACACGGGATATCCATCCTGATCAACAATGGTTTCGGTTTGATATTTCTTTGGAAAGTATTTTGAGCACTTTCCATTTTTCATGCAAGTTGAATTCGCATTTGCTAAACCACATGGGCCATGAATCATATGTGTCTTGACCAAATGGTAGAGTTGCCTATCATCTTCTTCCGTTGGTATCTCTGCTGAAATGATCTTGTTTATATCATCTGGAGTCGGATACTTGCTTGAAGGATGCAAGAATAATAGTATATGGGCGTGTGGTAAACCCCGCTTTTGGAATTCAATGGTGTATATATATGAAATTAAGTAAGTTTAAACTTAGTAAAACGATGCATATTACATATTTAATAAGATTAATGTCAAAAAATATAACTCGACTGAAAGGGTATTAAATTGACTTACATGCAATCACTCTCCCTAAGACGTGCTTTTTTGTTAGATCACACAACAACTCATCGAACTTAATTTTGAAGACTCTTGAGATGATATCTGGACGGTCTTGAGAATTCAAGTTAATTTTGCTAAGCAACCTTTGGATTTCAGGCCAGTTGGGATTGCAAGTAAATGTGATAAAAAGATCTGGAAATCCAACTTGGCTACAAATTGCCATTCCATCAAAATAGAGTTGTTCCATAAACCTCCGACTTCCAACATAAGTTGAAGGTAAAACCACTCTTTTACCTTTGTTTGATCCTTGAGTGTTTGCATTCTGTTCAGATGAGCTCAAATTGCAATATTTAGAAACACACAGTTTTTTCTGATGTTTTCGAATATAATTCAATCTTTGTGACTCCATCATAGTAAATCCATCAACCAAAAATTGTTGAAACAACCTTCTTGACCGCAATATAGTTTGTGCCTCGTTATATCTGCATTGAATCCTAAAAGCAAGCCATTCTCTAATGGTAAGCTTATTCCTCTTCATTTTTTTTTTGGTATTAGTTTCTCTAAGAAGAACTCCAAGTCTAAAACCATCTTCCCCATAAGGAAACAAAAGTGGATATTGATATGCCAGATAACTTGAATGAAACTCACTTATTCTTTTTAGCCTTCCGCTCTTTCTTTCAAGAATAATATCCCTCTTAGAACCCGTATCAACATCACCAACTATTAGGGCGGCTACCTCCGAAACAGTAGGTTGGTTATAAATCCTTTCATCTGTTGATCTATCAGATATTAGCTTAAGCTTGAGATCAGGAAAAGGACAATCCTTTAATCTATCTGCTGCCATCCTAAAAGATTTGGCATGTGTATTGAACTCATCTAACATGTCCTTCAATCTACTAACTGTTTCTGGAATAATATTGGGGTTGTTCCTGCATATAAAAGGAAATACTATGATGCAGCAATGAAAAATATTTAATATGTCGTAAAGAAAACAAAGTTTGGTAAAATTATCCAATTCCTTTAATTCTATGTTGAATCTCATTGTCGGTGTCGTAAACATACAGTTGAGCAAATTTTGGAGATTGTCCAGTTAAAGGTAACATGCTCCCAATTCGATGGCAAGTCTGTCCATGAATTCTTATGTTAGGTGGTCCACTTCCAGCTAAAAATCTGTTGTCGAATTTCATTCCCGGAGACGTAAAAGCAAACATCATGTTGTACATTCTACAAAATTGTTGATAATTTCGACTGTCTATCTCACTATTATCAAACAAAAGACGTTGTAGTAATAGTGGTGGTGTTTTCAGAAGTGGCAACACAACTTTCCCCTTTCCACAACATAGTTGAAACTTAGGAACTGCACTATGTTTTCGCTTGTCAGTTTTTTCTTGATACCACATAAGTGTCCCACATTGTGTGCATTCAACTATAGGATCACCAATATCAGAATAACCTATTTAAATGAAACGTAGTTGAGCAATTGGTTTATATTAAATAATAAAATTATAACTAAAATCGTTCATATTAAATAATAAAATTATAACTAAAATCCACATTAAATCATAGCAGGTATCAAAGTGCAACATGTAATGGACAACGTCAAATTGATATGTATAATGAATTTAAAGAAGAAATAAAGTTGGTTTTAATGATAAATACCAATATTTAAAGAATCAAATGATGTAGAATTGGAGCCATAGACATCTTCGTCATCATAGCTGGAACTTGAGTCATAATTTGTATCTGCGGCATTGAATTCACATGAGCTATCACTGAGAGAATCATCTGTTACCGTCTCATCACCAGAGTAATCACTCTCAATGTTAACATCTGGAGTTGAAGTGAATGTTGTGGGTTCTTGTATAGGAATATTGCTTGTGGATGAAAAAGCCAGATTATGATTCTCATTTCCAAAATAATTGAAGAGTTTGACCGTCATGGATTGAATAACACCTACATTCAACTGTTTTTTTATTTATGAACATAACTACTTGGATGTTCATGAGGTTCCATATTTCTTTGATTAGAAAATGAGGAAGTTATATCAGAAAGAGGTGTAACAGTCAACTGTTTTTTTGATTTTTGAATAGAACAACTTGGCGGTGCATGAGGTTTTATGTTTCTTTGGTTAGAACATGAGGAAGCTATATCAGAAAATGGTGTTTTGAAATGCGAAAAGGATGGAGAATTTATCCTGAAAGGACCCCCACTGTTATTACTATGGTTGTTATGAAGTTTGTAAGATTGGGGCATATTACCTTCCATAATACTTTTCCTCCGCTGTCGTGCTGAAGCAGCCAGTTGATTTGTAGAAACAATATTGAAACTCTTCATTGTACTTGAGTTGCTTGATGCAGATGCTGGTGAAGGTGAACTCATATTTCTTTCATTAAAGATTGATGAAGTTAAATCAGATAGTGGTGTTCTGATATTAACCATGGTTGGAACATAATACCTTTGAGAGTTTTCAATGGGATTGATTGTGTTTTCATCAGTTCTTCCTTTTTTCAATCTTTTATCTTTAAGAATCTGCTTCCTTTTACGTCTTGCCATTGCTGCAACTTGTGGTTCCATAGTGTTGGTTAGGTGATGTTTAGATTAATGGGTAGAAAATCACTTTGATTGTATGATTGTCATTCAATTTTTTTTTGTTAACCACATAAAATGATTGTAGACATAAAATGAATAAAGTTTTTGGTTATATGATAATAAATATAATTGTTAATACAATATTCACGGTTCCAAGATTTTGAAGTAAAATACTGAAGTCAACAGAATACCAAGTGATTATTTTTGTGAACCATTTTAATTATTAATAATAATAATTAATAATAATAATAATAGCGTTAAATAGTGTTAAGTGTTATTTCAAAATTTAATTAAAAATGTTATAATTATGGATAATCAAGTACCAATAAGAAAAGGTAACTTTCCAGATTCTAACCATTCTGCCAATTAATCTTGAATTGAAAAGAAAAGCAATGGTCAGAAAAAATTATTATAGTTTCACTTTGGAAACCGAAAATGAAGTGCATCATGAATAGTAACTACTCAAGCATGCATTTGATAGACTTGAAACGTTTTTTGATATAGTCATACCATATTGATTTTAATTATAATCATTATTAAAATGATTGTATCAATAATTTTTTATTTTATCATAAATTTTTATGATTATCATTTATCATTAAATTTTCATGATTACCATTTAATATTTTTTTATCATGATTACAATTATAAAGTTAATTTGAAAAGATTATGATATATTTTAGTTATTTTATAACCTTAAAAAAATTATTAAATCTCAATTGATTTTGTTTTGTTTTATTAACCTTTTTATAGAAATTGAAATAATTTATTTTAGGTCAAATAAGGATCTAAATAATTACAAAATAATATTTATTCTTACATTTATAGAATGATAAATTAAATATTTAAGATAAACATTAGAGTTCTTATTTACTTTATCTTTTATATATTTATAATATACTTTTTTTGTTAATTTTATTAACAATATATTTATAGTTAACAATACATCCTTTAAACTACGTTATTTTTTTCAAGAATATAAATGTAACCTTTCAAAAAAATATACACAAATATATTAAGAATTCGGTAGAAAATTTTATTGGTTAAATTATAATTCCATTCAAAATTTATTGATCATAAATTTTTGAAATCAAATCATGCATAAAAATAAAATGTATTAATGTGACCATTCAAAATATTTATTTTATGGAATCAAATCATATATAAAAATTAAATATATTTATGTCACCAATAATTTCCATATAAGTATAATAAAAATAAATGATAATAATGTCTCCATTCAAAAGATATATTGGTAAAGTATCAAATTAAATGGTACTCCAATATTTGATTAAAAAATTGTAATATTTATTTTTAATATTGTATAAAAATATATTAATTAGTCATACTTTAAAAAAATAAATCGTAAATATTTTATTAAAAATCGTAAATATTAAATATTTTTCAGTTTATTGTGAATTTTCAATAATTAAATATTAATGATATTATATAAAATTAATTTCATGAAATAAATTTATTTAATAAAGTGTTATATAAATATTTAATACATTATATTATACCATTAATTTATATAAAATGATATTAACTTATTCCTGTTTATAAAATTATTGTAACTTTTTTCCGGTTTATAAGCATGTTGAATTCGTGTGTCCATTATTAAAATATATGTAATTTATTATTATTGATATAAATAATTTTATAAATAGTTTAATTTATTACATTTATAAAATTATTTGTAATTTATTCACCTTTATAAAATTAATTATAAATTATTTAATTTATTAAAATGATTGTATTAATAATTTTTTATTTTATCATAAATTTTTATGATTATCATTTATCATTAAATTTTCATGATTACCATTTAATATTTTTTTATCATGATTACAATTATAAAGTTAATTTGAAAAGATTATGATATATTTTAGTTATTTCATAAACTTTAAAAAATTATCAAATCTCAATTGATTTCGTTTTGTTTTATTAACCTTTTTATAGAAATTGAAATAATTTATTTTAGGTCAAATAAGGATCCAAATAATTACAAAATAATATTTATTCTTACATTTATAGAATGATAAATTAAATATTTAAGATAAACATTAGAGTTCTTATTTACTATATCTTTTATATATTTATAATATACTTTTTTTTACTAAAGTTACATTAATGCACAATATATATTTATAATATATTTTATAATATACGTATTTTTTTCAAGAATATAAATGTAACCTTTCAAAAAATATACACAAATATATTTAGAAGTCGGTAGAAAATTTTATTGGTTAAATTATAATTCCATTCAAAATTTATTGATCATAAATTTATGAAATCAAATCATGCATAAAAATAAAATGTAGTAATGTGACCATTCAAAATATTTTCTATATATAATAAAAATAAATAATATTAATACCTCCATTCAAAAGATATATTTGTAAAGTTTTGATTTAATTTTTTTCATATCTTTATATATTCTAATGTATATAATATTCCTACAATATGAAACAGTACCAAACCAATAATATTAAAAGAGAATTCAAATTTTATTGATCATAATATTTTATGGAATCAAATCATATATAAAAATTAAATATATTTATGTCACCATTCAAAATAATTTCCATATAAGTATAATAAAAATAAATGTTAGAACGATTAATTTAAACCTCCAAATGTTTTCCACGACTCAAAATGTAAAATTAACTGTGGAAATTAGAACGATTAATTTAAACCTCCAACGTCATATATTAACAAAAAAAACCCTAATATTTATACATTTGAATCAACCAAAATGAGTTCCAAGTGTTGTTTGTTAGATGAACTTGTCACAATCCACGCAATCTTCCACAAATCCTTTGAGTCAATGTCTTTCACAGCTTCAATCGGTCGCGCCATTGATGTTACTATTTAGACCTGTTACGTTACTATTTAGACCTGTTACAATAGACCTGTTACGTTACTATTTAGACCTGTTACAAAATCTGTATTAAAATGGACACAGAGAATCAAAATATGGGAATGAAGAAGAATTGGAAAATAATACGTAACCTTTTGAAAATAATGGAGAATGAAGAAGATTGAGGAGTGAAAGAGTAAGGGTTTAAAATTACTATATATAGGGTTTAGAATGCATGGGAAGTTGTGATATCTTGGAATATCAAAATAATCCATTCTAATTCCAATAATATACATTTAATCTTGTAGTGTAATGATAAATAGTGGGTATTTTTAAATCATGCAATGAATAATATTTCATTTAATTATAATAGATCTAATTTGGCCATTCCAATTCCTTCCTCATTAACCGTGAGTCTAAACATTGGAATTCAAATATAAATAAATAACCGTGAATGAAACATTGGAATTGGAATTCAAATATAAATAAAATTCAAATATAAATAAAATAAATTAATAAATCAAATAAATAAAAAATAGTGTAAAATTATGATAGATTGACATGTCAGCAAAATTAAATACCAAATGAATATGGTAACAGCATAGTGTTGATTAGTCTATTATACCCTTGGAATAAGAAAAGTTATAACATCTAATCAAAAGGTTAGACTTGGAATTTCCAGGTACTTTACTTTTAATAGATTGGTAATAGATTAGAATTTATAGTCAATGCAAAAAATTATAAGTCTATTTAATCATATGATATTGTTATTTCACTTTAGTAAGTAATTTAAAATGACATAAAATAAAATAAAACCAAGTTAATAATTTAGTTGTGTGATTTACCCATAAAGTACAATCATCAATCTGATATCTGTTTTTATAGTCTATAATGAAGGATCACGCTATTCAAGAAACATAGCCTCAAATGCATTAATACGCACCAAATAGACATATCAATGCAGAAAGCGAGTGTTCTGCATGATATGTCTGGAGGGTAATAATCTACAAAAAAAAAAAAACAATATAAAAATATGTTAGGGTCATATCAAACTAAAATTAAATCATAATTTATTTTAATGGTATAATGTAAATATTTTTAGGATCAAATTAAAAGTGTGACTTACTTGAAGGATCACATGAGAGAGACGCGCTAATGCTAGCAATAAAAATCTTAACCGTGAGTGTTGGCACTTCCGAAAGACTCCCTAAATCCATCGTGCTTTCGAAATAGTATAGGGCCATGGATTCTGAAACAGCAACTAGAGTCCCAAATAGTTTTGCTTGGCTTCTTCTCTCAGTAAAAATTATCCTCTCACGCCTTTATAATAAATAAGTAGATAATTATACTACACATTTTAAAATATAAATATTTATAAACTTTAATAATATAATATTTTTTACCTAATAATCCAAGCTAATATAAAGGTGATGACTGGAATGAGATTGCTAAGAGTAGCGAAAAACGATGTCGTTGTGACTTTCACTCCAATAAAGTACTCCCTTAGTCACAACGTACTTATGCAAAATGGAGGCCCATGAAAGAAATGATAAGTTGTTGATTTATTATTTCCATGACAGTTTGAATGGGGTGTATCTGAAGTGGTACAAGAGCTTGAAGAGGCACTATATCCGAACATGGAGGGACTTGGCCGAAGCCTTCTTGAAACAATATAAATATAACATGGATATGGCTACATACCATGTTGTATAATAAGGTGGATTCATTTCTATTTGTTAACTTCATTCCTTTTAATTTGAATTTTACTACAAAACATTTGTGTGCGTGCGCGCATAAAGTGATAAATTGACAATATTTATATATTGTTTAATTGAATATAAAAAAACTGATCAAATAAAAATATATATAGTAGTATAAAGCTATATTTTAAAAATAAGAGGATGTAGAGAGAAAATAAAGGTGAATAAATTACAAATAATGCATAATCTTATATTACAAGCCTTCTTACTTTCAAATCTCACCCTAATTTAATGTTTACACAAAAGCTTGAACCATTTCCCAAGAGATACAAGCCATTATTGTTAATGTAATATAACTTAGTAAATCACCCATAAATGATATTATTTCTAGTTACTGTCAATGTTTATTTTTAATAAACAATCTAAATATCATAACAAAACAAAACAAAGTTAATAAAACAATAATATTTAATATTATTTTATATTTTAATTATTTTATTTTAAAATAAATTTTAAATTTATTTTATTTTATTTTATTTTAAAAATAAAAAAATAGATGAATTAAACTCTGAAAAAGATTTTGAATATGTCTTAGAGATCAAATAGTATAAGTTGAATTTACGATATTTCAAATAAATCATAATATAAAATAATAATAAAAAATTCAAATTATATAAATAAATTTATATTTGTTCTCTATAAAAAAATCACATGTGGAGCTAAATCGGTACAATTAATTTTAAAATATGCTTTTCTTTTAACATTAAAAGCAAAGGAAATATCAAGTTTTTTTTAACAAAAACATTAATTAATTTATTATATTTGTTGAAAATAATTATATTCTTCATCAAATAATATTTGAATATTATTAGTATTAGTTAGTAATATTAAACTCAATTTATTTACCCATCAAATTCATGTAATCTTCTCATCCATATTCAAATTTGCAGCTGTGAATCAAAACCAAAATAATAAACAATTAAATATCTTTAAATTTAATTATATTGAATATATCCTTCTCTATTAATCCTCCAATACAAATTTGACAAGTGAATACAATTCTCCTATTTCTTTTTTTCCTTTTCGAGAACAATCTAAATATCATAACAAAACAAAATATATTTTTTTTAATATTTTGTTAATAAACCACCCCTAAATGAATTATTTCCACTTACGGTCATCGTTTACTTTAACTAAACAATCTAAATATGTGATGAGAAACTTAAACTTATCCTCAAAAATTAATTGCCCACTCATATATAGGATGAACTACAAAAGATTATATTCTAAAAGTCAAATCTACAAACTATTTTATGCATATATTTCAAAAATAAATGAGAAAAACACACCATTCATTGAGTGTAACATGACAATAACATCTAAAAAAACAATATAGAACATTGTAACAACTTTAAACACGTTAGAATATTTTTACATCAATCTATTAACAAAAAAAAAATAAAGATATTTTCACATCAATCTATTAACAAAAAGTAATGAAGATTCAAATTATTATTATTATAGTTTAAACTTGAGGAATAATCATATACATACTCGTACTCGGATTGTGCGATCCTACATCTCAAAGTTCTTCCTCAATGCAACGTGTACTTTCCTTAATTAAGGTATATCCTCCTCCATTAACTTCATGACATATGATCTTACTTTACAGAAGTGATTCAGATTTGTTATCAATAGTGAAGAAAGAATTCTAAAATGACAATAATATAAAAATGGTAACTAATCTTCTCCAACCCCGTCAAATACCACATAGGATGTTGAGAAAAATTGGATAGAAAATGATTAATTTTTTTGACAAGTTTATAGTTTTCATAGAGCCCTCTCATATGTTCCACAAATTTTTATAGAACGAATAATGACTTTGTTATGCTGTAAGCACCAGTCCACATATGATTCCAACACAATTTAGCAACAATTTCAATTTGTAACATCACAACCTTATTAAATCGATTTGTATATAAAATTCAGAGGAAAATTACTAATAACAATAGCAATTAGGAAAGAAACATGGCAAGTACTATAATCGCCTGGTGAACCACCAATATACGGAAGTGTAAATTTGTAAACACACACACATCAAGAACAACTACTGAAGTTACACATGGTTAGTCAATTCAGACAATTCAGACAAGTAATCAGATGCACTGACATCTATGTTATCAATATGGCGCAGTCATCTCTAAAAATGGAACAGAACGAGAGTGAGAAGCAAAACGGCTGATATTTAACTAACGTGGATACTAATATAGTTAATATTAATAAACAAATAATTGTAAAAAACTAAAATAAATTAATCAAAATTCATGAAGTATTCATATTTAGAAATAAGAGTCAGAAGTTTTGAGCAAAACATATTTGCAAATGCCAATTAAACTCAATAAAATAACCTTGCTATCCTTAAAAATTCAAGGATAATATAATTTACGGCTGACATTACCAGGATGCAAAATTCAAGGATAATATAATTTACGGCTGACATTGCCAGAGCATCCGCTTTGACGTGGCATTGTTTAAATCCAATCCCATTATTACGGTCGTTCCAGCCGAGTCACCTATATGTGATGGAACGACACGGCTTGACGAGGTTTTCTTGATTTTGCTGTTTTGTGCAGTGATAGTGGTCGAAACAGCCGAGTTTAATAACATAGACCAACATATGGTAGAAGCAAAAAGCTTAACTACCTTTAGTCCTGCTGGAACAACCTGAAGGCAACCTACAACCCCTAATTGTACTTCCAAGTTCCCTTCGTCCTTGCTAATCCCAAGCACGGCCAATCCATAACCAATGCAACTGAGACATACCACAATTAGAGCGTTTTCATGCTCAAATTTAGGGAACAAATATAAACATAACAAACTTTTGATTAGATTGGTGGCATAAATAAAAGCCACAATATGAGAAGCATAACAGACTGCCTAGGTCGTATTAGGCTTTTGCATATTCAATTCAATGTAGTAACTAGTAAGAATATAAAACCTTTAAATCAGAATAATGGTTCGTTCAGAAGATTACATATCGTTCGATAAGTTCAGCCAGTGCAAATTTAAGATCACAATAATGTACAAAGAATGTAGTTTAGAAGGAAAAAGGATAGCAGAAAAATAGAGGTGGCAAATATGAATGAATGCGTAAAGCTTTTGTATAGTTCATTTTTATAACATCAATTAGTATAGTATCAATGACTTCGCACAGGCCACATTTGTGTTCAAATATGTTATGAAAGAGTTGATATATAGAATACAATATTTATATTGACTTAGAATCTAACCTATAATCTATGAGGTTTTTGAGTTTGAATGGTGCACGAGGTACTGCATTATTACTTATTAGGCTTACAAATCTGAAACTCAATTTAGGCTTAGGGGTACAAATATGCACATATGGGAGGTGCACGTGAATGCAATGCTAGTATTATTGATTTGAGCAAAGTAAATTAATTTTAATGAATGATTGTTGTTGATGTTTGCTACTATTATGATAATTATTACCTATACGTTAATAAAAAATAATTTTTTGATTGTTGTTTATTTTTCAGTTGGCTCCTATAAAAGTTAATTTAGACAAATCTTGGCCAAACATAATGGGGATGACATGAAACATTGGATATTCTTTTTGGTCATATCATTGAAAATATCACGAGACTTGTTCATCAATGTTTCCACTAGATTCTTTTAATTTGACATTACAATTTTATCATAAAAATGAGCTGAAGACTATCCTTGATATGAATGGTATTAAACCCGGTGGTACAAAGAAATAAAAGATCAAGGAAATATTCACCCATGAAGAAAGGTATTGGCAAAAAGACCACAAATTCAATGTGAAATGTCTTATTTACTTGAAATTCGAGTTTGCTTGAAAAAAGCAAGTGTTGATTACACACATTGTACCGGTCAACTCATTATCAATTGTCCGATTGAAGTATACTTTTCGTAATGATGGTTTGTAAGCAATAAATAAATAAGTAAAGTTATAATCTTCTTTCCGTCATTATAGTTTGTAATCGATAAACAAATAAATAAATAAACTTATAATCTTGTTAGTTAAAAGATTAATGTGTCTTTTGTTTTTATTATGTCCAAAATTGTTAACAAATTCAAAATCCTTTGTTGGTGGTGGGTTAAGGCTAAAAGTACAAATGTGTTTTTACGATATAAGTTCTCGGTAGACTATATTGTTGCTAATAGTGAGCATTTCTTGTAATTTGGTTTGTTGTTGTTGTTTTTCTATGAACATCGTTAAAGTCATGTTTGTGCTCCTTGCCTTTCCTCCAAGTCTTGTCATCATAGAGAGTGAAATCAAACTAACGCTTTCCCCCAAATCGCATAATGTTCCAGAAATGAAGTTTACATATTGTGCAAGGTATGATGAAACTCTTTGGATTTGGTTATTTTGGTGAACGTTTCCTTTTAATGATGACACTACACCCTTATGACAAGTTCACTGTCTCATTGCTCGAATGTTTTATTTTCTTTGTTTAGAGTTTTTCATAACTTTTGCATAAGCAAATATTTTTTGAAGTGCCTCAGAAAATGATACGCTGAAAATTGTTGAATAATGTTTGGAATTTTCTGCATTGTCCTTCTTTCATATGTTTCTTTTTTAAAGGTGGGTATGATAATGACTTAAGAGATATAATTTATTTCCCTTTACTTTTCTTTAATTATATCGAAGAGAATGGTAAAAAGTTGTTATATTTTATTCCTCAGTCTCAGACTGGTTTATATAGTAGGAATATCATAAATTATAATTAATTCACTCTTTAATAGATACTAATAACAAACCCGTGCTATCGCACGGGTCTCGTCTGGATTCACATTACATTTATAGATTATTAAATTATTAAGTATGTTACCATGTTTTCAGTTGAGTATATGTCTCATGTAAATCATGTTGGCATTTAACTCCATATTTGTAGCAAGCGTCGGTCCTATCAACAAATCACGTCTGCATGAACAAATAGGAAAAATTATATACTTCTTGAAATACATGGAAAATGTACATACTATATATTTTAATTCAAAATAGATTTTTAATTTGAATCGTAAAGTATAAGATATAAAGTTTATCAACTATCAAAGTGCTTGAAAGACTTCCTTGTACACAATATTAGTAGTAGTAGAACACGGTACATTCTCCTTGTCATGAATTAGGATTTTTAGCCCATTTTTGCTCTTAACTCTTGAAATTGCAACATATAATTGACCATGACTAAACACAGGAGTAGACAAATACAATCCAACACTATCAAGAGATTGACCTTGTGACTTATTAATTGTCATTGCATAGGAGACAATAATCAGAAATTGTCTCCTAATCAACTTGAATGGCCAAGGTGAATCAGAAGGTGACATAGACATTCGTGGAATGTAAAAAATGTTACCTATGTTCTTTCCAGACATGATTTTTGCCTCAATGACATGATTTGCAAATCTTGTAATAATTAATCTTGTTCCGTTGCACAACCCATCGGTTTGGTCCAAATTTCTCATTAGCATAATAGGTGTACCAACCTTCAATTTGATCCTATGATTGGGAAACCTTGACGTTCTTAATTTACTGAGAAATTCAGGAGTTAGAACTTCATATGCTTCAGTATAACTTGAATCTGTTCTATCAATGGAATCAAAACTCAAATACTCTTTCTCTTCTCCTAAAAAAAAGTTTAAAAGCAAAACATAAATAAATTAGTAAAACTATGTTCTTAAATATATATATATATATATATATATATATATATATATATATATATATATATATATATATATATATATATATATATATATATATATATATATATATATATATATATATATATATATATATATATATATATTATGAATGTAATAATACAGTAAATATAAAACACATGTACCTGGTATCAAGTCTAATACATAATGATTGATTTTGTCCACAACTTCAATGGTTGAAGCAAGAATAGCCTTTCCTTGTAAGAATTCAACATCTTGATATTTTTCCAACAAATTGGAATATGTGTTTTCAACAATTGCTCTTATAGGATCATCAAAATTTGATATTAATAGCTCTTGAGGAATTTCAATATCAACCAAACCATCATTGGGTTCACAAATCTTACCATCACCCACATTTAAAATCCATTTTGAAAATTCCGCTAGTTCATTAGAACTTGTGTTGTCTCTTCCCTCTTGAAGTCTCATATTTTTTGATAGTGTTAAAACCTGGCAATAATCCCATACATAAGATGAACTAATTGATGCATGAACAATATCAGAACGCCCAGCTCTTGGAACAACAGGAAGAATCTGTCTAAAATCTCCTCCAAATACAACAACTTTTCCACCAAAAATAGTATTCTCAACACCCTTTTTGCTCATTACATCTTTAAGGGTTTTATCCAATGCTTCGAAGCAGTTCTTGTGAGACATAGGTGCCTCATCCCATATTATCACATCCGTTGCTTCAAATAATTGAGAATGTTCGGTGTCTTTGTCGATGTTGCAAGTTAAGTTGTCAAGCGTTGGCACAGGTATTTTGAACTTTGAGTGTGCTGTTCTTCCACCCGGCAATAATAACGAAGCTATCCCACTTGAAGCAACAGTAAGAACAATTTTTTTTTAGAACGAAGTGCACTTGATAGTGTTCTCCACATGAAAGTTTTACCAGTCCCTCCGTAACCATGCAAGAAAAATACCCCTCCACTCTGTTTGTTAACGGCATCCTTGATTTTCTCAAATATCAAACGTTGTTCATCTATAAAATACAAACCAAGAATTATAAGTGCAAGGACAATAAAAATCATTTTTGTAATTCATAGTATAAAGAAAATAAATCACCTGTAAGGGCATGAAAAAGTTCTTGGAATTTCTGTTTCTCGGTATCGGCATCGTAATTAAGTTCGTCATAAATAAGCCTATTGCCAACATGTTTTGTGATGTATGAATCTGGATACGGCATACATTTAAATTCATGCAAACTTCTTCGATTCGATTATATCATGTTCTCAATCTCAATTAGTGTGAGATTCTTTAACTCATTGTCCGATAGCTGCAATTCTGTTAAAAAATTTTCATTAGTTTTCTATATAATTACATATGTATGATGCAACTGATGTCGTAATGTTGAAATACATTGAACATAAATCAAACAGTTGATGTTGCGGCTGCGTGAAATTAAATGGAACCAAAGACACTGCTTCAGCTGCAAGTTAAGAAAATAACTTACATACATGACAAATGACAAATATGAAAATGTTTCTTACGTAAATGGACATACCTTATGAAACATATTAAATAAGGGACATATGGATGAAGAATAATTATATTTTAAAGTAAGTTCATATCATTATATTTTGTAATAAAAAAAGATACAGCTTGCATTCGGAAAATAATATTTGTTGACTTAAAAAAGTTTAATAAAGTGTTCATACCTCTTCTATTTGTTTTTTGCCTTTGTTGGTAGAGGATACCATCAGATAACGTCCTCCAAGTTTTTCCCAAACATGTCGTGGTCTATTGACAGTACCGGATAGTAACATAGTGACAAATAACTTTCGTAAAAAATGCCCGGAACCCCAATTCTTTGCTTCGTCGATGGCTGCAACATGTTCCTTGTCATCGTTAAGAAAGCCCATTTCGAAGCATGCATCCCTAAAAGAATCCTGAACTTTTCCACCCACAAATTTTATATCCTCATAGCAAGTTGGACCTTTGACGACTGTTAGCATCATTCTCAAGAAATATAACTCACCCGTACTTGGAGGGACCCAAATAAGTCTGCCAATTGTATTTCCTCTTTTACGCGGTCTCCATCTACGGTATCTTTTATCATAAACAAATTTGGAAAGAAATTGTGAGTACATCAAATTCTTTGCCTCTGGGTATGCTTTGTTTGCTCCCATCCATGCCGTAAACATAGATTCTTTCACAGTTGGTTTGTCAAGCACCTCATCTATCAATTCATAATCGGTATAATAAACAGAGTTGTCTCCTTCAAGATGAAAGAACAACCTTTCAACCGCGGGTGATCTACCATGAATAGGAAATGAAAAAAGTCTCCAACATGCCTCACTTGGTGAGATATATCTGCAATCAAGATATTGCTTGATTTCGTCAACCATTCTGACCGAGGGAGATCCATCACTGTCAGTTTGGACAACAGCAGCAGTAATTCTATCATACCCCTTGTTAATATACTTAAATAAGTATTTAACTGAAGTACTTTGATTACACCACTCCATATTGATGTGTGCTTGGAATTTCTTCAACAAATATGGATTGTAAGGAACTACATATCTGTTATCAAGTTGAACGTGTTTTTTCAGCACTGTATTACCAGTTTCTCTTCTTCGGTACACGGGATATCCATCCTGATCAACAATGGTTTCGGTTTGATATTTCTTTGGAAAGTATTTTGAGCACTTTCCATTTTTCATGCAAGTTGAATTCGCATTTGCTAAACCACATGGGCCATGAATCATATGTGTCTTGACCAAATGGTAGAGTTGCCTATCATCTTCTTCCGTTGGTATCTCTGCTGAAATGATCTTGTTTATATCATCTAGAGTCGGATACTTGCTTGAAGGATGCAAGAATAATAGTATATGGGCGTGTGGTAAACCCCGCTTTTGGAATTCAATGGTGTATATATATGAAATTAAGTAAGTTTAAACTTAGTAAAACGATGCATATTACATATTTAATAAGATTAATGTCAAAAAATATAACTCGACTGAAAGGGTATTAAATTGACTTACATGCAATCACTCTCCCTAAGACGTGCTTTTTTGTTAGATCACACAACAACTCATCGAACTTAATTTTGAAGACTCTTGAGATGATATCTGGACGGTCTTGAGAATTCAAGTTAATTTTGCTAAGCAACCTTTGGATTTCAGGCCAGTTGGGATTGCAAGTAAATGTGATAAAAAGATCTGGAAATCCAACTTGGCTACAAATTGCCATTCCATCAAAATAGAGTTGTTCCATAAACTTCCGACTTCCAACATAAGTTGAAGGTAAAACCACTCTTTTACCTTTGTTTGATCCTTGAGTGTTTGCATTCTGTTCAGATGAGCTCAAATTGCAATATTTAGAAACACACAGCTTTTTCTGATGTTTTCGAATATAATTCAATCTTTGTGACTCCATCATAGTAAATCCATCAACCAAAAATTGTTGAAACAACCTTCTTGACCGCAATATAGTTTGTGCCTCGTTATATCTGCATTGAATCCTAAAAGCAAGCCATTCTCAAATGGTAAGCTTATTCCTCTTCATTTTTTTTTTGGTATTAGTTTCTCTAAGAAGAACTCCAAGTCTAAAACCATCTTCCCCATAAGGAAACAAAAGTGGATATTGATATGCCAGATAACTTGAATGAAACTCACTTATTCTTTTTAGCCTTCCGCTCTTTCTTTCAAGAAGAATATCCCTCTTAGAACCCGTATCAACATCACCAACTATTAGGGCGGCTACCTCCGAAACACTAGGTTGGTTATAAATCCTTCCATCTGTTGATCTATCAGATATTAGCTTAAGCTTGAGATCAGGAAAAGGACAATCCTTTAATCTATCTGCTGCCATCCTAAAAGATTTGGCATGTGTATTGAACTCATCTAACATGTCCTTCAATCTACTAACTGTTTCTGGAATAATATTGGGGTTGTTCCTGCATATAAAAGGAAATACTATGATGCAGCAATGAAAAATATTTAATATGTTGTAAAGAAAACAAAGTTTGGTAAAATTACCCAATTCCTTTAATTCTATGTTGAATCTCATTGTCGGTGTCGTAAACATACAGTTGAGCAAATTTTGGAGATTGTCCAGTTAAAGGTAACATGCTCCCAATTCGATGGCAAGTCTGTCCATGAATTCTTATGTTAGGTGGTCCACTTCCAGCTAAAAATCTGTTGTCGAATTTCATTCCCGGAGACGTAAAAGCAAACATCATGTTGTACTTTCTACAAAATTGTTGATAATTTCGACTGTCTATCTCACTATTATCAAACAAAAGACGTTGTAGTAATATTGGTGGTGTTTTCAGAAGTGGCAACACAACTTTCCCCTTTCCACAACATAGTTGAAACTTAGGAACTGCACTATGTTTTCGCTTGTCAGTTTTTTCTTGATACCACATAAGTGCCCCACATTATGTGCATTCAACTATAGGATCACCAATATCAGAATAACCTATTTAAATGAAACGTAGTTGAGCAATTGGTTTATATTAAATAATAAAATTATAACTAAAATCGTTCATATTAAATAATAAAATTATAACTAAAATCCACATTAAATCATAGCAGGTATCAAAGTGCAACATGTAATGGACAACGTCAAATTGATATGTATAATGAATTTAAAGAAGAAATAAAGTTGGTTTTAATGATAAATACCAATATTTAAAGAATCAAATGATGTAGAATTGGAGCCATAGACATCTTCGTCATCATAGCTGGAATTTGAGTCATAATTTGCATCTGCGGCATTGAATTCACATGAGCTATCACTGAGAGAATCATCTGTTACCGTCTCATCACCAGAGTAATCACTCTCAATGTTAACATCTGGAGTTGAAGTGAATGTTGTGGGTTCTTGTATAGGAATATTGCTTGTGGATGAAAAAGCCAGATTATGATTCTCATTTCCAAAATAATTGAAGAGTTTGACCGTCATGGATTGAATAACACCTACATTCAACTGTTTTTTTTATTTATGAACATAACTACTTGGATGTTCATGAGGTTCCATATTTCTTTGATTAGAAAATGAGGAAGTTATATCAGAAAGAGGTGTAACAGTCAACTGTTTTTTTGATTTTTGAATAGAACAACTTGGCGGTGCATGAGGTTTTATGTTTCTTTGGTTAGAACATGAGGAAGCTATATCAGAAAATGGTGTTTTGAAATGCGAAAAGGATGGAGAATTTATCCTGAAAGGACCCCCACTGTTATTGCTAAGGTTGTTATGAAGTTTGTAAGATTGGGGCATATTACCTTCCATAATAGTTTTCCTCCGCTGTCGTGCTGAAGCAGCCAGTTGATTTGTAGAAACAATATTGAAACTCTTCATTGTACTTGAGTTGCTTGATGCAGATGCTGGTGAAGGTGAACTCATATTTCTTTCATTAAAGATTGATGAAGTTAAATCAGATAGTGGTGTTCTGATATTAACCATGGTTGGAACATAATACCTTTGAGAGTTTTCAATGGGATTGATTGTGTTTTCATCAGTTCTTCCTTTTTTCAGTCTTTTATCTTTAAGAATCTGCTTCCTTTTACGTCTTGCCATTGCTGCAACTTGTGGTTCCATAGTGTTGATTAGGTGATGTTTAGATTAATGGGTAGAAAATCACTTTGATTGTATGATTGTCATTCAATTTTTTTTTGTTAACCACATAAAATGATTGTAGACATAAAATGAATAAAGTTTTTGGTTATATGATAATAAATATAATTGTTAATACAACATTCACGGTTCCAAGATTTTGAAGTAAAATACTGAAGTCAACAGAATACCAAGTGATTATTTTTGTGAACCATTTTAATTATTAATAATAATAATTAATAATAATAATAATAGCGTTAAATAGTGTGATACGGTGGGAGAACTGACTTGAGGTTTTGCGATTGTATTCGCAAATGTTACGGTTAGCAAGAGTCGCCACCGACTTTTTATTTTATCCTAAGGAAAGGTTAAAAAACACAGCAAAAAACCTTTTGAGATGTTTTCTTGGGTTCGGGGAGTAGATTATAGAAAGGGAAGGTATTAGCACCCTTTCTATCCATGGTTATCCATGGGCTCTTAGTTACTTGCTTAGATCACTTGCCTTTTGTTTTCAATTGTTTTAAATGGTGCTTGAGTGTGTGGGTTTGGAAAATGTTTTGAAAAGAGGCCAATGTGGTGGCAACCTTTGTAATGATCCATGTGGGGATGTATACAAAGATGTATGTCTTTTGAAAAGGTTTTCATTTTGTTTTGAAAGTTTTGTTTTGAAAGTGTTGTGAGGTGTGATTTTGAAATTAGGCAAGTGTTTCGTTTTGCAAGTTGATTCAAGTAACTAAGAGGTTATCTACTCCTAAATTTCTCAAAAGATTATTGCTATACTTTAACCCTTTTAACAAGTTTGCTCCACCATTGTATTTGGTGGGCAATCTTGTGTTAGGATGTGAAAGGGACAGGCGCGGGTCATCGTTTTAGACCATAATTGCAACGACGTTAAGTGTCTTTGGGCAATTTCTTTAAGGGACTTGATCATTTGTTTTTGTTTGTTTTGAAAAGTTTTATCGAGGGACTATGATCATTCAAACTGTTTGCTTTGCCCAAAGATGTTCAACATACAATATGGCCCATTTATTTGAAGGCAACAAGTGGAATACCCTAGGGGGTGCAAGTGTGATTTGTGTGTCCATTTTCATGCTTGTTTATCTTTTATTAGGTCAAACTATTTTTTATCGTTTTTCGCATACAAACCCTAATTCTAACATGTTATTATTAGAAAGCAATAAAGTGCGAAATTAAAATTACTAAGCTATTACAAAACCAAATATGGGAAGGGGGGTACAAATGTTCAAATGGGGATATTGACAAGAATTTAAATCTAAATTATTACATCAATTGAATATTTGCAATTTAAATAATGCATAATTAAATGTAAATTAAGTAAATATGTGAAATGCAAAAAGAAGGTTTTTTATGTGTATGAGAAAAGTATGGTTTATGTAAAAGGGAAAAGAAAATAAAAATGTATTATTTTTATGAGTATTTTGAACTTAGGGTAAAAAAACCCTAATTTTAAAGAAAAAGGTATTATTTTCTAATTTAATACAACTATTTATTTATTATTTATAAAAATAAAATAAAATGAAGTGTATTGTGAAAAAAGGTATTTTTATATCAAATATTAATAAAAATAAAAAAATCAAGTATTTTTATATTTTTGTCTTAAATATATTAATAATCACATATATATATATTAAACCCTAAATATGTATTATACAAAATAAATATTTATTTAATATTTTAATAAAATAAATAAAAGAGTATTTTTTGTGTGAAATATTTTCAGAAAGTAAATGAAAATAAAAGTTGTATTTACATTATTTTTACATTTTCATTCTAATAATCATATATATGTTTATGTACAAACAAAGAAAATAAACAAATAAATATGCAATAAATGCAAAAAGTGATGAAAAAAATATTTTTAATTTTTAAATGGCATGAGAAAAAATAAACAAAGTCAGCCAAAAAAGAAAAAGTCAAAAATGTTAAAAAAATGAGCAAATGGGCTCAGGGGGGTGTAAACCAAAAAAGATGGTGTGAAAAGCAAAATAGCACAGGCCCAGCCCACTCCATTCCTTCTTCAACCTCCAGCACAGATATTTGAAAAAAACGCGCGCCATGTTCAGTTCCTTCTAACTCTTGATTCCTGGCTTTTTAGCAAAAACTCATAACACAAGAAATGTTCAGCATGAAGAGACGGTTCTAACCATATAAAGAACTTGACCTATCTCTCTAAGATGAGGGAGAATTTCTCTCCCCCTCTTTTCTGACCTAATTTTTTTACCATTTTCAAGCTCCAAATTCTCTCTACTCAGGCAAAAGAAATGAAATGTAAAGATATGTACATGTTCAGGGCTATGAGTAGGACCTTGTTTCTTCACAAACTTAAGACTAAAGATGCATGATAAGAGAGATACGAGTTCAAAGTTTTACCTGTGCAGTTGAACTTCTATGTGGAGAATGAGAGACTTTCAGTGCAATGTAATGATTGGAAAAGCTTCCTTGAGGTCCAGGGATGCTTTTTCAATGCTCACTTTGTCTTGAACCTTCTTGTATCAAACTGCAGAACTTCAACTGCAAAAGGAGAAATTAAAAATGGTGGAAACTGTTAGAGTGATTACAGGTCAGGTTTTAGGCCATGGTTAGCTTGCATATGTTGTAGGGAAGGTAGAGGAACAGGTCTTGATCAAAATGCTCGAAGGGATTGGGAGTTTGCACTCAAACTGTAGGGGCACCCCTGTTTGTGCAGTTTGAGGATGATTCTGAGATGGAGGGTGTGTTGGAGGTCAAAAGCTCGTGTGTTAGCTTGGATATGTTATGTGTAATGTGTTTGACAACTTCTTTCTTGTGTTTCTATGCTGAGGAGAGAGTTGTGATAAGTTATGGATGTTTCTTCACACTTAAGCTACAAAATGCCACTTTGCTTTCTAGGTCAGTACATGCCCTCTAACTATGCTGCTATCCCTTGCCTTGATCAGTGCAATTTGCTCACAAACTTGTGCCAAGAAGATCTTGCTTGTACTTGCTTGGATTTCTATTTGACATAAAGCAAGCTTTTCAAGAATGGAAATAATGCTTTTTCTAGTTTAGGCTTAATTCCTTGTGTAATGACCAAAGGCTTAGAATAACAACTTGATTCATTGGTTTTGCATTAAATTAAGGAGTGTAATTTGGTTTTAGGACCTGTAAAGTAGCACAAACTATGCTGAGTTCAAATTTGCCAAGTTTATGAACATGCTTTGATGAAGAACAAAAGTGAATTTTTGCTAACTTGTGAAATTCGAATCTCTCAAGTTATGAGGTTGTTTGATGAGTTCTTGGACATTTTGGAAAGCTTGGAATGTGTACTACAATCCATCTTTGAAATGCAAATCAAAATTCTAAGTGGAAGGGTATGAAAAGTGGCCTTGAAGTAGGGTAGAAAACCTTGTCAAAATAGGTCAAATTTCACTAAGTTAAAAGATGGTTTAGTGCCCTTATTCAAAAAATTATAACTTGAGATACAAGCTTCAAATGAGAAAACTTTGTGAATCAAAGTTGTAGACTATGCAACAAGCTACAACTTTCATGTTTTGACTTTTGTTTGAATCTAAATGGATCATGGTGAAAAGATGGGGCAAAGTTGGGAAAAAATTAGGGTTTTCCATAACTTAGAAAAATTCTAAGTTATGAAAAATTCCATTTTCAAACCCTAATTTGCATTTTGTGATTTCTTGGTGAACAAGTTTCATGATTTGGCATGTTTTGATGAAAAATGAATCTTGACTCTTGATTTTGACCAAAAAGTCAAAGTTTGACTTTTCAGTATACAGTCAAAATTGATCAATTAACTGGGAAATTCAACTATCAATCTTGTGTACTTGGGATCTTTTGAGCTTGATGAACATGTCAAGATAATTCCATGGGGTCCTTGAGGCCATATGTGAGCTTGGTTTGCCATTGGCTAGATCAAACAGTCAAAAATTGCCTTTGTGCAGTCAAAACCCTAAAAATGACCATTTTGCCCTTTTGATGATCTGATCAAATTTCTTGGGGAATTGTGATCCAAACTTGATCAAATGGTTCATATGAGTTCATAATGTTGATGTGGATCAAATTTCATGAGGTTTGACTGTCAATTGGCCACAATTGACTTTTTCCCAATACAGCTGATTTCTAGGTCAACTGTCTAATTGACTGGGCAAAACTTGGAATCAAGACTTGAAACTTGGTATAGGTAAACTTGGGAGTCCAACATGAAGCATGAAGGTCATTTTAGGCATTTTAGGTCAAAACATCCTTAGGCAAACACAAACCCTAATTTGAGTCCCAGTGCAAGGAGAAGTCTTGAGCAGAGGAAACCCTAACTGGATCTTGATCTTCAAAGGTCTTGTGATGAGAAAATGTTGAGGAAATGGGAGGGAAAATTTTGGGGTACAACAGTTGCCCCTGTTCAATCTTCTTGGACCTGAAGAGTTAGATTGGCAAGTTTGCCTTTCGTGACTCGAGGGTAAAAGGAGATTGGACACTAGAGTGCCCGGAAATTTGCACTCGCATGCTGGAGTCTCAACAATGTGGTGTCGGGAATGGGCTTATGGATGCCATTTGGAGAGATGGTGGATAGGGAGATGGGCTTATAGATGCCATCTGGAGAAGTGACAGAACTTTGACGGGAATGGGCTTATTGATGCCATTTGGAAGTGTTGATCGCATAAGAGATTCCTTAGCGAGAACTTGTGTATTTAAGAAAGACAGATGTTTTCCTGGCTTGTTACAGGTGTTTGATCTTCAGTCTCCTTATGCAGATATGCCCTGGCTAGATACAGGTATTGAATCTGCAATTGGTTGCTCAGATGTGCCCTGGCTGGATACAGGAGTCGAATCTGGAAATAGTCGTTTAATAGATGTGCCCTGGCTGGATACAGGAATCGAATCTTCGAACTCTTCAGACGTGCCCTGGCTAGATACAGGAGTCGAGTCTGGAAACGTGGTCAACAGATATGCCCTGGCTGGATACAGGAATCGAATCTTCGAACTCTTCAGATGTGCCCTGGCTAGATACAGGAGTCGAGTCTGGAAATGTGGTCAACAGATATGCCCTGGCTGGATACAGGAATCGAATCTGGAGATGCTGTAGTTGATAGATGTGCCCTGGCTGGATACAGGAATCGAATCTTCGAATTCTTCAGACGTGCCCTGGCTAGATACAGGAGTCGAGTCTGGAAACTGATCACTCTCAGATGTGCCCTGGCTAGATACAGGTATCGGATCTGGAAATGCGACAGTTGACGGTAATTGTTTTTGGGATTGTCTTTTTCCTGAAAAGGCAAAAAATGTAAGTTGTATGCGATGTCATGATGTATGATATGCATGATATCATGATGTTCAACATGAGATGTTGTATGCGTTTCATCCTGTATGTAAGTAAGATGTATGAAAATGTGAAATGTTTATGAGTGTAATTTCATCTTAGGAAAATAAATCCTTGACGAACGGCCGGGAAGCTGCTCTGTGGAAGAGATACTTGGCCGAAATTCTGATGGGAGGCCTGCTGAGGACTTTAACGATGGATTCCGCTGAGGATAATGATGATGAACTCCGCCGGGGAACTCCAAAGATAAACTCTGCTTGGGAATACCAAAGATAGACTTCGCTGGGGATTGAAGGAACTTTGCCGAGAGCGATCTTCCGTGGCTTTTAGCTGAGGATAACCCAGTTATAAGTCCTTGTGAGGAAATAACTCTAAATAAAACTCGGGTGAGACGTCCGTTCTTCGCAGGGGATAAGCTTGCAGAATCTACTGGGGATGAGCTTTAAGACCTGCCGGGGAATGTTGTGCCTTTAGGATCGACGGGGGATCAACTTCTCTTGGGGAAAGTATTGCTGAACCTTGTTTTACTCCGCGGGGAATTGAGATGATTTTGCCACATTCTTCAGTTGAACCTACCTTGGTGCCTTGGCGAACAAAACAACCAGACGACATTAGACAACTCCACATTGCCCCTGTCTTTGATGTCACCTGTAATTAATCTCTTGTTTCATATGCGAATATTTATGAATCAGCAATTTAATGTCAAATGCATATATAAAAAATGAACATTGGACGTTCTTCGCAAGACAAAACAGAAAAAAGGGAAAACAATGGTAATTTGTATGGACAAGTGAATTTGTATTGATTGCCTGTGAATAGGCGTTTTTTGTACAAGAGGCTGACATCCTAGTAAGAGGACATCGCCAAATAGTATAGAGTTTACATTTTGAAAAAGGAAACAAAACAGCTATGTGAACAATCCCACTGGGTTCCAACTCTGCTATTGCCTTTATGTCTCCGAGCGTCTCATCGCTTTGCTACCTAGTTGAAGATGAAACTGATTGGTCGATGCCGAAATCTGAGCCAGATAGTTGATACCGAATTCCGGATGCGAAGTGATCTAATGAGACATAGTGTTACGCTTTTATCCCTAACTTTTGCCTGGACCGCCCTTTCGGGTTTTCAGTCCACCGGGATACCCATTTTTGCCCAAGCCGCCCTTTCAGGTTTTCGACTTGCCGGGTGTACAGATTTTTTTCATTTCATCCCTTATTTTTGCCCGAACCCTTTTGGTTCGCCGGGAAGCCCTTATTTTTGCCTAGGTATGTCAACCTAGCGGGTCTTTTATTTATGCGTAGTATTTTTTCACTATGTCTGCATTGGCGGGGTGAGGAAGGTCGTCACCATCCATGGTGGTTAGGATCATGGCTCCTCCTGAGAACACACGCTTAACCACAAATGGCCCTTCGTAAGTAGGGGTCCATTTGCCCCTGGGATCACTTTGAGGAAGGATGATGCGTTTGATTACCAGGTCCCCAACTTGATACTCCTGCGGTCTGACTTTCTTGTTAAATGCCCTGATCATCCGTTTCTGATACGTTTGACCATGACAGATAGCAGTGAGCCTCTTTTCGTCAATCAGATTTAATTGATCAAGTCGAGTCTGGATCCAGTCATCTTCATTCAAGTCTGCATCCTTCATTATCCGGAGAGAGGGTATCTGGATTTCAATTGGCAAGACTGCCTCCATGCCATAGACCAAGGAGAAAGGAGTTGCCCCGGTTGATGTCCTTGCTGAGGTGCGGTACCCATGAAGAGCGAACGGTAACATCTCATGCCAATCTTTATAGGTCACTGTCATCTTCTGCACAATTTTCTTGATATTTTTATTGGCTGCCTCTACAGCCCCATTCATCTTCGGCCGGTAGGGGGAAGAATTATGGTGCTGTATCTTGAATTGTTCACAGAGTTCAGTGATCATTTTGTTATTGAGATTGGTACCATTATCCGTAATGATTCTTTCTGGGACGCCGTACCGACAGATCAAATTATGCCGGATGAAACGTGCCACGACGCTCTTGGTTACTGTGGCATAGGAAGCTGCCTCGACCCATTTCGTGAAGTAATCGATTGCCACCAAGATGAAGCGATGCCCATTGGATGCCGTTGGTCGGATCTCACCGATCATATCGATGCCCCACATTGCGAAAGGCCAAGGTGCCGTTAGGACATTCAAAGGAACCAGAGGGATATGTACCTTGTCAGCATAGATCTGGCATTTATGACAAGTTCGGGAGTGTTGGTAACAATCGGCTTCCATTGTGGACCAGAAATATCCTGCCCGAAGGATTTTCTTAGCCATGGTGTGTCCACTGGAGTGTGTTCCAAATGTACCTTCATGCAGTTCCATCATGATTTTCTCCGCTTCAGCCTTATCCACACAACGTAGCAGGGTTGAATCATGATTCCGTTTGTAGAGAATGTCGTTGCTGAGGAAGAATTTTGCAGCAAACCTTCTCATGAACTTTTTATCATTGACGGATGCACCTTCAGGGTATTCCTGAGCTTCCAAGTACCTCTTCACCTCATGATACCAGGGTTTTTCAGTCACCTTCTCAGCCTCGAGCTCGCAGCAGTATGCCGGTTCATCCAACTTCCAGATTATGATTCGGGGAGCCTCATTGTCCCATTTAACTTTGAACATTGAAGACATCGTGGCTAGTGCGTCCGCTAGCTGATTCTCCTCTCTGGGGAAATGCTCAAAAGTTATCTCTTCAAAGTGAGGGAGCAAGGTCGACACATACTCCTTGTAAGGAATAAGATTCGGGTGTTTCGTATCCCACTCGCCTTTGATCTGATTGATCACGAGAGCGGAATCTCCGAAGACACTTAGAAATTTGATCCCTAAGTCGATTGCAGCTTGTAAACCCATGATACATGCCTCGTATTCCGCCATATTGTTGGTGCAGCTGAAACATAATCGGGCGGTGAGGGGAGTATGAGTTCCTTTGGGAGATATGATTACAGCGCCGACGCCGTTACCCAAAGCATTGGAGGCTCCATCAAAATGCATAGACCATCGGGATCCTTCCTCAGGTCCTTCATCCGGTCCAGGTACTTCACAGTCAGTTACCACCATGATGTCTTCATCCGGAAAATCAAAGTTTAATGATTGGTAATCATCCACAGGTTGGTGTGCCAAATGATCGGCCAGTACACTTCCCTTAATTGCTTTCTGAGTTGTATACTGGATGTCATATTCTGTCAAGATCATTTGCCATCTCGCTATTCTTCCAGACAGAGCAGGCTTTTCAAATATATACTTTATGGGATCCATCTTTGAAATCAATAAAGTAGTGTGAGTCAGCATATACTGTCTCAGCCGGCGAGCAGCCCATACAAGAGCGCAGCAAGTTTTCTCAAGCAGTGAGTAACGAGACTCACAGTCGGTAAACTTTTTGCTCAAGTAATAAATAGCGTGCTCTTTTCGGCCAGACTCGTCATGCTGCCCCAGCACACACCCCATTGAATTATCAAGTACCGTTAAGTATAGTATCAGAGGTCTTCCTTCCACCGGTGGCATAAGAATGGGTGGCTCTTGGAGATATTCCTTTATCCTTTCGAAGGCGGCCTGACATTCATCATTCCAGCGTACTACTTGATCTTTCTTCAGTAATTTGAAGATTGGCTCACAAGTAGCGGTTAGATGCGAGATGAATCGAGCAATGTAATTCAGTCGTCCTAGGAAACCTCTGACTTCTTTCTTTGTTTTTGGAGTCGGCATCTCTTGAATAGCTTTAACCTTGGCAGGATCCACCTGAATACCTTTATCACTTACAATGAAACCTAACAACTTTCCGGATCTTACCCCAAAGGTGCATTTGTTGGGATTCAACCTCAGCTTGTATAACTTGAGTCGGTCAAACAACTTCCTCAGATGGTCAAGGTGCTCCTCCTCAGTTTGAGACCTTGCAATCATGTCATCAACGTATACCTCAATTTCATGATGGATCATATCATGAAACAAAGCAACCATGGCACGTTGATAGGTTGCCCCCGCATTTTTCAGCCCGAATGGCATGACCTTATAACAGAAGGTGCCCCACTGAGTCACAAAGGTAGTCTTCTCCATATCTTCTGGAGCCATCTTGATCTGATTATACCCTGAAAAACCATCCATGAAGGAGAACACCTTGTGTTGAGCTGTATTGTCAACAAGGACATCAATGTGAGGTAGGGGAAGTCATCCTTGGGGCTGGCCCTGTTCAAATCCCTATAGTCGACACACATTCTGACTTTACCGTCCTTCTTCGGCACTGGTACTACATTGGCAACCCACTGAGGGTAAGAAGTCACTGCAAGGAACCCGGCATCAAACTGCTTCATAACCTCGGCCTTGATCTTTTCAGACATCTCTGGACACATCCGTCGGACTTTCTGCTTTACCGGAGGGCAATCTTCCTTGGTTGGCAGGTGGTGAACTACAATGTCGGCATCCAAACCAGGCATATCTTCATAGGACCAAGCAAAAATCTCCATGTAGTCTTGTAGCATCTGGATCAATCGTTGCTTCACGCTGAGCTCTAGATTGGCACCAATCTTGACCTCTTTCCTATCTGTCTCAGTACCCAAGTTAATTGTCTCCACAGGCTCTTCATGTGGTTGAATAGCCCTCTCTTCCTGTAGTAGCAGTCTTGCGAGTTCACCAGGCACTTCGCAATCATCTTCACCTTCGTCTTCGGCCAAGTTGATCGGATTTTCGAAGTCATAACTGGCGGTAGCAGAGCTGTTACCAGTGAGATCCAGAGTGGATTGAAACCTGTATAAGTGAGTGTGTGTAAATACAGCTGTTTTGCAATATATATAACACAGAAAGGAAAAGAGCAAAAGATTTGAAATGCAACAAACGTCCAATGTTTTGATTGATGATATATGAAAATGTCATACAAAAAAGCCCTCACAAATGGAGCTACGATGCCCCGGGTAGGACACCGAGCCAACAGAGTTTTAACATATTGTTTGTTACAAATTGGAAATCAAAAGAAATCAATTACTGCGTGACAAATGTGATAGGGGTAAAATCCTTTGCCGTCCAGTTGCTTGGTCCGTTGCTGGTAGTCGGGTAGATCCAACTGTCAAACTCAGCTTCCTCCACATCCTCCTCGATAGCATTCACCCTTGAGCTGGAAATAAACACCGGAGCCTTTCCGATCTTCTCTTTGCGCACCGCCTTCTGAGCCTCTGCAGTAAAGCCTAGCCCAAACTTGTCGTTCTTCTGAGTGAAGTCAGGAAGCTGACCCCAGTGTGCACAATTGCCTTTCTGAACAACAGCCCGGGCATCCCTTAGGGAAGCCATCTTCAAGGAATCACTCTCTTCGGCCGTTGTCTCTGCAGCTGCTGAAATTGGATGCACCTCCTCGAAATGCTGGAAGGGGGTTTCAATAAACTCTCCGTCCATCTCGATGTATCTGAAGGAATTCAAATGGCTCACCATATACTCCTCTTCTCCTTGTACAGTGACGATCTTTCCCCTGACGGGATACTTCAACTTCTGGTGCAAGGTGGAGGTCACTGCCCCAGCTTTATGGATCCAAGGTCGACCCAACAGGCAGGAGTACGATGGACGTATATCCATCACGTAAAAGGTAGAGTCAAACACTTGAGAGCCCACACGAATAGGGATGTTAACCTCTCCATGAACCATCCTTTTGGAACCGTCAAAGGCCCTGACGATGATATTGCTGGGTTTCAACTCCAGGCCTTCATAATCCAGACGATCTAAAGCCTTTTTCGGAAGAACATTCAAGGAAGAACCAGTGTCCACCAATACATGTGCCAGAGTAGTGCCCCTGCATTCAATAGAGACATGCAGGGCATCGTTGTGGTCTCTCCCTTTTGCGGTCAGGTCAGCATCTGAAAAACCCAAGCCGTTGTCCGCTGTCAGATTCGCTATGCAGTCAGTGAACTGGACTGCAGACGTCTCTTGCGGCACGTGGGCCGTCTTGAGAAATGAGATTAAGGCTTTAGCATGAGCCTCGGAGCATAGCAATAAGGAGAGCAGGGAGATCTTGGAGGGTGTATGCCCCAACTGCTCGACAACATTAAAATCACTTTTCTTTATTATTTTCAGAATCTCCTCCATTTCTTGTCGGGAGGCCTCAGCATTTATGGGTATCGGCGCCTCCATCCGGGCAGGCTCTTCTTCAATCCCTTTGCCCCGAGCATTTGATGACTCGGCAGCAGGGGACACAATTTGATCAGCAACAGGACTAGGTAAACTTGTAGGTTTTATAAGAAGGGGTTTTCGAATAGCGGGCGGCGCAATGTCAGGCGAGAAGAGCCTGCCACTGCGGGTGACTTTGGCTGGACCAGTGATATCGCAGATACTGGCACTAGCGTCGAATTCTTGCTTGATTCCATTTATATATATGTCTGCCCCATAATGCCAGGGGACAGCTTTATCAGACACGTAGGAGAGGGGTCCCGGGACAGTAATGATCACAGGCGCAATTGTCATGATTTGAATAGGCTTCTTCGGGGGAGCTTTGATTGGATTTTTGAAGATGGTAATCACGGAAACTTCTTTCATCGGAACCAAATGAACAGCAGTCTTTTTGAATAGAATCTCCTTGCTATCCATTAGGCCTTGGATGCCTAACCTTAGCAAGGGACAATCAGATGGGGAAATAGCACAGAATAGGCAACCTTCGCCGCAACCCAGAAATAAACCGGCCCGCAGTAGGTTCTTCTTAACAGTCTTCAGAGGGGTAACAACTTCATCTATCGAAACAGCGTACACTTCTTCCTCAACGGCATTTACCCTATGCTGGGGCATAGGAGCCGTTACAACATTTGGTCTTTCCGGCGCTTCAAACTGAATTTCATTTGCGTCGATCAGATCTTGCACTTTGTTTCTTAAGGCCCAGCAATCATCAGTAGTGTGCCCGGGACTATCAGAATGATAAGCACACCGGGCATTTGGGTTGTATTTAGGAGACGCAGTGTTGACGACCTTAGGAGCTTCTTTGAGGGTCACCAGGTTGGTGGATAACAGTTGGGGTAAAATTTGAGATAATGTCATACTTAGTCGGGTATACTGCCTCTTGGGCCTTTCGCTTCTTTGTTGATTGTACTGCTGAGGAGCAGCAACAGGTTTGGAGATGACCAAAGCATTGACGGCTTGGCGACTTTCGGGCTTGACTTGTCTTCTAGGACCATAGACGGCACTTGCTTCTTTCTTAAACGGCCTCTTCTCAGCACTTGTAGAGGCGGCCTTCTGTATCTTGCCTGACCTGATGCCAGCTTCAATTCTTTCTCCCGTTAATATTAAATCTGTGAATCCAGCGGAGGAGTTACCAACCAAATGATTGAAAAACGGACCAGACAAAGTCCCAAGGAACATATCAACCAGCTCTCTATCAGTCAATGGAGGCTGCACCCTGCCAGCCAAATCTCTCCATTTTTGAGCGTACTCTTTGAACCCTTCACCCGTTCCTAGAGACATACCCTGAAGTTGGGTACGTGTGGGAGCGAGATCAGAATTGTATTGGTATTGTCTGTAGAATGCGGTTGCCAAATCTTCCCAGTGTCGGATGCTAGCTCCATCCAATTGGTAGAACCATTCAAGCTGTGACCCCGAGAGACTATCTTGGAAGAAGTGAATCCAGAGGTTCTTATCCGCCGTGTAAGGTTGGATTTTCCTTACGTACGACCTTAGATGCAGCTTTGGGCAGGAGACCCCATCATACTTGGCGAAGGCAGGCGCCTTAAACTTGTGTGGAATGACTACCCCAGAAGATAACCCCAAATCTCCGAAATCCAGTCCCGGCACATTCTGAATTTCCATGGCGCTTAAGCGGTCCTCCAATTGCTTGTATCTGTCAGCAGCAGGTGGGTATTGTTCGTCGTTATAGTCCGTCTCGTTGTCGGAGACTGCGGGACTAGGAGCTCTTCCCCCTTGGGGACTGTTTTTCTCAGCAGAAGAAGTGGTTGGATCAGCTTCATTATGGAGTGTGTTCCCAAATCGGCGTCCGGTGTTGAACAATGCGGTCCTTTTTTTCTTCTTCTTCTTCATGAGTAGAGTCTTCAACTCTTGCTGACCTTGGGCTAGGCTTAGGACCATCTCTTGAAACTGTGCACTTTGGGCCTGAAGGGCCTTGATTGCTTGCTCACTGGAGGATTCTGGATTCATGATGACTGTGCACACAAACAGCGAAAAATTAAACAACCTGTGAAATAGGGTACCTGCTATGCATATGGTGCAATGGAATGTGTATGCTTTATGTTTTCAAAGACAAACAAGATTCAACTTTGTAGACAAAAAGGGAAACACACTTCATTAGATGAAAATTTCAATTGTTCAACAACTTGCCCTTAGGCATTACAGGAATGAAAAATACTGAAAAGGAAATAAAACTATAAAAGGAAACATCAAAGCTCATCAATGCTCCCATGGCCTCCTCTTTTCAGTGCCGATGTAGTTGTTCAGGACCCGTTCTTCCTCCAATTGCTTAGTCAGCCTCTGGATCTTCCTTTCCTGCTCGTTGAACTTCTCCCGATAGAAATCCCGTTCTTCCTTAAGCTGTGCCCAAGATCTCTTCATGGTGTCAAAATCAGTAGGTATCTGAGGAGGGAGGACAGTTGGAGGAACCCCATCTTCATCGAGAGATTCAAGGATGATTGGTCTGACAGCTTCGTACGGCATACCTAACTTCTGAGCACGGATGCGGACCCATTTGCAATAGGGCTCCAATGGTAGAGAAGTCTTTGGTCCTAACTCATGTGGGTCAGCTTTGTGGATTCTGTCCCAAGCTCTAATGAATCCCTGGCGTAGTTTGTCACTGCCTGCCTGAAACTCAAAATGGAAGTGAGGAACCAGCATTTCATGAGGCCCGTCTCCTCTGGCTCTTCCAAACTGACGGAGAGCTAAACACGGATTGTAAGAGATTCCTCCTTGGATACCAATCAACGGGACATTAGGGTATTCTCCGCAACGGTCGATAACAGCTACCTCATCCAAACCTCTAAGAGTCCAAGTGATATCCTTATCTGTGAGAGACATTAACCTCCGAGCCCAACCTTTTCCTTCTTCATTCTTCAGCACGAACTTAGGAAGGTGCGAAATAAACCACCTTACTAGCAAAGGAGCACAACACCACGGAGTCCCCCGTTTTCGAGCAGTACGAGCATGGAGTTGTTGTAGAATGTCACCCAAAAGAGTGGGTACCGGATTCCGAGACATGAAGATCCTTATGACATGGATACTGATAAAAGTGTCAGGGTTGGGAAACAATACCAGACCATAGATCAAAAGAGCTAGAATATCCTCATATGCCTTGAAGTCCAAGTCATTCCAGAAATCATTAGCCTTGCCAACCAGAAATTTGACCAAAAAGCCCTTGACCCCAGTTCTAGTTTCCCAGTTGGACAATATCTCTTCTTTGGTCAAGGGGAGAATTGCAGCAATCTCTTCAGGCCTAGGAGTCTTTTCCAAACCAGTGAATGGAGTTTGTTCCAGGACAGGGATCCCAAGCAGATAAGAGAACTCTTCTAGGGTAGGAACCAGCTGGAAGTCTTGAAAGGTGAAACAATGATGCAGAGGGTCATAAAACTGGGTCAGAACACTTATCAGTTGTTGGTCCCATTTTGCAGTGATCAAGCCAAGGAGAGAACCATGTATGTTGATGAAGGAGGTAGTGTTTGGAATTCTGCTAACCAACTCATCAAGCAACTCAGGTGAACGAACAAAGTTGAACCGGATAGTATTTCTACGCACGGGCATCATAATGTCCTACAAAACAGAGCAAAGATGAAACCTTTTTGTCTTTGAAATGGGTTAGCTTTTTATGCATGCAATGGTATGATGGCATGATGCTATGATGAAGCACATCACAAGTATTCACATAGGCAAATAAAGCACACAAGTCACACAAGACACCCTTAGGTTTCAGGCCAGCATGAGTTTCAGGTATTACCCTCTTTTGGTTTTGTTGGTTAAAACCTGTCCTATCAAAAGTAATCGGGTTCTAGAGGATCTCAAATCATTGGCTACCCTCAATCGGTCATAACTCCAGCATCGCAATCTTTTCTCGCGGCCAGAACCATCTCGAGAGTTTAGCCTCAATGAGTGTAGCATACTGCTACTGTCCTAATAGCCAAGTTGGTCAATTTAGGGTTCTAAGGTTGGTTGGTGTTTAATGACCCCTTAGAAGACCTATATTCTCCCCGTTACAACACAAGGGATATAGGTACAGACTAAGACGCCACACCAACGTAGCCACTGTTTCACCCATGTCGGTCTACGCCGGACAGGTCCCTCACAGATTATGCTACCTAAAAAGGGTATTTCCCAGATCCGGGTTAGGATCTATAAAACTCCGATACAAAGCCCACAAATGTAAAAGCAAACAAGACAATCAATTGAAAACAAAGATGATTTAATCCCTAAGGTTACTCCACTTTAAAAGTTTCCCCAGCAGAGTCGCCAGTTCTGTGATACGGTGGGAGAACTGACTTGAGGTTTTGCGTTTGTATTCGCAAATGTTGCGGTTAGCAAGAGTCGCCACCGACTTTTTATTTTATCCTAAGGAAAGGTTAAAAAGCACAGCAAAAAACCTTTTGAGATGTTTTCTTGGGTTCGGGGAGTAGATTATAGAAAGGGAAGGTATTAGCACCCTTTCTATCCATGGTTATCCATGGGCTCTTAGTTACTTGCTTAGGTCACTTGCCTTTTGTTTTCAATTGTTTTAAATGGTGCTTGAGTGTGTGGGTTTGGAAAATGTTTTGAAAAGAGGCCAATGTGGTGGCAACCTTTGTAATGATCCATGTGGGGATGTATACAAAGATGTATGTCTTTTGAAAAGGTTTTCATTTTGTTTTGAAAGTTTTGTTTTGAAAGTGTTGTGAGGTGTGATTTTGAAATTAGGCAAGTGTTTCGTTTTGCAAGTTGATTCAAGTAACTAAGAGGTTATCTACTCCTAAATTTCTCAAAAGATTATTGCTATACTTTAACCCTTTTAACAAGTTTGCTCCACCATTGTATTTGGTGGGCAATCTTGTGTTAGGATGTGAAAGGGACAGGCGCGGGTCATCGTTTTAGACCATAATTGCAACGACGTTAAGTGTCTTTGGGAAATTTCTTTAAGGGACTTGATCATTTGTTTTTGTTTGTTTTGAAAAGTTTTATCGAGGGACTATGATCATTCAAACTGTTTGCTTTGCTCAAAGATGTTCAACATACAATATGGCCCATTTATTTGAAGGCAACAAGTGGAATACCCTAGGGGGTGCAAGTGTGATTTGTGTGTCCATTTTCATGCTTGTTTATCTTTTATTAGGTCAAACTATTTTTTATCGTTTTTCGCATACAAACCCTAATTCTAACATGTTATTATTAGAAAGCAATAAAGTGCGAAATTAAAATTACTAAGCTATTACAAAACCAAATATGGGAAGGGGGGTACAAATGTTCAAATGGGGATATTGACAAGAATTTAAATCTAAATTATTACATCAATTGAATATTTGCAATTTAAATAATGCATAATTAAATGTAAATTAAGTAAATATGTGAAATGCAAAAAGAAGGTTTTTTATGTGTATGAGAAAAGTATGGTTTATGTAAAAGGGAAAAGAAAATAAAAATGTATTATTTTTATGAGTATTTTGAACTTAGGGTAAAAAAACCCTAATTTTAAAGAAAAAGGTATTATTTTCTAATTTAATACAACTATTTATTTATTATTTATAAAAATAAAATAAAATGAAGTGTATTGTGAAAAAAGGTATTTTTATATCAAATATTAATAAAAATAAAAAAATCAAGTATTTTTATATTTTTGTCTTAAATATATTAATAATCACATATATATATATATATATTAAACCCTAAATATGTATTATACAAAATAAATATTTATTTAATATTTTAATAAAATAAATAAAAGAGTATTTTTTGTGTGAAATATTTTCAGAAAGTAAATGAAAATAAAAGTTGTATTTACATTATTTTTACATTTTCATTCTAATAATCATATATATGTTTATGTACAAACAAAGAAAATAAACAAATAAATATGCAATAAATGCAAAAAGTGATGAAAAAAATATTTTTAATTTTTAAATGGCATGAGAAAAAATAAACAAAGTCAGCCAAAAAAGAAAAAGTCAAAAATGTTAAAAAATGAGCAAATGGGCTCAGGGGGGTGTAAACCAAAAAAGATGGTGTGAAAAGCAAAATAGCACAGGCCCAGCCCACTCCATTCCTTCTTCAACCTCCAGCACAGATATTTGAAAAAAACGCGCGCCATGTTCAGTTCCTTCTAACTCTTGATTCCTGGCTTTTTAGCAAAAACTCATAACACAAGAAATGTTCAGCATGAAGAGACGGTTCTAACCATATAAAGAACTTGACCTATCTCTCTAAGATGAGGGAGAATTTCTCTCCCCCTCTTTTCTGACCTAATTTTTTTACCATTTTCAAGCTCCAAATTCTCTCTACTCAGGCAAAAGAAATGAAATGTAAAGATATGTACATGTTCAGGGCTATGAGTAGGACCTTGTTTCTTCACAAACTTAAGACTAAAGATGCATGATAAGAGAGATACGAGTTCAAAGTTTTACCTGTGCAGTTGAACTTCTATGTGGAGAATGAGAGACTTTCAGTGCAATGTAATGATTGGAAAAGCTTCCTTGAGGTCCAGGGATGCTTTTTCAATGCTCACTTTGTCTTGAACCTTCTTGTATCAAACTGCAGAACTTCAACTGCAAAAGGAGAAATTAAAAATGGTGGAAACTGTTAGAGTGATTACAGGTCAGGTTTTAGGCCATGGTTAGCTTGCATATGTTGTAGGGAAGGTAGAGGAACAGGTCTTGATCAAAATGCTCGAAGGGATTGGGAGTTTGCACTCAAACTGTAGGGGCACCCCTGTTTGTGCAGTTTGAGGATGATTCTGAGATGGAGGGTGTGTTGGAGGTCAAAAGCTCGTGTGTTAGCTTGGATATGTTATGTGTAATGTGTTTGACAACTTCTTTCTTGTGTTTCTATGCTGAGGAGAGAGTTGTGATAAGTTATGGATGTTTCTTCACACTTAAGCTACAAAATGCCACTTTGCTTTCTAGGTCAGTACAGGCCCTCTAACTATGCTGCTATCCCTTGCCTTGATCAGTGCAATTTGCTTACAAACTTGTGCCAAGAAGATCTTGCTTGTACTTGCTTGGATTTCTATTTGACATAAAGCAAGCTTTTCAAGAATGGAAATAATGCTTTTTCTAGTTTAGGCTTAATTCCTTGTGTAATGACCAAAGGCTTAGAATAACAACTTGATTCATTGGTTTTGCATTAAATTAAGGAGTGTAATTTGGTTTTAGGACCTGTAAAGTAGCACAAACTATGCTGAGTTCAAATTTGCCAAGTTTATGAACATGCTTTGATGAAGAACAAAAGTGAATTTTTGCTAACTTGTGAAATTCGAATCTCTCAAGTTATGAGGTTGTTTGATGAGTTCTTGGACATTTTGGAAAGCTTGGAATGTGTACTACAATCCATCTTTGAAATGCAAATCAAAATTCTAAGTGGAAGGGTATGAAAAGTGGCCTTGAAGTAGGGTAGAAAACCTTGTCAAAATAGGTCAAATTTCACTAAGTTAAAAGATGGTTTAGTGCCCTTATTCAAAACATTATAACTTGAGATACAAGCATCAAATGAGAAAACTTTGTGAATCAAAGTTGTAGACTATGCAACAAGCTACAACTTTCATGTTTTGACTTTTGTTTGAATCCAAATGGATCATGGTGAAAAGATGGGGAAAAGTTGGGGAAAAATTAGGGTTTTCCATAACTTAGAAAAATTCTAAGTTATGAAAAATTCCATTTTCAAACCCTAATTTGCATTTTGTGATTTCTTGGTGAACAAGTTTCATGATTTGGCATGTTTTGATGAAAAATGAATCTTGACTCTTGATTTTGACCAAAAAGTCAAAGTTTGACTTTTCAGTATACAGTCAAAATTGATCAATTGACTGGGAAATTCAACTATCAATCTTGTGTACTTGGGATCTTTTGAGCTTGATGAACATGTCAAGATAATTCCATGGGGTCCTTGAGGCCATATGTGAGCTTGGTTTGCCATTGGCTAGATCAAACAGTCAAAAATTGCCTTTGTGCAGTCAAAACCCTAAAAATGACCATTTTGCCCTTTTGATGATCTGATCAAATTTCTTGGGGAATTGTGATCCAAACTTGATCAAATGGTTCATATGAGTTCATAATGTTGATGTGGATCAAATTTCATGAGGTTTGACTGTCAATTGGCCACAATTGACTTTTTTCCAATACAGCTGATTTCTAGGTCAACTGTCTAATTGACTGGGCAAAACTTGGAATCAAGACTTGAAACTTGGTATAGGTAAACTTGGGAGTCCAACATGAAGCATGAAGGTCATTTTAGGCATTTTAGGTCAAAACATCCTTAGGCAAACACAAACCCTAATTTGAGTCCCAGTGCAAGGAGAAGTCTTGAGCAGAGGAAACCCTAACTGGATCTTGATCTTCAAAGGTCTTGTGATGTGAAAATGTTGAGGAAATGGGAGGGCAAATTTTGGGGTACAACAAATAGTGTTAAGTGTTATTTCAAAATTTAATTAAAAATGTTATAATTATAGACAATCAAGTACCAATAAGAAAAGGTAACTTTCCAGATTTTAACCATTCTGCCAATTAATCTTGAATTGAAAAGAAAAGCAATGGTCAGAAAAAATTATTATAGTTTCACTTTGGAAACCGAAAATGAAGTGCATCATGAATAGTAACTACTCAAGCATGCATTTGATAGGCTTGAAACGTTTTTTGATATAGTCATACCATATTGATTTTAATTGTAATCATTATTAAAATGATTGTATCAATAATTTTTTATTTTATCATAAATTTTTATGATTATCATTTATCATTAAATTTTCATGATTACCATTTAATATTTTTTTATCATGATTACAATTATAAAGTTAATTTGAAAAGATTATGATATATTTTAGTTATTTCATAACCTTAAAAAAATTATTAAATCTCAATTGATTTTGTTTTGTTTTATTAACCTTTTTATAGAAATTGAAATAATTTATTTTAGGTCAAATAAGGATCTAAATAATTACAAAATAATATTTATTCTTACATTTATAGAATGATAAATTAAATATTTAAGATAAACATTAGAGTTCTTATTTACTTTATCTTTTATATATTTATAATATACTTTTTTTGTTAATTTTATTAACAATATATTTATAGTTAACAATACATCCTTTAAACTACGTTATTTTTTTCAAGAATATAAATGTAACCTTTCAAAAAAATATACACAAATATATTAAGAAGTCGGTAGAAAATTTTATTGGTTAAATTATAATTCCATTCAAAATTTATTGATCATAAATTTTTGAAATCAAATCATGCATGTGATACGGTGGGAGAACTGACTAGTGTTTTGCGTTCGTATTCGCACTTGTGCGGTTGAGCAAGAGTCGCCACCGACTTTTTATTTTATCCTAAAGGAAAGGTTAAAAAAGCACAGCAAAAACCTTTTGAGATATTTCGTGGGTTCGGGGGGTAGATTATGAAAAGGGAAGGTATTAGCACCCTTTTCATCCATGGTTATCCATGGGCTCTTAGTTACTTGGTTTTTTAGATCACTTGCCTTGTTTTTCGATTGCTTTGAAAATGGTGTGTGTGTGGGTGCTTTTGAAAATGTTTTGGAAAAAGATGCCTTGTCTTAGGCAACTAATGTATTTGACTCGTGATTGAGTGTTTTACAAAAGTGTGGATCTTTTCGAAAAGATGTTTTCAAATGTTTTTTTGAGAGTTTGTTTGAAAGTGTTGTGGATTGTGGTTTTTGAAAAGAAGGCAAGTGTTTTTGCAAATTGATCTCAAGTAACTAAGAGTTTTGTCTACCCTATTGTACTCAAAGGTTTTTTTGTCATGTTTTAACCCCTTTTAACAATTTTGTTCCACCATTGAATTTGATGGACAACCTTGCGTTTAGGAAGTTTATTCGGGACGGGCGCGGGTCATCGTATGGACCATGAATGCAATGATGCCAAGTGTCTTTGGCAATTTGCTTTGAAGGGACTATGATCATTCCGTTTAGGCAACACTTTGAGACTTATGATCATTTGATTTTGTTTTGCCAAAGATACTCGACGTGCAAGCATGGCCCATTTTGGAAGGCAACATGTGGGATTACCCTAGAGGGTGCAAGTGTGATTGTGTATTGATTACATGTATTTGTCTTGTGTTAGGTTATCTAGCGTTGGATTTTATGTACATACAAACCCTAGGTCTAACCATGGTATAATTGGAAAACTGTAAATTGCGGAATGTAAAATCTACGCTATTACAAAATAGTGTCCGGGAGTGGGGGTATAAATGTACAAAGGGGATGAGACTTATAGTATCCAATAAGTTACAACCAAATCGAATGTGCGATCAAAATGTAAATATCGAATATACAAATATAAGATAAAAATGTGTATAGGGCAATGTGAATGTATTTGTGTAAGTGTACAAGTGTATATGAATTGTGTAATTATTCACAAGTGCGAATTGTGGAATTGAAGCGTATTAGGGTTTGACCTAGAGAAGTGTATTTTAATGAATCTGTGATTTTTATGTTTAATTATGTACAAAAGAAAATGTTCAAGTTTTAATTAAGAATGTATCTTTATTTGCAAAAAGTATTTTGATTAAATGTTGTGAATTTAATATTAGAAAAATGTATTTAAATTATTATGTACAAAAGTATATTAATTAAAAGAAGTATTTTCAATTTTTAATTATATGACGTGGAAATGTATTTTTATGTGCAAAAATATTTTAAGAAAAAAGAAAATATGTACAAGGTATATTTCAATTATATATCAAGAAATAAATTATGTATACTAAAAAGAAAATATATTTTAATATGTATTAAAAAAAGTTTCCAAGTTAATTGAATTAAACATGTATATAAAAAGGATTTAATCTTAGAAAAAGAAAGTATTAGTTTGTAAGAAAGTATTTTAATAAAAATAAAATGATAAGAATAAATCATAAAAAAAAGGTTTAACATTTTAATTATCTCTTCTTGATTATATTAGTATAAGAAGTTTTTATTAATGTAAAAAAAAAGAAATGAAGTTAGTGTTATAAAAAGGGTTAATTGTGAAATATTAACTTAGGTTAGTAAGAGATAAATGGTTAGTATAATTTTTTTTTGTTAAACAAGGAAAGAAGTGTTTAATGGGCTTCAGAGAGGGTGAAGCGGGTCAGGCCCAGGTTAAGCTTGAAACGAAATTAGGGTTAGGGAAGGTTTGTTCAGTTGAGGAAAGAAATAGGTTTTAGGCGAAGCAGCGGCGACGTTCACTGAGTTCCATCGTTCTTCTTCATCCTTGCAAGCTTCCTGAGCAAAAACCTTTCCTCCGGCCACCAGTGTCAACCCCATACCTCTCTTCCCTCCATGGCGTGAATTCAGCATCCTCTTGATTTAGGGTTCGTTCCAACATTTTATGTTCTTATCTCTTTTCCCTTTTTTACGAATTGCATGTTTTTGATTTGAGTTCTTACTTGATCTTTCGCTATTATGAGGTGAAGGAGAAGAGGTAGAAAGTTCATTACCTGACCTTGGAGAAGGAGGAGAGAAGAGGGGTGGAGACGCTTAGGAGGCCGGGACGGCGTGAACGTGATGATTGCTTTGCTTCTGATGCTTTCCTGGTATCTTTATCTCTTCTACTTTCGTCCCTTTGAATTGTTGGTGGCCTTGGAATGTATTTGCTTGTGACGTATGCTTACTGAATTCGCCTCTTTTTCTTCTCTTGAACGCTGTATACTTGCTTGTATTGCCCTGTGATGATCTCAGAGGTCTGAGGGCCTAGGTTGCCTTTGAATTGTTGAATGCTTTCTTGAACGATTTGTCTATGTTGTTGCCTATGATGCCCTGAACACGCTTCTGAGTATGCCCTTAACGCTTTCTCTCTTCTTCTCTTGTTGCCTATGGAAATATTGCTTTCTTCTATGTCCCTGAGTTGCTTCTGCTTTGTCTTGATTAGGATGCCTTTGGGAATGTTTATTATTGCCTAATGATGAATCCAAGATTCTGAAGGACTTGGGGGTTGGTTTGAATATTTGTTACTGGCCCTCTGAGATGGATGCTTATTTGCTTCTATGAGTTGCCTTTTTCCTGTGTTGGATTATGTTTGACAGTATGGTTGAGGGGTTATGTTGGTTCAGTTTTAGTTTATGTGTTTTTTTGGGTTTGAACTGGACAGTAGGCAGGTTATGATGCTGGTATGAGGTTTGAGATGCGTTTGATGGTTTGATTTGTACAGTTTTTATGACAGGTAGGTTATTGTGAGGTTTTTGACTTCTGTTTGTGTTTGATCTGGACAGTAGACAGGTTATGTGAGGCTTTTGCTGATGGGTTTGAGGGGTTTCAGGTTATGGTAGGTTCATGCTTCAGGCTTGAGTCTTTGTTGTGTTTGATAACTTATGAGGCCTGCTTGGATTAGGCAGGTTGATGGTTGTTATGCTTTTGAACTTGGTTTATCAGCTTGGATGGGTTTGAAGTTCTGTCTCTTTTCTTGACAGTAGGCAGGTTAAAGCATTTTCAGGTTATGTGTTTGTATGTTCTTGAGGGTGAGGCCTGATGCAGGTTTATGAGGTATGAACGTGAGACAGGGTAATGGTTGTGGTTCAAGGTGATTCTGGGTTTGTTTTAGAAAATGCAGGTTATGGCCTATGCTGGTTTTTTTGTTCTGAGTTATACACTTCTCTTTGTCTTTTGAGCTGTGTTTTCAGGTTTTGAGGCTTGGGTCTGTGAGACTGATGCAGGTTTTTCAGTCTTCAAAACTCAGAGGCTTTAGTTTGTATCTTTTTTCTTCTATATCTTCTGAACTGTGTTCTCTATCTTTTGTATATCTTTTTTGTTATGTCCTACTGTCTATGCCTAAGACCTGAACTCTGCCTACTGCTGCCTTTATCTCTCTTCTTCTCATTTTTCAGTACAGTTTTTATATTATTCTATGATTTTCCTGTACTATTTCTGAAGGGGCCCTACTGATGGGAAATGATGATTTAAGATTCAAGTTGCTTGCATCCTACATTTCTTGACTGCATCCTCTTTATCCAGCTTTTGACAGTTTGGATCTGACTCTGCATTTTGATATCCTTTCCAAAATCTTTCTTTGACAGCTTGGGATAGATTTTGACATCAATTGTACTTCCTTGATTTTCTTTGATATCTTTGGCATTTAAGTAGGAATTGGACTTTTCAGTTTAGTTTGAATTGGAAGTTTGCAGTTTGAATTTTTAGAAATTATGCATTTGACATTCATGAATAAAAAAATAGAATTCTTCCCTCTTTGTGAACCGGGAGAAATCCCGTGATTTGCAGAGAGGGTCAACTGATCCCAGTCAGTGGCCCCTAATGATGAGCAATTTTAACTGTCTTTAATTAACTGCTTTCTGACTTTTCTTGTTCTTTTTGCAGATAAAAAATGGAGCACCGGAGCGGAGTGAAGAGTGAAGAATATTAGAAATAGGATAGTTTTTATTTTATGTAATATTTTAAATTAATGTATATTATTGTTCATAATTTAAATTATAAACAACAATTTGTACAAATAATTCAAATATCAATAAAATCTAAATTATCCAATTAATTCTAATTTTCTTTATTGTTTATTTATTTATTTAAAATTCTGTGAATTAAAACAATTGAAAAATAAATTTCAATCATTCAATTTTAGAATAATAAATAACTTAAATAAAAACAACATTGATCAATTAAACCTGTTTTATCCAGTATCCAAAGCAAAGCAGCAGTCAACCGAAATAAACTGATCAAGCGCATTCCTTCTTCATTGATTTGCCATAAACACTGTGAATCCAACACTGCATACTGTATTTGACTGGCCCAAAGAAAACAACATGAATTCAAACCACTGTCTCTTTCACTGATTAAATCAAAACAATGCGAATTTAACCCCGATCTCAGAATAAACTGCAAAGTGCTGTGGAATTTAAATTCTTCTGAGAATATGCCCATAAAACCTTAACTCCTGATTAAATGCCAAATAACGCTCGCCTGATCACAATTGAACCAAAAATCATCCAAACCCTAAGCCAACTGTATGAAACAATCCAGAGCTCTGAAAATCAGTAAAAACCCTAATTTTGCTTGACTGTCAAGAAAAGTCCGTTTGTCCGATTCTTGAGCCAGTTTGAAAAGTCAGGAAAGACTTGAAGCTGAGATTTCTTGTGGAAAAATGCGAGGGCAAATTTTGGGGTACAACAGTTGCCCCTGTTCAATCTTCTTGGACCTGAAGAGTTAGATTGGCAAGTTTGCCTTTCGCGACTTGAAGGTAAAAGGAGATTGGACACTAATGTGCCCAGAAAATTTGCGCTCGTCGATGTGATGGTGGAGGTGAATGGGCTTAAAGATGCCATTTGGTGATGGGCTTAAAGATGCCATCTGGTGCGGTAGAATTTTGTCGGGGGATGGGCTTAGAGATGCCATCTGAGAATGGGCTTACAGATGCCATTCGGCGACTGCTGGTAGGAGGATGGGCTTATAGATGCCATCTGGACACGTTGAACTGTAGGTCAATGGTGAGTGGACAAGTATCAGAAGGGCATCCCTGTTTTGGAACATCTCTGAATTAGGGGTCTGAACAAGCAACAGATTGACGTCCATGTCTGGAGAATCTTGTAAACTATTTCAGGAGTTGAGATTGAATAAGCAAATAGAGCACCATCCTTTGTTGGGAAGCGTCCGTAAACTATTTTCAAAAATTGAGAAGAGTCTGAATCAGTTGGTAGATTGACATCCGTTGTAGGGAAGAATCCGTAAATTGTCTTCAAAAGTTTGAGAAGAGTCTGAATCAGTTGGTAGATTGACATCCGTTGTAGGGAAGAATCCGTAAACTGTTTCAGAAATCTTGAAGTTGGAGAGGAACCGGTGTAGGGTTTCTTGATGCGTCTGAATGAATCTGGAATAAGTATCAGAATGTCGCCGTGTCTGAGTCACATCTGAACTATTTCCGGATGAATCTTGGGAGATGATCTGTGTCTGTCGACTGATCTTACCTGAAAAGGCAAAGGGTTAATTGTATGCAATGTTATGATGCATGATGCAATGTACGTGGCATCAATGTTTATGATATGAATGTAATGAATGCGCTTGTGAGCTGATGAGCTAATCTTGCCGAGGATACATGAATCCGAGATGGCTGAAGATAAAAGCATCTTGACTGCTGCCGGGGAAAATAAATCCTTGGCTGTCGCTGGGGAAGAGAATTCCTGATGACCTCTACTGGGGAGCTCTAAGCTAGTAGACTCATGATGGGGAGGCCAGATTGGGAATCTTCAGCTTGATGGGAAGTAACTCTGGCGACTTCACTGGGGAACTCAAGATTTGCCTTCCCAAAACTCTGTGGGGAGAAGGTTCAATGGTCTGGCTCCGCTGGGGATACTGAAGCTTAAACTTTGAGGGGAATTGAATCCCGGAGGATTCTCTGGCTGGGGATTTTGATGAACTCCGCTGGGGATAGGGAGAATTTTGGCGAGCGCAATCTTCCGTGGTGGTTAGCTTGAGAAGAATCTGAACAAGCGATAGGTTAACATCCGTTTACTTGGAGAATCCGTGAACTATTTTCAGAAATCTTGAGATTGAATCAGCGATAGAGCCGCATCCGTTGTTGGGAAGCGTCCGTAAACTAATTCAAAGGTTGCGAAGAGTCTGAACAAATTGGTAGATTAACATCCGTTGTTGGGAAGAATCCGTAAACTTGTTTCAGAAGTCTTGAAGAGGAACCGGTGCAGGGCTTCCTGATGATGAGCTTGTGTAAAACTGCATCGGTTTTGAACACTTTTGACATTCGAATGCCCCAAGTGGTGATGTAGATAAATCCTGGCTTATTACAGGTGTTGGTCTACAATCGGTCGTTCACAGATGTTTCCCGGGTTGTTGCAGGTGTTGATCTGGAATTCTTCAGACATGCCCTGGCTGGATACAGGAGTCGAGTCTGGAAATGTGGTCAACAGATATGCCCTGGCTGGATACAGGAATCGAATCTGGAAAGGTGATAGTTGATAGATATGCCCTGGCTGGATACAGGAATCGAATCTTCGAACTCTTCAGACGTGCCCTGGCTAGGTACAGGAATCGAGTCTGGAAATGTTGTCAACAGATATGCCCTGGCTGGATACAGGAATTGAATCTGGAAATAGTCGTCAACAGATATGCCCTGGCTGGATACAGGAATCGAATCTTCGAACTCTTCAGACGTGCCCTGGCTAGATACAAGAGTCGAGTCTGGAAATGTGGTCAACAGATATGCCCTGGCTGGATACAGGAATCGAATCTGGAAATAGTCGTCAACAGATATGCCCTGGCTGGATACAGGAATCGAATCTTCGAACTCTTCAGACGTGCCCTGGCTAGATACAGGAGTCGAGTCTGGAAATGTGGTCAACAGATATGCCCTGGCTGGATACAGGAGTCGAATCTGGAAATAGTCGTCAACAGATATGCCCTGGCTGGATACAGGAATCGAATCTTCAAACTCTTTAGACGTGCCCTGGCTAGATACAGGAGTCGAGTCTGGAAATGATGTAGTTGATTTGTTGAACACTTTTGACATTCGAATGCCCCAAGTGGTGAAGAAGGAGTCTTAAATCAGATTACTCTGCATATTGAGAGATTTCTTGAAATCTTGACTGGACCGCCCCAGGTTAACTGAACTTTGAAAGATCTGTTGGACCTTGACTGGACTGCCCCAGGTTAATTGAATTGTGACATGTCATGCCCCTTGTTGATAGGAGATTTGATGGAAGTGTCATCCTTTTGAAGTGATTTTGACTTACTGAGAGAGTTTTCATTCCTCCGAACATTCGCTGTATGAACTTCTTCGCTGTCAAACAAAAGGGGTCAAATGCAGACAGTGATATTCGAATAATGCAAAGTTTATGTTTGTCTCGAAGTTTTTTTTCGTTTTGAAAAATGCGTTTTTAGCAGAAAACTTTTCACAAGACAAGTTAACACAAGATTTAGAGCAAAGCCCTACAGGAGTCAGGATACCTTTTGTAACAGTATGCTTTCGAACTAACCCATGCTTCAATTAGGACTTTTGGAGGGTTGTAACGTGGCCTGGCTCACGGTTTAAGAAACAAAGGATAAAGGCTCAAAGTATATTTGTACCCACCCGCTCTTCGTGATGTTCTTCAACCTAAGCTCAGTTAACTGTGCGTCGCACTCTGTTTTGAGTTTGGAACGACTTTTGGGCGATGGTTCACCAGTTGAATTTTTGGGAGACAGTCATCATCTCCTCTTTTTCTTTTCAACATTTTTCATGTTGCGGAGGATTTTGTAATGACCTCACTATTTTGATTTTGATTTGTTATCCCTAACTTTTGCCTGACTGTTGCCGTTTTCGGGATTATTGTCAGCGGGATGCCCCAGCTTTCTTAAGCCTCCTTTATAGGTTTTGGCTTGGTGGGCTTTTCTCTTTTGAGAGATTGACTGTCTATGTGATAGGGAACCACCCTTGTCTTTTGATTCCAAAGGAACGCTTTCTTTCTTGACATCGTTCGTTGTATTACGAACTGAGAGTTTGCGACTTCAATGCGCATTTTCTCTTGAATTAACTGAGATACTACCCTGCCCCGGGTTTATATCAAGGGTTTTGATCGTTTAGAACAGAAAACTCCTACTTCTTTGGCTCGAAGGGATTGACTAGGGATTAACTTCCTTATAACTCCAGTGTTTGGGAATTGAAAGAAATGCCTGTACATCATCAGCAAGGTCTGTTCAAAAAGCATACTGTATAAGATCACGGTATTGTTTCGTCATCCTCCCTCTAAAGGCTTACAGATTTTTATCAAGAGTCAAAATATCATAAAGAAAAGCATAAGAGTAGTGAAACGAATGGATGAATTCAAGACAAACATATGCAATGCATTAATGAAAACAGAGTTTAACATCAACAGATAATTGTTCGACAGCAAAAGAAATTACAACTTTGAAAAATTCAAAAAAGAAGCGAAAGTCTTTCAGCTTCGGGCTTCGTCACTTCAAGCGGAGAACCCTTTAACAGAAGATCTTCATCTCGCCGTCTGGCATGAATTCCAGCACCCCAATGTCGATCAGATCTTGAATCTTGTTCTTCAAGGCCCAACAGTCGTTGGTACTGTGTCCCGGGCTACAGGAGTGGTAAACGCAGAATGCGTCGGGGTTAAAGTGAGGAGAGGAGATGTTGAGCTTCTGAGGAGGGTCCTTTACGGTGAGCAAATTGACCTCCAACAGGCGCTTCAGTATGAAGAATGATGGTATTTCAGTCTCCGTAAACTGTCTTCCCGACTTTTCTTGTTTACGCCGATTGCCCCGTTGATGCTGGCGAGGTTGTTGATGGGTTTGTGACCCTGAAGCTAACAAAGGAGCTTTCCCCTTGTCTTCTTGAGTTGATGGAGGCTGAGCGGTGACTTGCTCTTCGACCTCAGATGTTTGCCCCAGTTGGTTGTTTGGAAGCAGTTGGCGGACCAGAACTCTGAGTTCCTCTTGTCTTTGGGATAAGTCTTGAATGAGAGCCATCTGGCCCACCAACTGTCCCATCATTTGAGTCCTCAGTGTTGTCAGATCAAACTGCAGCTCCACAATCTAATCACTCCTGGCATTGTTGGAACTTCCCAAGCCCTTGGTGAGGAGAGCTTTCATTTCTTCTTGCCCCAGAGACAAGTTTAGGAACATCTCCTGCAGCTGAGAAGTCTGGTCTTGGATGTCTTTGACAGACCGTTCTAGAGCCATCTCTTGCTGAAATAAACAGCAGGAGAGTAAGGAAATCTGAAAAAGGAAAGATTTTCAAAATGCAATGCATGATATGTGGATGCATGCTTTCAAGGATCTCTTGGGGTAAACACAAGAAAATGTTAGAGGTTGAACTCTGCTCTTGGATTGGAGATCTCTGTACCGGTGGACGTCTTTCCACGAGAATCAAGCTCACCATGTCGAGTGGGTCATAGCCACTGATTCAAGTTGTTGCACTTGAACTCTGACTGGATTGGTTAGAGGAGAAACCCCCTTGCCCCTTGATAGATGTGTAGTTCAATGTAACCCTGCATCAACAGGACCCTCGAGATCCTTGAAATGGTTATTGAAAATGCTAAAATGCTATGGTATGATGTCATGATGTTATGTCCATGTATGCGAAAAGTAGGCAAGTGTATATACAGGCAAACAATATTCACACAAAGCACACAAGGCCTTAGGTTTAGGCTTGCATGAGGTTCAGGTACTACCCTCTTTCAGTTTGTTGGTTAAAACCTGTCCTATCAAAAGTAACCGGGTTCTAGAGAATCTCATATCATTGGCTACCCTCAATCGGTCATAACTCCAGCATCGCAACCTTTTCTCGCGGCCGGAACCATCTCGAGAGTTTAGCCTCAATGAGTGTAGCATACTGCTACTGTTCTAATGGCCAAGTTGATCAATTAGGGTTCTAAGGTCGGTTGGTGCTTAATGACTCCTTGGAAGACCCATATTCTCCCCGTCTGAACACGAGGGATATCGGTACAGACCAAGACGCCACACCAACGTAGCCACTGCTTCACCCATGTCGGTATACGCCGGACAGGTCCCTCACAGATTATGCTACCTAAAAGGGTTTCCCCAGATCCGGGTTAGGATCTATAAAACTCCGATACAAAGCCCACAAATGTAAAGCAAACAAAGCAATCAATTGCAAGTAAAGGTGATCTAAACCCTAAGGTAACCCCACTTTTAGAATTCAATCCCCAGCAGAGTCGCCAGTTCTGTGATACGGTGGGAGAACTGACTAGTGTTTTGCGTTCGTATTCGCACTTGTGCGGTTGAGCAAGAGTCGCCACCGACTTTTTATTTTATCCTAAAGGAAAGGTTAAAAAAGCACAGCAAAAACCTTTTGAGATATTTCGTGGGTTCGGGGGGTAGATTATGAAAAGGGAAGGTATTAGCACCCTTTTCATCCATGGTTATCCATGGGCTCTTAGTTACTTGGTTTTTTAGATCACTTGCCTTGTTTTTCGATTGCTTTGAAAATGGTGTGTGTGTGGGTGCTTTTGAAAATGTTTTGGAAAAAGATGCCTTGTCTTAGGCAACTAATGTATTTGACTCGTGATTGAGTGTTTTACAAAAGTGTGGATCTTTTCGAAAAGATGTTTTCAAATGTTTTTTTGAGAGTTTGTTTGAAAGTGTTGTGGATTGTGGTTTTTGAAAAGAAGGCAAGTGTTTTTGCAAATTGATCTCAAGTAACTAAGAGTTTTGTCTACCCTATTGTACTCAAAGGTTTTTTTGTCATGTTTTAACCCCTTTTAACAATTTTGTTCCACCATTGAATTTGATGGACAACCTTGCGTTTAGGAAGTTTATTCGGGACGGGCGCGGGTCATCGTATGGACCATGAATGCAATGATGCCAAGTGTCTTTGGCAATTTGCTTTGAAGGGACTATGATCATTCCGTTTAGGCAACACTTTGAGACTTATGATCATTTGATTTTGTTTTGCCAAAGATACTCGACGTACAAGCATGGCCCATTTTGGAAGGCAACATGTGGGATTACCCTAGAGGGTGCAAGTGTGATTGTGTATTGATTACATGTATTTGTCTTGTGTTAGGTTATCTAGCGTTGGATTTTATGTACATACAAACCCTAGGTCTAACCATGGTATAATTGGAAAACTGTAAATTGCGGAATGTAAAATCTACGCTATTACAAAATAGTGTCCGGGAGTGGGGGTATAAATGTACAAAGGGGATGAGACTTATAGTATCCAATAAGTTACAACCAAATCGAATGTGCGATCAAAATGTAAATATCGAATATACAAATATAAGATAAAAATGTGTATAGGGCAATGTGAATGTATTTGTGTAAGTGTACAAGTGTATATGAATTGTGTAATTATTCACAAGTGCGAATTGTGGAATTGAAGCGTATTAGAGTTTGACCTAGAGAAGTGTATTTTAATGAATCTGTGATTTTTATGTTTAATTATGTACAAAAGAAAATGTTCAAGTTTTAATTAAGAATGTATCTTTATTTGCAAAAAGTATTTTGATTAAATGTTGTGAATTTAATATTAGAAAAATGTATTTAAATTATTATGTACAAAAGTATATTAATTAAAAGAAGTATTTTCAATTTTTAATTATATGAGGTGGAAATGTATTTTTATGTGCAAAAATATTTTAAGAAAAAAGAAAATATGTACAAGGTATATTTCAATTATATATCAAGAAATAAATTATGTATACTAAAAAGAAAATATATTTTAATATGTATTAAAAAAAGTTTCCAAGTTAATTGAATTAAACATGTATATAAAAAGGATTTAATCTTAGAAAAAGAAAGTATTAGTTTGTAAGAAAGTATTTTAATAAAAATAAAATGATAAGAATAAATCATAAAAAAAAGGTTTAACATTTTAATTATCTCTTCTTGATTATATTAGTATAAGAAGTTTTTATTAATGTAAAAAAAAAAGAAATGAAGTTAGTGTTATAAAAAGGGTTAATTGTGAAATATTAACTTAGGTTAGTAAGAGATAAATGGTTAGTATAATTTTTTTTTGTTAAACAAGGAAAGAAGTGTTTAATGGGCTTCAGAGAGGGTGAAGCGGGTCAGGCCCAGGTTAAGCTTGAAACGAAATTAGGGTTAGGGAAGGTTTGTTCAGTTGAGGAAAGAAATAGGTTTTAGGCGAAGCAGCGGCGGCGTTCACTGAGTTCCATCGTTCTTCTTCATCCTTGCAAGCTTCCTGAGCAAAAACCTTTCCTCCGACCACCAGTGTCAACCCCATACCTCTCTTCCCTCCATGGCGTGAATTCAGCATCCTCTTGATTTAGGGTTCATTCCAACATTTTATGTTCTTATCTCTTTTCCCTTTTTTACGAATTGCATGTTTTTTATTTGAGTTCTTACTTGATCTTTCGCTATTATGAGGTGAAGGAGAAGAGGTAGAAAGTTCATTACCTGACCTTGGAGAAGGAGGAGAGAAGAGGGGTGGAGACGCTTAGGAGGCCGGGACGGCGTGAACGTGATGCTTGCTTTGCTTCTGATGCTTTCCTGGTATCTTTATCTCTTCTACTTTCGTCCCTTTGAATTGTTGGTGGCCTTGGAATGTATTTGCTTGTGACGTATGCTTACTGAATTCGCCTCTTTTTCTTCTCTTGAACGCTGTATACTTGCTTGTATTGCCCTGTGATGATCTCAGAGGTCTGAGGGCCTAGGTTGCCTTTGAATTGTTGAATGCTTTCTTGAACGATTTGTCTATGTTGTTGCCTATGATGCCCTGAACACGCTTCTGAGTATGCCCTTAACGCTTTCTCTCTTCTTCTCTTGTTGCCTATGGAAATATTGCTTTCTTCTATGTCCCTGAGTTGCTTCTGCTTTGTCTTGATTAGGATGCCTTTGGGAATGTTTATTATTGCCTAATGATGAATCCAAGATTCTGAAGGACTTGGGGGTTGGTTTGAATATTTGTTACTGGCCCTCTGAGATGGATGCTTATTTGCTTCTATGAGTTGCCTTTTTCCTGTGTTGGATTATGTTTGACAGTATGGTTGAGGGGTTATGTTGGTTCAGTTTTAGTTTATGTGTTTTTTTGGGTTTGAACTGGACAGTAGGCAGGTTATGATGCTGGTATGAGGTTTGAGATGCGTTTGATGGTTTGATTTGTACAGTTTTTATGACAGGTAGGTTATTGTGAGGTTTTTGACTTCTGTTTGTGTTTGATCTGGACAGTAGACAGGTTATGTGAGGCTTTTGCTGATGGGTTTGAGGGGTTTCAGGTTATGGTAGGTTCATGCTTCAGGCTTGAGTCTTTGTTGTGTTTGATAACTTATGAGGCCTGCTTGGATTAGGCAGGTTGATGGTTGTTATGCTTTTGAACTTGGTTTATCAGCTTGGATGGGTTTGAAGTTCTGTCTCTTTTCTTGACAGTAGGCAGGTTAAAGCATTTTCAGGTTATGTGTTTGTATGTTCTTGAGGGTGAGGCCTGATGCAGGTTTATGAGGTATGAACGTGAGACAGGGTAATGGTTGTGGTTCAAGGTGATTCTGGGTTTGTTTTAGAAAATGCAGGTTATGGCCTATGCTGGTTTTTTTGTTCTGAGTTATACACTTCTCTTTGTCTTTTGAGCTGTGTTTTCAGGTTTTGAGGCTTGGGTCTGTGAGACTGATGCAGGTTTTTCAGTCTTCAAAACTCAGAGGCTTTAGTTTGTATCTTTTTTCTTCTATATCTTCTGAACTGTGTTCTCTATCTTTTGTATATCTTTTTTGTTATGTCCTACTGTCTATGCCTAAGACCTGAACTCTGCCTACTGCTGCCTTTATCTCTCTTCTTCTCATTTTTCAGTACAGTTTTTATATTATTCTATGATTTTCCTGTACTATTTCTGAAGGGGCCCTACTGATGGGAAATGATGATTTAAGATTCAAGTTGCTTGCATCCTACATTTCTTGACTGCATCCTCTTTATCCAGCTTTTGACAGTTTGGATCTGACTCTGCATTTTGATATCCTTTCCAAAATCTTTCTTTGACAGCTTGGGATAGATTTTGACATCAATTGTACTTCCTTGATTTTCTTTGATATCTTTGGCATTTAAGTAGGAATTGGACTTTTCAGTTTAGTTTGAATTGGAAGTTTGCAGTTTGAATTTTTAGAAATTATGCATTTGACATTCATGAATAAAAAAATAGAATTCTTCCCTCTTTGTGAACCGGGAGAAATCCCGTGATTTGCAGAGAGGGTCAACTGATCCCAGTCAGTGGCCCCTAATGATGAGCAATTTTAACTGTCTTTAATTAACTGCTTTCTGACTTTTCTTGTTCTTTTTGCAGATAAAAAATGGAGCACCGGAGCGGAGTGAAGAGTGAAGAATATTAGAAATAGGATAGTTTTTATTTTATGTAATATTTTAAATTAATGTATATTATTGTTCATAATTTAAATTATAAACAACAATTTGTACAAATAATTCAAATATCAATAAAATCTAAATTATCCAATTAATTCTAATTTTCTTTATTGTTTATTTATTTATTTAAAATTCTGTGAATTAAAACAATTGAAAAATAAATTTCAATCATTCAATTTTAGAATAATAAATAACTTAAATAAAAACAACATTGATCAATTAAACCTGTTTTATCCAGTATCCAAAGCAAAGCAGCAGTCAACCGAAATAAACTGATCAAGCGCATTCCTTCTTCATTGATTTGCCATAAACACTGTGAATCCAACACTGCATACTGTATTTGACTGGCCCAAAGAAAACAACATGAATTCAAACCACTGTCTCTTTCACTGATTAAATCAAAACAATGCGAATTTAACCCCGATCTCAGAATAAACTGCAAAGTGCTGTGGAATTTAAATTCTTCTGAGAATATGCCCATAAAACCTTAACTCCTGATTAAATGCCAAATAACGCTCGCCTGATCACAATTGAACCAAAAATCATCCAAACCCTAAGCCAACTGTATGAAACAATCCAGAGCTCTGAAAATCAGTAAAAACCCTAATTTTGCTTGACTGTCAAGAAAAGTCCGTTTGTCCGATTCTTGAGCCAGTTTGAAAAGTCAGGAAAGACTTGAAGCTGAGATTTCTTGTGGAAAAATGCGAGGGCAAATTTTGGGTACAACAATGCATAAAAATAAAATGTATTAATGTGACCATTCAAAATATTTATTTTATGGAATCAAATCATATATAAAAATTAAATATATTTATGTCACCAATAATTTCCATATAAGTATAATAAAAATAAATGATAATAATGTCTCCATTCAAAAGATATATTGGTAAAGTATCAAATTAAATGGTACTCCAATATTTGATTAAAAAATTATAATATTTATTTTTAATATTGTATAAAAATATATTAATTAGTCATACTTTAAAAAAATAAATCGTAAATATTTTATTAAAAATCGTAAATATTAACTATTTTTCAGTTTATTGTGAATTTTCAATAATTAAATATTAATGATATTATATAAAATTAATTTCATGAAATAAATTTATTTAATAAAGTGTTATATAAATATTTAATACATTATATTATACCATTAATTTATATAAAATGATATTAACTTATTCCTGTTTATAAAATTATTGTAACTTTTTTCCGGTTTATAAGCATGTTGAATTCGTGTGTCCATTATTAAAATATATGTAATTTACTATTATTGATATAAATAATTTTATAAATAGTTTAATTTATTACATTTATAAAATTATTTGTAATTTATTCACCTTTATAAAATTAATTATAAATTATTTAATTTATTAAAATGATTGTATTAATAATTTTTTATTTTATCATAAATTTTTATGATTATCATTTATCATTAAATTTTCATGATTACCATTTAATATTTTTTTATCATGATTACAATTATAAAGTTAATTTGAAAAGATTATGATATATTTTAGTTATTTCATAAACTTTAAAAAATTATCAAATCTCAATTGATTTTGTTTTGTTTTATTAACCTTTTTATAGAAATTGAAATAATTTATTTTAGGTCAAATAAGGATCTAAATAATTACAAAATAATATTTATTCTTACATTTATAGAATGATAAATTAAATATTTAAGATAAACATTAGAGTTCTTATTTACTATATCTTTTATATATTTATAATATACTTTTTTTTACTAAAGTTACATTAATGTACAATATATATTTATAATATATTTTATAATATACGTATTTTTTCAAGAATATAAATGTAACCTTTCAAAAAATATACACAAATATATTTAGAAGTCGGTAGAAAATTTTATTGGTTAAATTATAATTCCATTCAAAATTTATTGATCATAAATTTTTGAAATCAAATCATGCATAAAAATAAAATGTATTAATGTGACCATTCAAAATATTTTCTATATATAATAAAAATAAATAATATTAATACCTCCATTCAAAAGATATATTTGTAAAGTTTTGATTTAATTTTTTTCATATCTTTATATATTCTAATGTATATAATATTCCTACAATATGAAACAGTACCAAACCTATAATATTAAAAGAGAATTCAAATTTTATTGATCATAATATTTTATGGAATCAAATCATATATAAAAATTAAATATATTTATGTCACCATTAAAAATAATTTCCATATAAGTATAATAAAAATAAATGTTAGAACGATTAATTTAAACCTCCAAATGTTTTCCACGACTCAAAATGTAAAATTAACTGTGGAAATTAGAACGATTAATTTAAACCTCCAACGTCATATATTAACAAAAAAAAAACCCAATATTTATACATTTGAATCAACCAAAATGAGTTCCAAGTGTTGTTTGTTGGATGAACTTGTCACAGTCCACATATGTTTACAACGAACAGCAATCTTCCACAAATCCTTTGAGTCGTTGATATCTTTCACAGCTTCAATCGGTCGCGCCAGTAACCTTTTGAAAATAATGGAGAATGAAGAAGATTGATGAGTGAAAGAGTAAGGGTTTAAAATTACTATATATAGGGTTTAGAATGCATGGGAAGTTGTGATATCTTGGAATATCAAAATAATCCATTCTAATTCCAATAATATACATTTAATCTTGTAGTGTAATGATAAATAGTGGGTATTTTTAAATCATGCAATGAATAATATTTCATTTAATTATAATAGATCTAATTTGGCCATTAACCGTGAGTCTAAACATTGGAATTCAAATATAAATAAATTAACCGTGAATGAAACATTGGAATTGCAATTCAAATATAAATAAAATTCAAATATAAATAAAATAAATTAATAAATCAAATAAATAAAAAATAGTGTAAAATTATGATAGATTGACATGTCAGCAAAATTAAATACCAAATGAATATGGTAACAGCATAGTGTTGATTAGTCTATTATACCCTTGGAATAAGAAAAGTTATAACATCTAATCAAAAGGTTAGACTTGGAATTTCCAGGTACTTTACTTTTAATAGATTGGTAATAGATTAGAATTTATAGTCAATGCAAAAAATTATAAGTCTATTTAATCATATAATATTGTTATTTCACTTTAGTAAGTAATTTAAAATGACATAAAATAAAATAAAACCAAGTTAATAATTTAGTTGTGTGATTTACCCCATAAAGTACAATCATCTATCTGATATCTGTTTTTATAGTCTATAATGAAGGATCACGCTATTCAAGAAACATAGCCTCAAATGCATTAATACGCACCAAATAGACATATCAATGCAGAAAGCGAGTGTTCTGCTTGATATGTCTGGAGGGTAATAATCTACAAAAACAATATAAAAATATGTTAGGGTCATATCAAACTAAAATTAAATCATAATTTATTTTAATGGTATAATATAAATATTTCTAGGATCAAATTAAAAGTGTGACTTACTTGAAGGATCACATGAGAGAGACGCGCTAATGCTAGCAATAAAAATCTTAACCGCTCAAATTGTAAAATCGTGAGTGTTGGCGCTTCCGAAAGACTCCCTAAATCCATCGTGCTTTCGAAATAGTATAGGGCCATGGATTTTGAAACAGCAACTAGAGTCCCAAATAGTTTTGCTTGGCTTCTTCTCTCAGTAAAAATTATCCTCTCACGCTTTTATAATAAATAAGTAGATAATTATACTACACATTTTAAAATATAAATATTTAAAAACTTTAATAATATAATATTTTTTACCTAATAATTCAAGCTAATATAAAGGTGATGGCTGGAATGAGATTGCTAAGAGTAGCGATAAACGATGTCACAAATATAACATGGATATGGCTACATACCATGTTGTATAATAAGGTGGATTCATTTCTATTTGTTAACTTCATTCCTTTTAATTTGAATTTTACTACAAAACATTTGTGTGCGTGCGCGCATAAAGTGATAAATTGACAATATTTATATATTGTTTAATTGAATATAAAAAAACTGATCAAATAAAAATATATGTAGTAGTATAAAGCTATATTTTAAAAATAAGAGGATGTAGAGAGAAAATAAAGGTGAATAAATTACAAATAATGCATAATCTTATATTACAAGCCTTCTTACTTTCAAATCTCACCCTAATTTAATATTTACACAAAAGCTTGAACCATTTCCCAAGAGATACAAGCCATTATTGTTAATGTAATATAACTTAGTAAATCACCCATAAATGATATTATTTCTAGTTACTGTCAATGTTTATTTTTAATAAACAATCTAAATATCATAACAAAACAAAACAAAGTTAATAAAACAATAATATTTAATATTATTTTATATTTTAATTATTTTATTTTAAAATAAATTTTAAATTTATTTTATTTTATTTTATTTTAAAAATAAAAAAATAGATGAATTAAACTCTGAAAAAGATTTTGAATATGTCTTAGAGATCAAATAGTATAAGTTGAATTTACGATATTTCAAATAAATCATAATATAAAATAATAATAAAAAATTCAAATTATATAAATAAATTTATATTTGTTCTCTATAAAAAAATCACATGTGGAGCTAAATCGGTACAATTAATTTTAAAATATGCTTTTCTTTTAACATTAAAAGCAAAGGAAATATCAAGTTTTTTTTAACAAAAACATTAATTAATTTATTATATTTGTTGAAAATAATTATATTCTTCATCAAATAATATTTGAATATTATTAGTATTAGTTAGTAATATTAAACTCAATTTATTTACCCATCAAATTCATGTAATCTTCTCATCCATATTCAAATTTGCAGCTGTGAATCAAAACCAAAATAATAAATAATTAAATATCTTTAACTTTAATTATATTGAATATATCCTTCTCTATTAATCCTCCAATACAAATTTGACAAGCGAATACAATTCTCCTATTTCTTTTTTTCCTTTTCGAGAACAATCTAAATATCATAACAAAACAAAATATATTTTTTTTAATATTTTGTTAATAAACCACCCCTAAATGAATTATTTCCACTTACGGTCATCGTTTACTTTAACTAAACAATCTAAATATGTGATGAGAAACTTAAACTTATCCTCAAAAATTAATTGCCCACTCATATATAGGATGAACTACAAAAGATTATATTCTAAAAGTCAAATCTACAAACTATTTTATGCATATATTTCAAAAATAAATGAGAAAAACACACCATTCATTGAGTGTAACATGACAATAACATCTAAAAAACAATATAGAACATTGTAACAACTTTAAACACGTTAGAATATTTTTACATCAATCTATTAACAAAAAAAAATAAAGATATTTTCACATCAATCTATTAGCAAAAAGTAATGAAGATTCAAATTATTATTATTATAGTTTAAACTTGAGGAATAATCACATACATACTCGTACTCGGATTGTGCGATCCTACATCTCAAAGTTCTTCCTCAATGCAACGTGTACTTTCCTTAATTAAGGTATATCCTCCTCCATTAACTTCATGACATATGATCTTACTTTACAGAAGTGATTCAGATTTGTTATCAATAGTGAAGAAAGAATTCTAAAATGACAATAATATAAAAATGGTAACTAATCTTCTCCAACCCCGTCAAATACCACATAGGATGTTGAGAAAAATTGGATAGAAAATGATTAATTTTTTTGACAAGTTTATAGTTTTCATAGAGCCCTCTCATATGTTCCACAAATTTTTATAGAACGAATAATGACTTTGTTATGCTGTAAGCACCAGTCCACATATGATTCCAACACAATTTAGCAACAATTTCAATTTGTAACATCACAACCTTATTAAATCGATTTGTATATAAAATTCAGAGGAAAATTACTAATAACAATAGCAATTAGGAAAGAAACATGGCAAGTACTATAATCGCCTGGTGAACCACCAATATACGGAAGTGTAAATTTGTAAACACACACACATCAAGAACAACTACTGAAGTTACACATGGTTAGTCAATTCAGACAATTCAGACATGTTTTGTGCAGTGATAGTGGTCGAAACAGCCGAGTTTAATAACATAGACCAACATATGGTAGAAGCAAAAAGCTTAACTACCTTTAGTCCTGCTGGAACAACCTGAAGGCAACCTACAACCCCTAATTGTACTTTCAAGTTCCCTTCGTCCTTGCTAATCCCAAGCACGGCCAATCCATAACCAATGCAACTGAGACATACCATAATCAGAGTGTTTTCATGCTCAAATTTAGGGAACAAATATAAACATAACAAACTTTTGATTAGATTAGTGGCATAAATAAAAGTCGGATACAATATGAGAAGCATAACAGACTGCCTAGGTCGTATTAGGCTTTTGCATATTCAATTCAATGTAGTAACTAGTAAGAATACAAAACCTTTAAAACAGAACAATGGTTCGTTCAGAAGATTACATATCATTTGATAAGTTCAGCCATTGCAAATTTAAGATCACAATAATGTACAAAGAATGTAGTTTAGAAGGAAAAAGGATAGCAGAAAAATAGAGGTGGCAAATATGAATGAATGCGTAAAGCTTTTGTATAGTTCATTTTTATAACATCAATTAGTATAGTATCAATGACTTCGCACAGGCCACATTCGTGTTCAAATATGTTATGAAAGAGTTGATATATAGAATATAATATTTATATTGACTTAGAATCTAACCTATAATCTATGAGGTTTTTGAGTTTGAATGGTGCACGAGGTACTGCATTATTACTTATTAGGCTTACAAATCTGAAACTCAATTTAGGCTTAGGGGTACAAATATGCACATATGAGAGGTGCACGTGAATGCAATGCTAGTATTATTGATTTGAGCAAAGTAAATTAATTTTAATGAATGATTGTTGTTGATGTTTGCTACTATTATGATAATTATTACCTATACGTTAATAAAAAATTATTTTTTGATTGTTGTTTATTTATCAGTTGGTTCCTATAAAAGTTAATTTAGACAAATCTTGGCCAAACATAATGGGGATGACATGAAACATTGGATATTCTTTTTGGTCATATCAGTGAAAATATCACGACACTTGTTCATCAATGTTTCCGCTAGATTCTTTTAATTTGACATTACAATTTTATCATAAAAATGAGCTGAAGACTATCCTTGACATGAATGGTATTAAACCCGGTGGTACAAAGAAATAAAAGATCAAGGAAATATTCACCCATGAAGAAAGGTATTGGCAAAAAGACCACAAATTCAATGTGAAATGTCTTATTTACTTGAAATTCGAGTTTGCTTGAAAAAAGCAAGTGTTGATTACACACATTGTACCGGTCAACTCATTATCAATTGTCCGGTTGAAGTATACTTTCCGTAATGATGGTTTGTAAGCAATAAATAAATAAATAAAGTTATAATCTTCTTCCCGTCATTATAGTTTGTAATCGATAAACAAATAAATAAATAAACTTATAATCTTGTTAGTTAAAAGATTAATGTGTCTTTTGTTTTTATTATGCTCAAAAATTTGAATTTACTGTTTAATGTATCATTCATGATTTTTTACATTTATTTAACCTTTTTGTTTGGAACTCACTTGATCTTTTTGTGAATCATCATTGTTATTATTATTTAATTGATTTCTTGAAAATTCTTGTCTGAAGTGTTGAAACAATGTAGTGTAAAATTTTACAGTTTAATTGCTTATGCTATTGTCCCCGGTCATCATTTTCTGTTTCTCTTTTGACAACAATTTTTCTTCTTCTACGTCAATACTTAAATATTAGACTATTTTATCTCTTTAGACTATAAAAAACCAAAAAGTTAATCTTGTTACAATTTATTTTTTTAAAAACAATTGATTACAAATATGTAATTTAAAGAGAAATGCTTCTTTAAACACTATTTTGAAGATTTTTATGAATGTGACCAAAACATTTTCTAGCAACACAAAAGAGGTTAGAGTCAAAATAAGGAGCAAGCATAAAGAATTTTGGAATTTCAACTAGCCCACTTAGCTTTAACCTTAAACTAGAAATCTAGTGGTAATTTTTCAAGTTACACTGAGACTTCAAGCGACTTATCTAAAGTTGCTTCTTAGAAGGCTATTTTGTAGAGATTTATGAATGAGTCAAGACATTTTCTAGAGTAGAAAAAGATTTCAAATTCAAAATCAACGAGTAGTTAGAAGTTCAAATGCTCAAATTAGCTTCAGCATTAAATTAGAGACCTCATGATGATTTGCCAAGTTCCACTAAGACCCCTAGTAAAATATCAAAATTTGTTGGTAAATGACACTCTAAGGTCATTTCATTGTGATATGATACTACTTCTGAAATTCATACAATGCCCTAATATGAAACTGATACAAGTGAAAATATATATATGTTGTCATTACAGTCTCAACAACTTAAACACACAGTTCAACCTGAATTTGAAATTGAAGTTGCAAAACCCTCACACATACTCAGTGTTGCAATATTTATCACATTACATCTTTCTCAAAGACGGCGTAATTTTCAATACTTGTCACATCATCTCCTTTTCCTTGAGAATGCCATATTTCCCATCACAACAATCAAAATAACTCCATTTTACTAAATCATAAATCTTTTCAAAATTCACTATAAACAGGATCAACTCCTTTTCAGTTTCTTTGCATCATCTACAACTTTGTTCGCTATAACAATAACATTCTTAAATTGTTGGCACTTCAGGAAGCTGAGTGATCCTAAAATTAACATCACGAATAACTAGCATAAGGAAATTTGCTAGAACCTTAGACAAAACCTTATACATACACCAACTAAAGAAATCGATCGAAAATCAGACAATCTTACGGGATTAGTGATTTCATGAAGTTTTTGAAATGAGAGGTTAAGAAGATTGTTTGAGATTGTTTTAGCTTCCAAAGTCAAAACTTATATGTAGTCAATTTTGGTTTATTAAACAGTTATTGTTTGATCCTAAAATTTATTTTTGGATAATGTGATGGGAAAAATGAGATTCTCGTGAAGATATAGGCCATGAATTATGGAGTGTACCCAATTAAATTCATCATTAGTTCTCGTCAACATTTGTCAAATTGAAAAATTCTTGATGAGGAGAAATTTGAGGCACAATGGCCCAATGTTCTTGGTTTCGTTCCTAAGAAGGCCTAAATGTTATAACTAATGCTTCATGTAGTGGAGATCTTTTTACATATTACATGGCCGATACAAACTTTGCATTAATGATAGGAAACTGCGGGTGGAATTTACATATTGATTATGATGGAGGTGGAATATAATTTTCTTCACTTAGAAGGGGGAACACGTGACACATTTTTCTCTCTCTTTTAGATAACATTGTTTTTCAATATAATTTTGTTGAGTATTGGGTGTAGTAGACCCATGATCATGAGGATGGTACTCACTGAAAGGTGGATATCTCATTCTTATACATGAAAACCAACTTTACCCACTACCAAGACAAGAGCTCATATGGAACAAACATATGTTACTTAAAATGTCTTTATTGATACTAGAGATCATCAATAATAGGATCCCTTATAAAGACAATATGGAGAGACAATGAATATTATTGTGTTGCTCGAGGGTGTGCATGTCGTGCAAAAAATAGGAGAACACTCAAAATTTATTCCAGGAGAGTGATTATTTTTGGAATGATTTTGAATTATGATCTTTAGTGTTTGTAGAATCCTTATCGGTCTACTTCGTACAACCTCCATGATTTATTGCTATTTATCTAAAAATGTGCCCCAGATCTGGGTGTAGGATCTTTAACAATAACCCAAACAAGGATCCATAAATGTAAAGCAGACAAATCAAACAATGAAAGCAAGTAAATGTGATCTAGCTCTAAGGTAACCCCACTTTTAAGTTTCTTCCCAACAGAGTCGCTAGTTCTGTAATACGGTGGGGGAACTGACTTCGTTGTTTTATGTTTTATCGTAATTGTTGCAGATAGCAAGAGTCATCACCGACTTTCCTTTTATCCAATAAGGAAAGGGTGAAAATAACAGGAAAAATCTTTGATATGTTTTCTTGAGTTCGGGGGGTAGATTATGAAAAAAGGGGAGGTGTTAGCACCATTTACATCCATAGTTATCTATGGCTCTTAGTTGCTTGCTAGATCACTTGAGAATGCTTTGTATGAAAGTGTGTTTTATGGTGGGTGTAAGTTTGAAAATATTTTGTATGAAAATGTTTTGTGGTGTATGAAAGTTATTTTGAAAGATGTTTTGAAAGTGTAAGTGTGGAAATGGTTTTATTTTGCGATCAAGAAACTATGAGCATCCTACCTATTCAAAAAAGTCTATGTTATTTTAATCCTCCTTTAGATATTGCTACCTTACCATTGATTGGTAAGAAGCCCAATCGTTGGATGTGAAGGGACGGGCGTGGGTCAATCGTATAGTCATAGAAGGCAACTTATGATACATTTTAGCAATTTTCGTAAGGGACTAGACCGTTTACCAAAGGCAACATCGAGGGACTATAATCTTTTTTATCGAGGGTCTTTGCTAAAACGCCCATATTCGAGGGACATGACTATTTTCCGAGGCAACAAGTGAGATTATCCTAGAGGTGCACGTGTGAATAGTGTGTTTGATTGCATACATTTTTGTCTTTGAATTAGGATTGTCTAGGATTGATTTTAGTCTTGCCATACACACCCTAATTTACTAGCATTTATATGAAAGCGGTAAATTGCAGAAAGTAAGTTTACTACACTATTACATTATTTAGGGATGAGGTGTACAAATTTACAAATGGAGATTGCAAGAAATTAAATCCTAATTATCTATTACAACCATATTAAATTTGAATAATGTACAAGGAATATAATGTACAAGACAAAATGGAAAAAGGAATAGATTTATTTTGTTTTTGTTGAGAAAAGATTTTTATCCTAATTAACTAAAAGGAAATTTAGTTAAACTAAAGAAAAATTAAGATTAAGTTAAAGAAAATAAAATAAATAGGAATTTTTTTTGGTCTTTTACATTGTAAGAAGTTAAATAAAATAAACTAAATAATCTAAATATATTTTGGTGTTTTTGTGTAGAAAATAATTTTTGTATTAAAAAACAGTTTTTGTTTAGAAAACAGTTTTGTGTTTGAGCCCAGGGCTTGTTCGTTAGTTAGTAAGCAGGGGGTAAGAAACATAAAAATGTAGAAGCCCAACTGTGGAGGCCCAGGTGTGTTTCCTGCAAACAAAAAAAGTGAGAAAAATATGAAAAATGAACAAAAGGTCTCGCTAGGGCTTGAACCCAAGACCTTCTATATGACAAGGCTTTTAGTGCACGTTGTTTGTACCACTGGGGTGGTCTATTTCATCTGTTAGTTATATAGTTCGCACTAAATATAAAATGAACTCATAGCTTCATCTTCTTCCTTCGAGCGCAGGGATCTATAACTCATTTGTTAAGCTTCGAAAAGCTTCCTTTCTCAGCCAAATCGAAAGATGTAAGTATCAAACCTGCCTAAAGTTTGAAAACAAATCTAACCACATAATTTCAAAAATTATGGGTCGAAGGTTAGCATGAAATACCAAAACTAAGACCTAAGTGTTCAGAGATGAAATTTTTAATGTACAAGCAATGATAATCAAAACTATGGACATGTCAGCTTCTTAGACATGATATTTACATTTTTCTTCACAAAGTATATACAAATGATGTTTGAATGAAGAGTTCCAAGTTTAAGAAAACTTACCTCTTGGAGTGAAACTTAAGAGACTTCGACAGAACCTCCAGGTATGATTTGTTGATGGATTAAGCCTGCTTCGACCTTCCTTGAGCTAGTGGGATCACTGCTTTGCTCTAAAAATCACTGAATCGAAAGGCTGGTATATGGAGTGTTGGGAGTGAATTGAAAGGCTGGTATATGGAAGCTAGGGAGTGAATTGAAAGGCTGGTATATGGAAGTTAGGGGTGAATCGAAAGGCTGGTATATGGAAGCTAGGGGGTGAATCGAAAGGCTGGTATATGGAAGCTAGGGGTGAATTGAAAGGCTCACTAACGTATGAAGGGATTTGAGATTTTTGTGTGTAAAGTCAGGATGTGCCATATTTATGCTTGTGTGCAGGTTCTGAGTTTTTTGAGAGTTTGGGAGTGTTTTGAGGATTTTTCCACACCATAAAGAATCTGGACCTTTGATTTACAAATGGTCTCTATATTTATATAGAAAAGGTTTGGGAAGTTGGAGTAACCATATTTGTAAGATAACAAACTATGGTTTGGTTAAAAATGAAAAAATCAAGTTGAATGAATTTTTGTGGTTCCCAAGTTGAAGCACAAGCGGGGCCTGATGTTTGTTGGGTGCAAGAGATTTGACTCATGCTTTTGATGTTGCTTGTGTTCAGATAAAATTAGGTTGGGAGCTCAAGAAGCTGACTTTGTGATTAAAGTAATCTTTATGAAAATAGATACGTAGCTTTTTGTCATTTCATCCAAAAATGGTATAATCCAGTGGATAAAGCTTCGAATCTTTGTGTAATGCATCACAAATTTGTGTAAGCCTCTGATTATGTAAAGATTTAGAAGCAACATAGTCGGACAAGTGAGATTTGGAGGATAAGGTTATGAAATTTGATCAATATTCTTTAACCAAGCTTGCTCGAAGAAGGCCAAATGCCCAATCGAAGCTTATGAACCAAGCTTGCTTGAAGGAGGCCAAATGTCCAATCGAAACTTATGAACCAAGCTTGCTTGAAAGAGGCCAATGCCCAATCGAAGCTTGTGAACCAAGCTTGCTCGAAGGAGGCCAAAGGCCCAATCGAAGCTTATGAACCAAGCTTGCTCGAAGGAGGCTAATGCCCAATCGATGCTTGTGAACCAAGCTTGCTCAAAGGAGGCCAAATGTCCAATCGAAGTTTATGAACCAAGCTTGCTCGAAGGAGGCCAAATACCCAATAAAAGCTTATGAATCAAAGCAAATGTTCTCTTCTTTGATTTGATGCTCGAGAGCCCAATATGATCCATGGAAACTACATGGGGCATTAAAAGTCCAATTGTACTTGTCCAAACCCAAAACTTAATTTTAGCCCAGTGTTGAAAGGAAGTTTCTTGAGATGATCAAACCTTATGCAATTTTGAGCAATGGAGATTTCGTGAGAGAATCTTTGAGGTAAAATTTTAGGGTACAACACCATCGAACGTTTTTTATCCCAGGGAAGGGAAATGAAAACATCAAGTAAACCTGAGAAGGGAGAAATCACGGCCAAACAACCGAGAGATCGGGTAAGGGAGTCTATTGCGCAAGGGGAAGGTATTAGCACCCCCACACACCCGTAGTATTCTACTGTATCCACTCTTGTTATTCTAATCCTATGGGTGTGATCGAAATCTATGTCTACGGTTTAAATCAACAAGAAGGGTGAATGCATGCAAAAGAAAACACGGGAAAAAGAAGGAAATAGTTACAAATTTCCGCTCGGCTGAGCCCCATGACCAGATGCCTATGTATCCTTTTAGGTAATAAGAGCACCGTGACCACCGCTGCTCGACCATTGAAGACTTATAACTTGTAGTGGAAAGAAACTAACACGCTCTTATAAGAGAAAAGCCGATTGGCAAAAAGAAAGGAGTTGGTTAGTGTTTTTTACCTTGGGAAAGGGTTTAAGTTTATTAGAGACGCTTTGATGTTTTGAAAAGAAAAAGAAAAGGTTTTAGTTTTAAATGCAAGGATGAAAAAAGAAAGAAAAACATCTAAGAGAGACTGTCTAGAATCTAATCCCTAATGTTATCATGCAATGATGGCCCTGTGTCGAGGATGGAGGGAAGTATCTACCTATGTTGACATGCATGGATTACTATCCTAAGGTCTAGCTCGAGTCGGGAAAGAAATAAGTATATCCTAAGGGAGCATGGTATATATAAAGAAAGTAAGCAAAGGAAGCATATAGATGACGAGAGTAGTACATCCTAAACAAGCAATAAAGAAAGAGCACATACATGGCGAGAGAAGCGCCTCAAACAAGAAACAAGCTCAAACAAAGAGAGCACACACATGACGAGAGTAGTGCACACTAGCTCAAGCAAAATGTCCTAACAAAGATATCTTAAATCGAGGTAGGTAAAGGAAAAAGTCAAGATAAATGCTTTAGCTAAGGGGAGTGGATCACCCGAAGTAAATAAGCGGGATTGGTATAAGAGCAAAAGAATATAAATGCTTTAGCTAAGGGGAGAGGATCACTCAAAGGAAACAAGCAGGATTGATATAAGAGCAAAATAATAGAAATGCTTTAGCTAAGGGGAATGAATCACCCGAAGCAAACAAGTGGGTAGCAGAGTGTCAGCATTGGCCATTGTGAACTCCTGACAAGGTGTGGGGGTTGGTACAAAACCCTTTTCCACACGACTGACTTGATACAAAGGATCGACAAACCAAAGTGTTGATGTACAACATGAGCTAAGGATGACAAGAACTAGAATGTGTGGGGGTTGATTACGAACTGCTCACCTCCTTTTGAGGGCTCCCACAGGGGACGGGGAAAATGTGCGGGCACAAACATAAACACATCTGCATAATACCTACCTCAAAGGTAGGATTTTAAACAAGCACAAGTAGCAAACAATTCATATAATGTAGAATTGCCTTAACCAAAGTCTTTAAATAAACCAGAGGGACTCCTGACATATATCCACAACAGATGTCCCCGTCATACATCTCTACCCTACTTCTCATGGAAAGGAAAGTGGTAAAACACTACTTCTCATGTTCTCTAGAAAACGATAGGAGAATACAGTAAAAAGGTATGAGAAAATATCAAATGGATATAAATCTGTAAAAGCTAAGCAATAGCAAAAAAAAACCCGGAAAACTTCACGAGATGCTAGCATTAACAACGAAAATCTGATAAGAATATGCGTCGAAGCATCAATAAGCATGATCATAATGTGTGGCGGACACATCCGAATATCAACAGAAAACCTGCACCAGATAACCATCCTAGCAATGCAAGCAAACAATATGCACAATGTCATATACATAAGACAAGGAATATGTGTTGGACATATCCGAGTCAACCAAAACACATGCACAAAATACATTTCATGCAAAATACCAACAAAAAAAAAACACACGATGGAATATGTTGAGGACACATCCGTGTGATGTCGGGATACTTGCACGAAATCCATTTCATATGGTATACAAAACATCAATTACACGGTGGAATGTGTAGCAGACACATCCGTGTAATACCCCCTACACAAAACAAAGTCCATGCAAGAACAAGAGAAGTATGATACAAGAATAGTATCATTTTTGCGTAACATACACAAACTCTCACTAACAAGTGATTGCATAATATGCCTTTCAACCAATAATCATGTGCTAATTAAAGGTTGAAGGCCTAAAAATGTACCTTGAAAATCATTCACAAAAGGAGTTAGAAATAACAAGACAATATATCCAAACATGTAATAGAACAAAGCAAAAAGTTGTTGTTTCAGTTTGGGTAACCGGTTACCATAACAGGGTAACCGATTACCATAAGCCAAAAGGCCTGGAAAACGCTACTGTAACTGAGGAAACCGGTTACCATAAGCCAAAAAATCTGAGAAAACGCTACTGACTTTGAGGTAACCAGTTACCATAACTGGGTAACCGATTACCACGTGAAGGTTTTGAAAAATTTTATACTGGAAAAGATGGTAACTATTTACCATAACCGGTTACCTTCGGGCAGAAATCAACTTTTTAACAGTTTTTTGAGATTTGGCTCATGGCTTATGCATTTGATCAAGCACAAGATCTTCACACATTCAACACATGATTTTGCATAATTTAAAGCATAGATTCAAACAACATATGATTGATATAAGATCAACAATTAGGCTTCATGCAACATCAATAATTTGATTAAACAATTAAGCACTTTCATGAAAAATGATTTAAGTCAAATAAGCACTTAATTCAACTATCCAATTCCGGATTTACACACGATCATCAAATCAATTCACAATTCTAGCACTAGATCTAAGTTCTCAATTCAAAATTCAACCTAGATTCGAATCATGCTTGATCAAAAAGTGCTTCTTGAATAATGACTTATTTCAAAAGTGCTTAATTCAAGAAAACTCACTGATAGAAATGACGAGGAGGCTTAGGCTTAGAGATTTCAATGAACGAATCAAAGATCGGAGGAGAATTGATCTTGATTTGCTCTTGGATCTTGATGAGATTGTGGTTGTGTTTTTGATGAAAAAAAAGGTAGAGAAAACCTTGATTTGATCTTTGAGACTTGAGAGAAAAGAAATTTTGTGTTTTTGGGAATTGGTCAATTATGAAGTCCTCCTCCCTTTTCAAAATCAGATTTGAGTTTATATGGTCTGGGCAAATATGGCCTTGGATGTGCAATTGGATTGGGCCTTAACTTGGAAGTGTTAGCCCGACACGACTATAAAGTGCCACGTCATCATCCATACAGAATCTCGATTTGGCCGTCAAACAAAAAACGAAGATAATAAAATTTTTAACGCGTTGGAAAGGTGGAGACCAGAGACCCATGCATTTCACCCACCAATAGGTGAATGTACCGTCACGCTAGAGGATGTGTACATGTTACTGGGTCTCCCTGTTGACGGTAAGGCCGTTAACGGGTCGGTTCAACAACCCAATTCTCTGTGTGAAGAATTGTTGGGCAGGGATATGGTTGAAGGTGGTGGTGCGAGAGGTCAGGGTATACTACTAAATGAGCTTAAAAATCATTATGCAACTTTGGAATTAAACGAAAATTCCTCCGAGCAAGACAGGGTAATAAAAGCTAGAACTTATCTAATGATACTATTTAGAACCTTTTTATTTCCCGAAAGTACGGGAAATAGTATAAATTTTATGTATTTAAATTTACTTAGAGATTTCGAAAAAACTAGAAAGTATAGTTGGAGTTTTGCTGTTTTAGCCCACCTATACAGTTCCTTGTGCAAAAATGCAATCAAGGAAAAATGTACATTTTATGGCTGCGCTTTTTTACTTCAAGCCTGGGGTTGGTGGAGGATGGAGTCATTAAACCCCGTCAATAACAACACATTCGTTTTCCCGTACGCAACAAAGTAAGTCATCTAGTTATATCATTTATTACTGTTCATCTCTTCACCAACTATATGTTAAAAATAAAATATTTTTCATTTCCTTTAGGTATTGCGTGAGGGGTATGTGTGATCGGTGGATCTGGAACTGACTGTTTAAAGCTGGTTCATGAAATGTCGCGGAAGCAAGAGTCGCCACCGTCTTTTATTTTCTCCAACATGGACAGGACAAAAGCACAGCAAAATTCCTTATGAGATAGTTTCTCGGTTCGGGAGGTAGATTTATAGAAAGGGAAGGTGTTAGCACCCTTTCTATCCATGGTTATCCATGGGCTCTTAGGTACTTGCTCTTATGTTTTCAAAATGTTTGTTTGCTTTTCAAAATGTGAGTGGGTTTGAAAAAGTTTCATTGAAAACTTCAATTCGACTCTTGTATCAGTCCTCAAGAGTGTTGTGAAGTGTTTGTTTTGAAATCTTTTAGAAAGTGTCAGTGTGAAAAGTTTTTGTTTTTTTTTTAGAAAGAGAGCAAGTACCTATGAGTCATCTACCTACCCTAAGGAGTTAGGCTGTGTAAATTTCCTTAAGGTAGTGCCATCCCACCATTGAGAGATAGGTAGCACCACCGTTTGAGGTGTTCGGGTCAATTCGTTTGTAGGGACAGTATGGTCACCAGAGCAACAGTAGGACACCTTAGAAGTTACCCTTATGCCATAGATCATAGACATAAGGACTTACTAAAACGTCCTATACTCGACGACCACGTTTCGAAGGCAAGGCAACAGTGAGGCGTACCCTAAGAGTGGTGTGTGAATTTGTGTGTTGTTTTCAGTTATGTTTTATCTTGTACATGCATCATGGTGATCTACGCTTGTTTTTATTTAGTCATTCATTCTTTCATGCGAGTTAGCAGTTTTAAGAGTGCGGAAATTTAAATGCGGAAAGTAAAATCCTATGCTATTACAAGGCGCAGGTCTATACATCGCCAAATTACAAAGACCCGTTTTTAATAAAAATGCGGAAAATAAATAAATTCCTAATTAATATTACAAGGCTTGAGCAATTACATAATATTCACAATAAAATAAAATAAATGCGCGAAAGAATAGAACGTTCGAGGGCGTTGGACCCTTTTGAGAAATTAAATGAAATTAAAAACTAATTAACTATTTAATTAAGAAAAGAAATGTCTTTATGTTTTTTTTGTATTTAATGAAAATAATGAAAATAAAAATAAAAATTAAAAGAAACCCTAATTCTAAGTTGTTTTAATTATTAAGAAAACATTAAAGTTTAACCTAATTTACTAAATAATTAAAGTATATGTTTATTTACAAAAATATTTAATAATTAATAATAATAATAACAATGAGAAAAAAAATTATTTATTATAAAAAGGAAAGATGAGAATGTTAAAAACCCTAATTTCTACATATTTTAATTTGTTAAGAAAAAGATTGAAATTTTAAAACCTAATTTAACTAAATTTATTATTTAAAGTTTATTTACAAAAATAAGTTAATGGTGAAATAATAATAATTAAATATATTTTTAGTTTTTGATTTTTCTGGTTTTATTATGAAAAGAAAATTTATGAAATTAAAGAAACAATTAAAATAATTAAAAGAAAAGAAAAGGAAAAATAAAAGAAAGAATACAAACAATGGGGGTGTCTGACCCAATTTGGAGGTGAATTGGAAGCAATTTGGGCCCAATAATGCAAAGCCTTTTTTGACTTTCAGAGATTGCATGTGGGGTGGTTGACTGAGGTGCATGGTGGAATCCACGTTATGGCCATTGGATGGATCCTCTGGGACACTTGGCAGGCCTGAGCGTTGGGACATATGGTAGGACGTTTTGAAGGAAACTGCACATGAACATGTTATAACAAAAATTATTGAGAATATGGGGGACCTGGGAATCGAACCCAGGTCCCAGTACCTGCAGGACACATTATTCACCAACCAAGCCAGCGCGTTTCTTTGTATGTATTAGTGGGACATGAATAATATATGTGAAAAAAAAGTATTATGTTGAACAATCAAAAAACGCGCCAATCATTCAAACCATCCAACCACGTTCAACCACCTCAGCGTCTTCTTCCTTTTTGTACCTGTAACATAATCAAATAGCGGGGGTTTTAAACCCCCACTAAACACCACCTGCAAAAATAGCGAATAGCTCATGCTTTAACATAAATTGAGCGCGAGGTCACTAATGGATTCGTCTTCATGTCACGATTTTGTCTGCACCGGTTTGAAGGTCTAATTTTACACCCTATGCAAAGCCCCAATTTTGGAACTCTGAAACCCTAAAATATGTCAATGGTGAATCACGATACAAGGCCTTACAATGCAATTGGACTATATCATTAGCTTCAGAACATCATGGTTAGTGTTAATCAACAATTAAAATGCATGAACAATGCCTGAAAATCAAAACACGATTATGGAAAATTTCAAGAAAAGTATGACTTTGTTCTACCAATTCTTGAGGTCTGGAGATGTGTTCTTGATTGTAACACGTTCCTGGATGTCTCAGCAATGTTTTGGAACACTTTTGAAGCTTTGAAACGCCTTCTAACTAGGTTTTCAGTTTTCAATATTTTGTGAAAAAAATGCACTTTTGTTCTTGGTCTTCTGCGCAGCTGTTTTTTTTCATTGCATTAGGTTTCAGTTGTGCATAAGTAAGTGAATAGAATTAGGTTAAAACCAAGCCCAACGATCCATTGATTTAATGATTCAATATTTGATTTTTCCACATCCTTTTCCAATATTTTTTGCCATGGAAACTTGCCAAATTTGGATGATTTTGTCCCTTGAGAAGGTGCACGAAATATTTAGCTCATAATGGAAGGATTTGCTGCACAAAAAAAAGATTTAAAACCATTGTTTAGTATTTTTCTCATAATTAAATTTAATTAAATGAATTAATAAGATTAAAAATTCAATTAATTAATTAAAAATAAGAAAATAACTCCCTTTTAGCTTAATGGGTCATGCATAGCCTTTGGGTAATGATTCATGAAAGAAATTGAGGCCCATTAGCATTTTTGAAGCCTTTTGTGCAAAGTTGACTTTTCAAAATTCCCAAAAATTTCCCAACTTCTACAAGGCACATCTTGCTCAATTTTTAAGCTTTGATCATGTTCTTAGACATTTTGGAAAGGTCTTGAAGTCCTCTAACCAAAGTCTTTGGTCCCATGTCATTTTGATTTACCAATCTCAAGTTATGGTCTTTGACTTAAAGTGCCTTTTGTTGACTTTTGAAAATGACCTATAATGTTGAAATTGATAACTTTTTGTGAGAGCATTTCTTGGACTTGAAGTGTGAAGATGAGTTGTAGGAAATGTCATTCTATTCAAAATGAGATTTGGATGGAATTTTTCTGATAAACCATGAAGAAGTTATGCCCTGGTCAATTTGCAGTTGACTTTTTCAACTGTCCAAAAATAGAAACTTTTGCATCTTGAGACTTTTTGAGCCATACTTTGAGAATCATGATCAAGAATTGATAAAATGATGTTTGTGGCTTCAAAATAATATGTTGACCAAATTTTTTGACTTTTGACTGTCAAATGACCATTTTGCCCCTGCAGTTGACTGTGAAGCATTTAGGGTTTTTGGACTGTGCAATTTGATGCTGTGAGTCTGGAAACTTGACATATGAATGCTTGACAATGTATGTAGGCATATGGGACTTGATTGGACCCTTGAAAACTTCAATTCCTTTTCCAGAACCAAAACCCTAATTTTGACTGTGTTAGGAGGCAATTGGATTGTGCAACCCTTGAGAGATTTTGAACCTTGATCTTGGCAAATCTTGAAGAATATGGGAGGGAAAATTTTGGGGTACAACAGTTGCCCCTGTTCAATCTTCTTAGACCTGAGGATGTAGATTGGCTGGCGTGCCTTTCGTAATCCGAAGGTGGAAGATGATTGAACACTAGAGTGCCCAGAAATTTGCACTCACATAGTAGAGTATCAGCAGTGTGATAGCGGGAATGGGCTTATAGATGCCATTTGGAGACTGATGGATAGGGGGATGGGCTTATAGATGCCATCTGGAAGTGTGACAGAACTTTGTCAGGAATGGGCTTATAGATGCCATTTAGGTGTCGATCGCGTAAGAGATTCCTTAGCGAGAACTTGCGTACCTGAGAAACAAAAATAATTACCTGGCCTGTTACAGGAGTTGATCTTCAAACTCTTTGTGTAGATGTGCCCTGGCTGGATACAGGTATCGAATCTTTAAACTCTTCAGACGTGCCCTGGCAAGATACAGGAATCGAGTCTGGAGAATAGTCGTCAACAGATACACCCTGGCAAGATACAGGAATCGGATCTTCGAACTCTTCAGACGTGCCCTGGCAGGATACAAGAATCGAGTCTGGTAATGTTAGTCGTCAACAGATACATCCTGGCAGGATACAGGAATCAGATCTTCAAACTCTTCAGACGTGCCCTGGCAGGATACAGGAATCGAGTCTGGTAATGTTAGTCGTCAACAGATACACCCTGGCAGGATACAGGAATCAGATCTTCAAACTCTTCAGACGTGCCCTGGAAGGATACATGAATCGAGTCTGGTAATGTTAGTCGTCAACAGATACACCCTAGCAGGATACAGGAATCGGATCTTCGGACTCTTCAGACGTGCCCTGGCAGGATACAGGAATCGAGTCTGGTAATGTTAGTCGTCAACAGATACACCCTGGCAGGATACAGGAATCGGATCTTCGGAATCTTCAGACGTGCCCTAGCTGGATACATGAATCGAGTCTGGTAATGTTAGTCGTCAACAGATACACCCTGGCAAGATACAGGAATCGGATCTTCGAACTCTTTTGACGTGCCCTGGCAAGATACAGGAATCGAGTCTGGAATATAGTCGTCAACAGATACACCCTGGCGAGATACATGAATCGGATCTTAGAACTCTTCAGACGTGCCCTGGCAGGATACAGGAATCGAGTCTGGAATCAGTCGTCAACAGATACACTCTGGCAAGATACAGGAACCGGATCTTTAGTTGCGACTGTTGATAGTAATTATCTTTGTATTGATCTTTGTCCTGAAAAGAAAAAATGTTAATTGTACGCAATGTCAGGATGTATGACATGTGTGATGTTTTCAGCATGAATGAGACTGTATGTTCGTGATGCATATATGCATGCTATAGTGTATGAAGATGTGATGAATGTATGTGTTTTTTGTTTAGGAAGGTAAATCCTTGACGAGTGCCGGGAAGTTGAATCCTGGGCTGATGGTGAAGGATAGTGCTTTGTTTCCGCTGGGGATGATAGTTGCAAGAATACCGGTAGGAGAAGATGACTTCGTTGGTGAATAAACTTGGCGAATAGATTACTCTGCGGGGAGATACTCTGTGGGGAAAGAGATGTACTTGGTTGAGATATTGAATGAGAACTCCGCTGGGGGATACCATTGATGTATTATGTTGAAGGAATTAATAGACTCCACTGGGGATGGGAAGACTTCGCCGAGGACGATCTCTATGTGGCTTTTGGCTGAGGATAACCCAGTTATAAGCTCTGGTGGGGAATAACCTTTGAATAAAGTCGGGAGACGCGTTCGTGCTCTGCGGGTGACAAGCTTCCAGAATCTACTGGGGATAAGCTTCTTGCTGGGGAGATGGATTCCACTTTCCTGAGGAAACTTTTGGACTGGACTCTCCTGGGGAAATTTTTGAATTGTACGGGGGAAGTGGCTCCACCGAATGTCTGGTATGCCGCTGGGGAATAATCTTAGATCAAGACTGCCGGGGATGCTTGTTAAGAATGTTGGTATACTCCACTGAGGAATGTTGAGATCTGTTGGGGATAATCTAACTTCTTTGAGGCTGACTGCAGGCTAACTCTGCTTGGGGAGAGTATGTGTAGGGTTGCCTGATGATGAGCTCGTGTAAAACTGCATCTTTGGAGGGAGGAAACTTGTGTAGGGTTTACTGATAATGAGTCCGTATAAGACTATATCTAGAGCTGAGAAGGAAACCTGTGTAGGGTTTACTGATGACGAGTCCGTGTAAAACTGCATCCTTGAAAATAGAGGACCTGTGTAGGGTTTCTGGGTGACGAGTCCATGTAAAACTTCATCTTTGGAAAGAGAGAACCTGTGTAGGGTTTCTTGGTGACGAGTCCGTGTAAAACTACGTCTGGAGTTGAACAGGAAACCTGTGTAGGGTTTACTGATGACGAGTCCGTGTAAAACTACATCTGGAGTTTTGAGAAGGAAACCTGTGTAGGGTTTACTGATGACGAGTCCGTGTAAAACTACGTCTGGAAAGAGATAACCTGTGTAGGGTTACTTCGGGATAAGTTCGTGTAAAACTTCTGGAGGAACCGGGGTAAGGTTACCTTGGGGTAAGTCCGTGTAAGACTTCTGGAGGAACCGGGGTAAGGTTACTGCAGGGTAAGTTCGTGTAAAACTTCTTGATGAACCGGGGTAAGGTTATCTTGAGGTAAGTCCGTGTAAGATTTTTTCTGAAAGAAAAGGAACCGGTGTAGGGTTACTTGTGGAGGGTGAGCCCGTGTAAGACTTCGTCTGAAAATTGAGAAGGAACCGGTGTAGGGTTGCCTGATGATGAGTTCGTGTAAAACTACATCTGAAGTTGAGAAGGAACCGGTGTAGGGTTACTTTGATGATAAGTCCGTGTAAGACTTTAAAGAAAGGGAACCGGTGTAGGGTTGTGTGATACGGTGGGAGAACTGACTATGAGTTTCGCGTTTGTATTCGCACTTGTTCGGTTGAGCAAGAGTCGCCACCGACTTTTTATTTTATCCTAAAGGAAAGGTTAAAAAAAAGCACAGCAAAAACCTTTTGAGATATTTCATGGGTTCGGGGGGTAGATTATGAAAAGGGAAGGTATTAGCACCCTTTTCATCCATGGTTATCCATGGGCTCTTAGTTACTTGGTTTTTAGATCACTTGCCTTGATTTTCGATTGCTTGAAATTGTGATGTGTGTTTTGAAAATGTTTTGGAAGAAGATGCCTTGTCTTAGGCTACCCTTGTAACAATTCTTTACTCGAATGTTTTACAAAGGTGTATATCTTTTCGAAAAGATGTTTCAAATGTTTTTGAGAGTTTTGTTTTGAAAGTGTTTGTGGAATGTGTTTTTTTGAAAAGAAGGCAAGTGTTTTTGCAAGTTGATCTCAAGTAACTAAGAGTTTTGTCTACCCTATCGTACTCAAAGGTTTTCTCTATGTTTTCAACCCTTTTTAACAATTTTGTTCCATCATTGAATTTGGTGGACAATCTTGCGTTTAGGAAGTTTAACGGGACGGGCGCGGGTCATCGTATGGACCATGAATGCAATGGTGTCAAGCGTCTTTGGCAATTTGCTTTGAAGGGACTATGATCATTCCATTTAGGCAACTTTCGAGAGCGTCATCGAGGGACTTATGATCATTTCGAATTTGTTTTGCCAAAGAAACTCGACGTGCAAGCATGGCCCATTTTGGAAGGCAACGTGTGGGATTACCCTAGGGGGTGCAAGTGTGATTGTGTATTGATTTCATGTATTTGTCTTGTATTAGGTTATCTAGCGTTTGATTTTATGTACATGCAAACCCTAGGTCTAATCATGGTATAATTGGAAAGCGATAAATTGCAAGAATTTAAAGTCTACGCTATTACAAATGGTATCCGGGAGTGGGGGTACAAATTCACAAACGGGGATGAGACTTAAATAATTACAACCAAATTGAATTGCGGTCAAATATAATCAACGTAATGTATAGCAAGGTGTAAGAATATCAAATGTAATAATGTATCGAATGTGAAATGTATGGTGTAAGTGTAAATGTACATGCATATAATTTATTTACAGGTTAAGATATGAATTTAAATGTGTATTATTAAGTATTATTTAACCTAAATGAAAAATTAAATGTTTATTTAATCTAATTAATAATCTTGTACTTTCTTTAATATATACAAAAAAGAATGTTTTAATTAAATGTTTTAAATTCTAATTAAATTATGTATAAAAAATGTATCTTTATTTATTATGTACAAAATTTCTAAGAAAGGAAAATGTATTTATTTTAAAAAAAGAATTTATGTACAAATTAGAATAAGTTTTAATAATGAAAAAAAAGTGTTTTAAACAAACATATTTTTAGGTATTTTATGTATTAATGTACAAAGTTTCTTTTATTGAAAGAAAGTTCTTTAATATATTGTGTTCAAAAAATTATGAATATGTTATAAAAAGAAAAATTTGATATAATAAAACTCATGTTAATTTTGTAAAAGAATATAGATAGTTTTTTTTAAAAAAAATGGTTTTTAGAAAGAAATTAGAAATGGGCCAAGGGAGATTATGCTGGCCCAAAACAAGAGAGCAATGGATGGGGGTGTTAATTGGAAATTCATTGTGCTTCAGGCATTTCAGAAAGTGGCAAGGCCCAAGTTTTACACAAAAACGTTTTAGGGTTTTTGATTGTTGTGTTCATTTGAAACGCGTAGGGTTTGTGAGCGAACAGAAGCGCCGTTTGTGGCTACTTCGTCTTCTCCGTCCATCTTTTCGCCATAGATTCAGAGCTCTGATTTTCTCGCCCTAGCCACCAGCGTTACCACCTCTTCTCCCCTCAGATTGCTTAGGCAACGATCAAACACGGTAGCGTATTGTCTCAAACTTGTTAGGCGTTTTAGATTTTGCATGTCATGATTTTATATTCTGATTTTGTGTTCATTTTGTTTGTTTAACGAGGTTGTGAAAAAGGATGAGGAGAGAATGTTCTACCTTGACAGAGGAGGGGAAGAAGGGAGTTTGGAGGCGCTTCGGAGGCTTTGATGGGCGGAGGGGATGCGCGATGAGAGCGTGACGCTTGCCTGGATCCTGGGTTTGGTGATGTCCTTCTGAAAGCCCTTATATCTTCTTTCTTCTTCTCTTATGCTTCTGCTTATGATAGCCCTGGTATGCTTGCCTTTTGTATGAGGCCCTTTGTATGAGGCCCTTTGTATGATGCCCTTTGATTTGCCTGTTGAAATGTGATGCTTTTTGATTTGCCTTTGAACGTTTGTTGCCTTTGATGAAAATTTCTGAGGCTTATGTGTATGCTCTTTTTTTGTGTTTGAGTTGAATGGTTTTGGACATATGTTGAGTTGGTTGGTTCTAGGGCTTGACAAGTTAACTGGAATTTGGGTTTGGTTGTTTTGAGTGTGATGATAGGCAGGTTATGCTTAGCACTGTCTTTGATAAAGGTTTATATGTTGATGGTTAAGGCAGGACAGGTTTTGATGGTTTATTGTTAGGCTAAGGTTTCAGGGTGAGTGTTTGGACATATGTTGGTTATGTTTGTGTGCTTGAAGGCTTCAGGCAGATTGGGTCTTTTTTGAACTGGTTTATGCAGTATCTTGTGGGTTTTTACAGTTGGTTATATCTTTGGATCAATTTGACAGGGTTTGGGAGGTTTGAATGTTTTATGGCTAAGGCTGGACCTTTGACAGGTTATGCTTGTTTTTGGTTTAAGGCTGGAAGGCTTTTTTTGTTATGAACTTGGGTGAGTGTTCTGGTTTTGGTGATGGTTTTAGAGTTTTTGTTTGTAGCAGGTGGAGGCCCTTTTTGAGTTGTTGCTTCTGTTTGTGATATATCCTATGCTGGACATGCTGTTGCAATTTTTTATATTTGTTTTTGTCTTCCAACCCTGTGGTCCCTTGGCGCCTAGGATCTTTTTGAATATCTCAAGCTTTGGCATCTTTTCTTGGGTCAAGTTGCTGGGCAGACTTGCTAGGTTTTGGCATTTCCTGTTTTGTGATTACTTCTGCTGTATATCTCTGTCTAATTTGGATAGCACTGATATATGCTTCTTTTAGCCTTCAGCCTCACTGTTTTATTGCAGTTTTGCTTTCTATATTTTCTTTATGCCTAAAGCCAAACAATAATCCCACACTTCTCCTCTTTTCTTCTCTCTCTTTCCAATATTTAAGCATATTATATTGCTTATTATGCATAAATTCTGAAAAAGCAAATTGGCCTAGGGAAATGATGCCTTGATATCCTGCTTGCAATACATGTTGAATACTGCATATTTTGTCTTCTTCTTTCCATGTTGTATGCTTCTTGACAGCATTGATGATATTTTTGTGTCTTTAGTTAGACCAATATGTTTGCCTTTGAACTTTGTAGTTTGATTTGCACCACTGTTTGAGGCTATGCAGTTTGACAAATTTTTTGAATTGTGCAATTTTTATATTTGTGCATTCATCTTTAATTTGCAAATATTTTTCACCCCTCTTCGTGAACCGGGAGAAATCCCGTGATTTGCAGAGAGGGTCAACTGATCCCGGCCGTTTGCTTTTAATGATGAACTCTATTTTAAACCGTCTGTCCCTCTAATTCAATTTATCTGTTTCTAATTTTTCTTCCTTTCTTTTGCAGATAAAAAGAATGAATGGAGAGGGGGTATCACTTAAATGAAGAATGAAGAATTTGGAGATTTAGGAATACTTAGAAAAAATAGGATAGTTTTATTTTCAATTTAATCAATGAAACTATTATTATTATAAATACCTCGTAAATGAATACTTGTATCTAAATAATAATTGTAACAAAAATTTTAAAGATGAAAATAAAAATTCTTTTAATCCAGTTAATTATTTTTATCTCTTTTCAATTATTTGTTTATTATTTATAGTTCTTTAAATTAAAATAACTGAAAATTAAATTCCGGCTATTTAATCCTTAGAATAATAAATAATTAACTAAACATTGATTCAACGTTGATCAAATAATAAACTTGGAGCTTCCAACATCCAAAGCAAAGCACAGTCAAAAACAACAACTGATCAGACGCATTCCCCTTTTTACTGATTTTTTACCAACACTGCAAATTCAAACTGAATGTATCCTTTCACTGGTTCAATCACACAGCGCAAACTCAATCCAAATGTTTCAATCCATATCTCAGCATAACTTGAAAAGTGCTGTAGAATTTAAATCTTTCTGAGAACGCACGCACAAAAAACCCTAATTCCTGATTAAATGCCAAAGAAGCGTTCGCCTGATCGAAGTTGAGCCAAAATTAACCAAAACCCTAAGCCAACTGTATGAACTGTTCCAGAGTCATGAAAACTAATAAAAACCCTAATTTTGCTTGACTGACGAGAAAAGCCTGTCTGACCATTCTTGAATCAGTTTGAAAAAATCAGGAAACGCCTGAAGCTGTGATTTCTTGAGGAAGAATGTGAGGGCAAATTTTGGGGTACAACAGTTGCCCCTGTTCAATCTTCTTGAACCTGAAGAGTGAGATTGGCAATTTTGCCTTTCGCGACTCGAAGGTAAAAGGAGATTGGACACTAGAGTGCCCAGGAAATTTGCACTCGGTGATGTGATGGTAGAGGTGAATGGGCTTAAAGATGCCATCCGATGCGATAGAATCTTGTCGGGGGATGGGCTTAGAGATGCCATCTGAGAATGGGCTTAAAGATGCCATTTGGCGGCTGCTGATAGGAGGATGGGCTTAAAGATGCCATCTGGAAATGTTGAACTGTATGTCAACGGTGAGTGGACGAGTATCAGAAAGGCCTCCATGTTTCGGAACATCTCTGAACTGGGGGTCTGAATAAGCAATAGATTGACATCCGTGTCTGGAGAATCCATGAACTGTTTTCAGGAGTTGAGATTGAATAAGCAATAGAGCAGCATCCGTTGTTGGAAAGCGTCCGTAAACTGTTTTCAAAAGTTGAGAATAGTCTGAACAAGTGATAGGTTAACATCCGTTACTGGAGAACCCGTGAACTGTTTTCAGAAGTCTTGAAGTTGAATAAGCAATAGAGCAGCATCCGTTGTTGGGAAGCGTCCGTAAACTGTTTTCAAAAGTTGAGAAGAGTCTGAACAAGTGATAGGTTAACATCCGTTACTGGAGAACCCGTGAACTGTTTTTAGAAGTCTTGAAGTTGAATAAGCAATAGAGCAGCATCCGTTGTTGGGAAGCGTCCGTAAACTGTTTTCAAAAGTTGAGAAGAGTCTGAACAAGTGATAGGTTAACATCCGTTACTGGGGAACCCGTGAACTGTTTTCAGAAGTCTTGAAGTTGAATAAGCAATAGAGCAGCATCCGTTGTTGGGAAGCGTCCGTAAACTGTTTTCAAAAGTTGAGAAGAGTCTGAACAAGTGATAGGTTAACATCCGTTACTGGAGAACCCGTGAACTGTTTTTTGAAGTCTTGAAGTTGAATAAGCAATAGAGCAGCATCCGTTGTTGGGAAGCGTCCGTAAACTGTTTTCAAAAGTTGAGAAGAGTCTGAACAAGTGATAGGTTAACATCCGTTACTGGGGAACCCGTGAACTGTTTTCAGAAGTCTTGAAGGTGGAGGAAGAACCGGTGTAGGGTTTCCTGACGACGAGCTCGCATGAAACTGCATCTGGATGAATCTGGAATAAGCATCAGGATGTTGCCATGTCTTGATCATATCTGAACTATTCCTGGAAAGAATCTCGGAAGATAATGATTTTTGTCTGTCGACTGATCTTACCTGAAAAGGTAAAGGGTTAGTTGTATGCAATGTCATGATGCATGATGCAATGTATGTCATATGATATGAATGTAAATGAATGCGTATGTAAGCTGGAGAGCTGTCTTGCAAAGGATAGATGAATCCGAGATGGCTGAGGATAAAAGCATCTTGACTGCCGCCGGGAAGAATAATTCCTGGTTGTTGCTGGGGAATAAGGAGCTTGGGTTGTATACCCACCTTCTGGGGAATCCCTGTTTTGAGGAGATCTTCACTGGAGAATCTTCGAATATGCAATGAGGAACTGAACACTGAAAGTCTTCAGATTTTCCTGGGGAATACCAGACCTTCAAACGTCGAGGGGCCTTAGAACCACTTGCGGGGACTTGGAATTTCCTTGGTGACCTGCAGGGTAAGAGGAATTCTGACGATGTTTACCAGGGATTTTAGAACCTGGTAGACTTAAGCTGGGGAGATAAGATTGAGAATCTCTAGTCTAGTGAGAAGCAATTCTGTGGGGAGAAGGTTCACTAGTCTGGCTCTGCTGGGGATCGATAGCCTGAAGTTTTAGCTCTGCTGGGGATACTGAAACTTGGTTCTGAGGGGAAATGAGTTCTGGAGGATTCTCTGGCTGGGGCTAACAAAGATAAACTCCTCTGGGGATTGGAAGAATTTTGCCGAATGCGATCTTCCGTGGCAATTAGCTGAGGATAACCCAGTTATAAGCCCTTGTGAGGAATATCTTTGAATAGAGTTCGGGAGAGACGTCCATACTCTGCAGGGGATAAGCTTCCAGAATCTACTGGGGATAAGCTTCAAGACTTGCTGGGGATATGGATTCCAAATCTCCTGGGGGTTTCCTTTGAAAGGGTATCAAGATATCCAACTGCACCTTCAACCTACCAGTAATCCTCTCTCTTGACTCCTAAGGAAATGATTATGTTCAAATGCATATGCCTATTTAACAAAACATTGGACGTTTCTCAAAATAAAACAATTAGTGCAAGAGAAAAAGAAAAAGGGAATGACACAAATTTCTGGGAAGAGTGTTTGTATTAAATTTCTCTGAGTATATTTGTACAAAGGAGACAATCATCCTAGTAAGAGGATTTTGTCGTAAATATTGAAAGATTTATACAGAATAAAGATGGCTATGTGAAATAATTTCACGGGATTCCATTCTGCTATAGCCTTCACCACTCTGAATATCTGTCCATTCAATGCTTCGTCTGCCGATGACTGGATTGATCAGGAGCCTGGAACTGGTTGATGAAGAGATTGTCTTTGAAGTGATACGACGAGACATAGTCATATGCTTTAATTCCCTAACTTTTGCCTGAATCGCCCTTTCGGGTTTTCGATCCACCGGGAAACCCCTTTTTGCCCAAGCCGCCCTTTCGGGTTTTCAACTTGTCGGGTGTACAGATTTTTTTGTTTTTATCCCTAATTTTTGCCTGAACCGCCCTTTTGGGTTTTCGGTTCATCGGGATGCCCATTTTTGCCCAAGCCGCCCTTTCGGGTTTTCGACTTGTCGGGTTATTTTATGCGTAGTATCTTTTGACTATGTCTGCGTTCGCAGGGTGCGGTAAATCGTCGCCGTCCATGGTGGTTAGAATCATTGCACCACCAGAAAATATGCTCTTGATCACAAATGGTCCTTCATATGTAGGAGTCCATTTGCCCCTGGGATCACTTTGCGGCAGGATAATCCGCTTGATCACGAGATCTCCGACTTGATACACTTGACGCCTGACTTTCTTATTGAAGGCCTTGATCATTCGTTTTTGATACGTCTGACCATGGCAGATAGCAGCGAGTTGCTTCTCGTCGATCAAATTGAGTTGATCAAGTCGGGTCTGCATCCATTCATCTTCATTCAAACCTGTGTCCTTCATAATCCTTAGAGAAGGAATCTGAACTTCCATAGGCAGGACAGCTTCCATGCCATATACCAAAGAAAATGGTGTTGCCCCTGTTGAAGTACGTGCCGTCGTACGGTATCCATGTAGAGCGAACGGTAACATCTCATGCCAGTCTTTGTAAGTGACTGTCATTTTCTGAATGATCTTCTTAATGTTTTTGTTCGCAGCTTCAACAGCACCGTTCATCTTCGGCCGATAGGGAGATGAATTGTGATGATAAATCTTGAACTGTTCGCACAATGCGGTGATCATCGTGTTATTCAGATTTGTACCGTTGTCTGTGATGATCCTGTCTGGAACACCATACCGGCATATGAGATTTTGTTTGATAAAGCGGGCAACCACATTTTTAGTAACAGAGGCGAAGGAAGCCGCTTCGACCCATTTAGTGAAATAGTCAATGGCAACCAAGATGAAACGATGTCCGTTGGAAGCCGTGGGCTTGATCTCTCCAATCATGTCAATGCCCCACATTGCAAATGGCCACGGAGCAGTCAGAACGTTGAGAGGAACCAGAGGGATATGAACTTTGTCAGCATAGACCTGACATTTGTGGCAAGTACGGGAATGTTGATGGCAGTCAGCTTCCATGGTAGACCAGTAATAGCCTGCCCTTAGGATCTTCTTAGCCATTGTATGCCCGCTCAAGTGAGTGCCAAATGTGCCGCTGTGTATCTCAGTCATGATCAACTCTGCTTCAGCTTTGTCTATGCATCGGAGTAATACACAAGCATGGCTTCGTTTGTAAAGGATGTCGTTGCTCAGGAAGAACTTGGCAACAAATTTCCTTAAGAACCTCTTGTCATTTACGGAAGCTCCTTCGGGATAATCTTTAGTCTGGAGATACCTTTTGATTTCATGGAACCAGGGTTGTTCCACTACTTCTTCGGTATTAATCTCGTGACAATGTGCAGGTTCATCCATTCGCTCGATGGTGATTTGGGGAGCCTCGTTATCCCAGTTGAGTTTAAACATGGAGGACATTGTAGCTAGAGCATCTGCTAGCTGATTCTCTTCTCGCGGGAAATGCTCGAAGGTAATTTGCTCGAAGTGAGGCAACAATGTCAGGACATGTTCTTTGTATGGGATAAGATTAGGATGCTTGGTATCCCACTCTCCTTTGATTTGACTGATAACCAAAGCCGAGTCCTCAAATACGATCAAAGATTTGATCCCCAAGTCTATAGCAGCCTTGAGACCAAAGATGCAAGCTTCGTACTCAGCCATGTTGTTTGTGCAGCTGAAGTAAAGTCGGGCCGTGAAAGGTGTGTGACAGCCTTCCGGAGAAATGAGTACCGCGCCGATACCGTTTCCAAGTGCATTTGAAGCACCATCAAAGTACAGGGTCCATCGGGATCCCTTTTCGGGTCCGTCATACGGTCCGTTACCTTCAACGTTGTCCAAATTCATGATATCCTCGTCTGGGAAGTCAAATCTCATGGGTTGATAATCTTCGATAGCTTGATGAGCCAGATGGTCAGCTAGTACACTCCCTTTTATAGCTTTTTGGGTGGTGTACTGGATGTCATACTCAGTTAGGATCATCTGCCATCTGGCTATTCTTCCAGATAAAGTGGGCTTTTCGAAGATATACTTGATAGGATCCATTTTGGAAATCAACAAGGTAGTATGAGTCAACATATACTGCCTTAGTCGACGAGCAGCCCATACCAAAGCGCAGCAAGTTTTCTTGAGCAGTGAGTAGCGAGTCTCACAGTCGGTAAACTTTTTGCTAAGGTAATAAATAGCATGCTCTTTTCGACCAGACTCGTCATGCTGGCCCAAAACACACCCCATTGAGTTATCCAAGACGGTTAGATACATGATCAATGGTCTTCCTTCGACGGGTGGCATCAGAATAGGAGGTTCTAGCAAATACTCCTTGATCTTATCAAAAGCAGCTTGGCAATCGTCGTTCCATTCAACTACCTGATCTTTCTTCAAGAGTTTAAAAATTGGCTCACAGGTAGAAGTCAGATGAGAGATGAATCTGGCAATGTAGTTCAAGCGCCCCAAGAACCCCCTAACCTCCTTTTCAGTACGGGGAGCAGGCATCTCTTGTATTGCTTTCACTTTTGCTGGATCGACTTCAATGCCTTTGTTGCTTACAATGAATCCTAGAAGTTTACCAGACCTAACTCCAAAAGTGCATTTACTCGGATTCAGCCTGAGTTCGTATTCTTTTAATCTGGCGAACAACTTTTCTAGATGTTCAAGGTGCTCTTCCTCCGTTTGTGACCGAGCTATCATATCGTCTACGTAAACTTCAATCTCATGATGTATCATATCATGAAACAAAGCTACCATGGCGCGTTGATAAGTTGCCCCTGCGTTCTTCAGCCCGAACGACATCACTTTGTAACAGAAAGTGCCCCATTGTGTGACAAAAGTTATTTTCTCCATATCCTCGGGAGCCATTTTGATTTGATTGTAGCCCGAGAATCCATCCATGAAGGAAAACACTTTGTGCTGAGCTGTGTTGTCGATCAAAATGTCAATGTGTGGAAGTGGAAAATCATCTTTGGGGCTGGCCCTATTCAAATCCCGGTAGTCCACACACATCCTGACTTTGCCATCTTTCTTAGGTACTGGCATGATGTTAGCGACCCATTGAGGATAGGACGTAACAGCCAGAAAGCCAGCGTCGAATTGCTTCATCACTTCTGCTTTGATCTTTTCAGACATGTCGGGCCTCATTCGGCGGACCTTTTGCTTAATCGGTGGACAGTCCTCTCTTGTGGGGAGACGGTGAACCACGATGTCTGTGTCTAAACCCGGCATGTCTTCATAAGACCAAGCGAAGATTTCAACATACTCATTCAACAACTGTATCAGGCGTTCCTTGACACTTGGCTCCAGATTGGCACCCACTTGCACCTCCTTCCGGTCTTCCTCGGTTCCCAAATTGACAGTTTCCAATGACTCTTCGTGAGGTAAGATGGCTCTTTCCTCTTGCTGTAGAAGTCTGGCTAGTTCCCCTGGTACTTCACAACCTTCATCATCTTCATACTCGGCTTGATTGACCAGATCTTCAGAGTTATCGAAGGATATAGCAGAATAGTCACCCATGGAATCCGGAGTGGATGGGTACCTGCATTTGTGAGTGTGGGTGTGTGTAAGGGATAGCCATCCTTAAACAAAAAATGCAAAAGGAAAGAAAATGAACACAAGCAGTTTATCAAATGAGAAACGTCCAATGAATCATTAAACATGGCATATGGATATGAAAAATAATCAAAACCCTTACAAATGGACCTACATGCCCCGGGCAAGGCATAAGGTGAAAAGATAGTGTACGGATTGTTTGAAAATAACTATTACAGACCGAATAGGAAATGTTTGACAGATAAATTACTGATGAATAAAAGTGATGGGGACAAAGTCTTTTGCCTCCCAGTTGCACAATCCTCCTTTGACAGTTGGATAAATCCACTCTTCGATGATGCTTTCTTTGTCTTCGTACTCCAAGGCGTTTATTCCGTAGGGAGAAATTTTGACCGGTGCTCTTTCAATCTTCGAACGGCGCATAGCTTTCTGGCCTGCGGTAGTGAACCCTAATCCAAATTTGTCTGTCTTATGTGGAATATCAGGCAACTGCCCCCATGCTGAATTCTTCCCTTCCTTTATTGCGGCCCTTGCGTCCTCCAGAGATGCCATCCTGGCCATCTGCCTCGGTGTCTCAGCTGCCAATTTTGCTACTGTTATTTCAGGAAGGACCTCTTCGAAATGCTGAAAAGGGGTCTCCATGAACTCCCCTTCTACCTCCACATACCGGAAGGAATTCAAGTGGCTGATCATGTACTCCTCTTCGCCATGGACGGTAATGATCTTTCCCTTGACAGGATACTTCAACATCTGATGTAAGGAGGAGGTGACTGCCCCAGCAAGGTGTATCCAAGGCCTACCCAGCAAGCAAGAGTATGACAGACGAATGTACATCACATAGAAAGTAGATTTAAACACCTCAGTGCCTATCTTGATGGGAATTTCAACCTCCCCATGGACCATTCTCTTCGAACCATCGAAAGCTCTGACAATAATATCGCTCGGCTTCAACTCCAACCCTTCACAATCTAGTCGGTCCAAGGCCTTCTTAGGCAGTACATTCAGCGACGAGCCAGTGTCGACCAAGACATGTGCGAGAGTAGTTCCTCGGCACTCGACTGAAATGTGTAAAGCATCATTGTGGTTTCTACCTTTAGGAGTTAGGTCGGCATCAGAGAACCCTAATCCATTGTCCGCAGTAAGGCTAGCCACGCAATTTTGAAATTGATCTGCAGAGGTTTCCTGGGGCACATGGGCTTCCTTCAGGAATTTTATCAGAGCTTTAGCGTGCGCTTCCGAGCAAAGTAGTAGTGCCAGCATGGAGATCTTTGAGGGGGTTTTCCCCGGTTGTTCTACCACATCGTAATCACTCCTTTTGATTATCCTCAAGATCTCATCCATTTCCTTCTTGGAGGTCTCCGGGATGATCAAGGGTTGAGCCCTCGTCCTGACGAGCTCATCTTGGATTCCCTTACCTTTTTCAGCAGTGGTAGGAGGAACAGTACTAGGAACAACAACATCTTCAATCAAAGGGGTTCTAGCAGAGAGTTTTATTGGTGCAGGGATGACCTTGTTAGCTGATGAGGGTCCAAAGATTGCTCTTGGAGGGGCAATCTCTGGAGAAAATATTCTCCCGCTCCGGGTGATTTTGCTCGTGCCTGCAATGTTTCCAATGCTGGCTTCTTCATCATCCGAACTTTCTTCAGTTATTGCGATTTGCTTGATACCATGGTAGTAGACGTCACTGCCATAGTTCCAAGGTATTGACTTCTCAGAAACATAGGGGACAGGCCCTGGCATTGTTATCTTCAAAGGAACAGATTTCGTAGCTGGTGTAATCTTAACAGGCTTTCTGACAGCCTTGGAAAGATTGGCGTGAATGGTTATGATTGAGACATATTCAGTATGGGTTGGAACAACAAGAACTTTTTCAAACAAAATTTGTCGACTATCCATTAGGCCTTGGATGCCTTTCTTCAGTAACGGACAAACAAACGGCAGAGAGTAACAACAATAGCAGTCTTCTTTACATCCCGGGAAGATCCCGACCCTTAACAGATTCAACTTGATGGTTAGCAATGGAGTTATCAGATCATTGACATCAGCAACATACAAATCTTCTTCAATGGCATTGACATTTCGGCCGTGCTTCGGCATGGGAGCAGATATCACATTAGGCTTCTCCGGAGCGTCAAACTCCGCCTCCTTCGCCTCTATCAGGTCTTGGATTTTATGCTTGAGTGCCCAACAATCGTTGGTGTCGTGTCCGACACTGTCAGAATGGTAGGCGCATTTAGCATTAGGATGGTAATGCGGAGAGGACGTATTCATATTTTTTTGGTGCCTCCTTGATAGTGGTGAGATTCAACTTCAACAGATGGGGAAGCACTTGCGCTGGAGTCATATTAATGCGGGTGAACTGTCGTTGTGGCCGTTCCACCCGTTGTTGATTTGGTCTGGACTGGTTATAGCGAGGCTGCTCACTTGAAGGTTTTTGAATCATTACGGCCCCCACAGTTGGCCGACGCTCCGTCTTCCCTGCTCTTCTCTGAGAATATACCACAGTCGTTTCCTTCTTAAAAGGCTTCTTCTCAACACTTGCAGCAACACCCTTCTGAATCTTTCCTGACTTGATGCCAGCTTCTATTCTTTCACCTGTTAAGATCAAATCGGTAAACCCCGCGGAAGAGTTACCAATCAGATGATTGAAAAATGGCCCAGATAGGGTCCCTAGAAACATATCAACAAGTTCGCGGTCGGTTAAAGGAGGTTGCACCCTGCCAGCCAAATCCCTCCACTTTTGTGCATATTCTTTGAATCCTTCGCTTGTTCCCAATGACATACCCTGAAGTTGGGTACGCGTAGGAGCAAGGTCAGAATTGTACTGATATTATTTGTAAAAGGCGGTGGCCAAATATTCCCAGTTTTGGACGCTGGTTCCCTCTAGCTGATAAAACCACTCCAATTGAGCCCCATAAAGGCTGTCTTGAAAGAAATGGATCCAAAGGTTTTTATCTGCCGTATAGGGTTGGATCTTTCTCACGTAGGACCTGAGATGCATTTTTGGACAGGACAGCCCATCATACCTCACAAATACTGGCACTTTGAACTTTGGGGGAATCACAATCCCGGCAACCAAACCCAAGTCTTCAAAATCCAAACCCGGTACTCTTTGTAGCTCAATGGCGGCCAACCTGTCTTCTAAACCCTTGTATTTATCATCAGCTGGAGGGTATTGCTGATCAGAGTAGTCTTCATCCTCTTCGACCTCTTCTTCTTCCACATCGGACTCGGAAGGTACCGCAGCCCCACCTCCTTTGCTGGTTCCTTCATCAGAAATAGGAGGAAATTCAAGCACTCTCCTAGCTTCTCCGTCAAATCTTCTCCCTAGAGTAGCCACCCCGAGTCTCTTTTTCTTCTTTTTCACTGGGTCTTTATTCCCCAGCAAGGTCTTGAGATCCTCCTGACCTTTAGCCAAGGTCATCAGGAGTTGCTGGAACTGTGCATTTTGAGCTTGCAGGTCTTTGACTGTTTGCTCGAGATCCATCCTACTGAAATAAACAGCAGACAGATAAGGAAACCTGGCGTGAGACCTGCTTATGCACATGATGAATGGTATGCTTATGTATGCAATGCATTCAAGGATTTAGAATATTCAAAATTGTTGCAGACAAAAAAAGAACGCACGTCATATTAATAAGAATAAATTTGTCAGTACATAAATGCCCCATGGGCCAAATATTACAAAAACGACTTCTCAAGGTAAAAAGACATTGCGCATCCTCTTTGGTGCGATGTAGGTGTTGAGGGCCTCTTGCTCATGGAGTCGGCGGGTAAGCTCTAGAACCTTCTTCTCACTGGCGTATAAGCTAGCTTCAAAAGTGTTTCGCTCCTCCTTGAGCTGAATCCAACTTTTCTGCATTTCTTCCCACGATGTAGGCATGTCAGGATATAGGATAGTGTAGGAAACCTCTCCTTCCTTGACGGGCTCTTTAATCACAGGGAGAACATGAGGATAAGGCATCATTAGACTCTGGGCTCGGGCTCGTACCCACTTGAGATAAGGCTCAAGAGGGATGGAGTTCTTGTGTCCCAGTGTCTTGCTATCAACCTTGTTGGGCCTTCCCCAAGCTCTGATGAATCTTTGGCGAAGTCCTTGCGCATCGTTGTCGAAGTCAAAAACTAGGTCAGGAATCAACATGTCGTGAGGGCCATCCCTCAGTGCATATCCAAATTGCCTCAAAGCTAGGCAAGGGTTGTAGGTAATGCCCCCTCTAATGCCAAGTAATGGGACATTAGGGAAGTCTCCACAATGATCGACGATGATGACATTTTCTCTGGACCGAGAACACCAATGTACATCAGAGTGAGTAAGAGTCATCAACCGTTGGGACCACCTTGAGCCTTGGTCATTCTTCAAGACAGATTGTGGAAGGTGCGAAATAAACCACCTTGCAAGGAGAGGAGTACAGCACATGAGAACACCCCTCTTTCTCATTGTTCGTGTGTAAAATGAGTGAAGAATGTCCCCAAGCAATGTTGGTATTGGATTTCTGGATAAGAAGATTTTGACGGCGTTGACATCCACCAATTGGTCAGAATTTGGGAATAAGACCAACCCATAGATGAGGAGTGCCACAATTTCTTCAAAGGCTTGTAGGTCCAATGAATTCCAACATTCTTGTGCCTTCTCAAACAAGAATTTTGCTAAGAATCCTTTGACACCGCTTCTAGTTTCCCAATGCCCCTTGATGTCGGATGGTTGTAGATGTAATGCTCGAGCAACATCTTCCGGCTTTGGTTCCTTTTCCGTACCGTTGAAGGGTAGTTGATTAAGGATAGGAATTCTCAGGAGTTGAGAAAACTCCTCCAAAGTGGGCACCAACTGGTAATCAGGGAAAGTGAAACAGTGGTGAAGAGGGTCAAAGAACTGGAATAGCACTTTCATCATGTCTTCTTCAATGTTGGTGTTGACTAAGCTGAGCAGTCTACCATGTCTTTCACTGAAGGGTGAGCTTTCCGGAATTCTTGAGGTGAGCTCCTTGAGTTGAGGAGAGACTCTCACAAGGTTGATTTGAACGGTTTTTCTGCGAGGAATTTCCATGACCTACAAAACAAGAACAAAGATGAAGATCCAAACCCTTGAAATGGTTAGTGAATGCATATGATGCTTTATGATGTTTATGATGTATGCACAAAACATATGTACAAGCAATTCACACCAAACCCTAGTTTCAGGCTTGCATGAGGTTTCATAGGTAAGTACCCTCTTGAGTGTAGTTGGCTTAAAAACCTGTCCTATAAATAGTAACCGGGTTCTAAGGAGCTCAATATCATTGGATTGTTTTCTGTGTTCATTGTTTTGATTTAGCCACTTAACTGGCGACCAAAATATTCCAAGAAAACAACCCTCAATGAGTGTAGTATCGAGTATCTACCAACTTCGGACTGCACCAAAGCCGTTCATCTCACTACCCCTAATGAAAGGCCAAGATGGTCAAGTAAGGTTCTAGGTCATTAGTGCTTAGTGACATCACTCAGCGGCCCCGTACTCTCCTTGATTGAACTCAAGGGTTACCGGTACTCACAAATATGTCGCACTAATATAGCTATTGCTTCGACCGTGTCGGTATACCCCGCACAGTTTCCACAACGTATTGCTATCTATGAATGTTTCCCAAATCCGGGTGTAGGATTTCAAGCCCAAACAAGAGAACCACAAAAGGTAAAGCAAGCAAAGCAAACAATTAATCATGCAAGAAGGTGATCTAAAAACCCTAAGGTAACCCCACTTTTATTTCAATGTCCCCAGCAGAGTCGCCAGTTCTGTGATACGGTGGGAGAACTGAATATGAGTTTCGCGTTTGTATTCGCACTTGTTCGGTTGAGCAAGAGTCGCCACCGACTTTTTATTTTATCCTAAAGGAAAGGTTAAAAAAAAGCACAGCAAAAACCTTTTGAGATATTTCATGGGTTCGGGGGGTAGATTATGAAAAGGGAAGGTATTAGCACCCTTTTCATCCATGGTTATCCATGGGCTCTTAGTTACTTGGTTTTTAGATCACTTGCCTTGATTTTCGATTGCTTGAAATTGTGATGTGTGTTTTGGAAATGTTTTGGAAGAAGATGCCTTGTCTTAGGCTACCCTTGTAACAATTCTTTACTCGAATGTTTTACAAAGGTGTATATCTTTTCGAAAAGATGTTTCAAATGTTTTTGAGAGTTTTGTTTTGAAAGTGTTTGTGGAATGTGTTTTTTTGAAAAGAAGGCAAGTGTTTTTGCAAGTTGATCTCAAGTAACTAAGAGTTTTGTCTACCCTATCGTACTCAAAGGTTTTCTCTATGTTTTCAACCCTTTTTAACAATTTTGTTCCACCATTGAATTTGGTGGACAATCTTGCATTTAGGAAGTTTAACGGGACGGGCGCGGGTCATCGTATGGACCATGAATGCAATGGTGCCAAGCGTCTTTGGCAATTTGCTTTGAAGGGACTATGATCATTCCATTTAGGCAACTTTCGAGAGCGTCATCGAGGGACTTATGATCATTTCGAATTTGTTTTGCCAAAGAAACTCGACGTGCAAGCATGGCCCATTTTGGAAGGCAACATGTGGGATTACCCTAGGGGGTGCAAGTGTGATTGTGTATTGATTTCATGTATTTGTCTTGTATTAGGTTATCTAGCGTTTGATTTTATGTACATGCAAACCCTAGGTCTAATCATGGTATAATTGGAAAGCGATAAATTGCAAGAATTTAAAGTCTACGCTATTACAAATGGTATCCGGGAGTGGGGGTACAAATTCACAAACGGGGATGAGACTTAAATAATTACAACCAAATTGAATTGCGGTCAAATATAATCAACGTAATGTATAGCAAGGTGTAAGAATATCAAATGTAATAATGTATCGAATGTGAAATGTATGGTGTAAGTGTAAATGTACATGCATATAATTTATTTACAGGTTAAGATATGAATTTAAATGTGTATTATTAAGTATTATTTAACCTAAATGAAAAATTAAATGTTTATTTAATCTAATTAATAATCTTGTACTTTCTTTAATATATACAAAAAAGAATGTTTTAATTAAATGTTTTAAATTCTAATTAAATTATGTATAAAAAATGTATCTTTATTTATTATGTACAAAATTTCTAAGAAAGGAAAATGTATTTATTTTAAAAAAAGAATTTATGTACAAATTAGAATAAGTTTTAATAATGAAAAAAAAATGTTTTAAACAAACATATTTTTAGGTATTTTATGTATTAATGTACAAAGTTTCTTTTATTGAAAGAAAGTTCTTTAATATATTGTGTTCAAAAAATTATGAATATGTTATAAAAAGAAAAATTTGATATAATAAAACTCATGTTAATTTTGTAAAAGAATATAGATAGTTTTTTTTTTTTTAAAATGGTTTTTAGAAAGAAATTAGAAATGGGCCAAGGGAGATTATGCTGGCCCAAAACAAGAGAGCAATGGATGGGGGGTGTTAATTGGAAATTCATTGGGCTTCGGGCATTTCAGAAAGGGGCAAGGCCCAAGTTTTACACAAAAACGTTTTAGGGTTTTTGATTGTTGTGTTCATTTGAAACGCGTAGGGTTTGTGAGCGAACAGAAGCGCCGTTTGTGGCTACTTCGTCTTCTCCGTCCATCTTTTCGCCATAGATTCAGAGCTCTGATTTTCTCGCCCTAGCCACCAGCGTTACCACCTCTTCTCCCCTCAGATTGCTTAGGCAACGATCAAACACGGTAGCGTATTGTCTCAAACTTGTTAGGCGTTTTAGATTTTTCATGTCATGATTTTATATTCTGATTTTGTGTTCATTTTGTTTGTTTAACGAGGTTGTGAAAAAGGATGAGGAGAGAATGTTCTACCTTGACAGAGGAGGGGAAGAAGGGAGTTTGGAGGCGCTTCGGAGGCTTTGATGGGTGGAGGGGATGCGCGATGAGAGCGTGAGGCTTGCCTGGATCCTGGGTTTGGTGATGTCCTTCTGAAAGCCCTTATATCTTCTTTCTTCTTCTCTTATGCTTCTGCTTATGATAGCCCTGGTATGCTTGCCTTTTGTATGATGCCCTTTGTATGAGGCCCTTTGTATGATGCCCTTTGATTTGCCTGTTGAAATGTGATGCTTTTTGATTTTCCTTTGAACGTTTGTTGCCTTTGATGAAAATTTCTGAGGCTTATGTGTATGCTCTTTTTTTGTGTTTGAGTTGAATGGTTTTGGACATATGTTGAGTTGGTTGGTTCTAGGGCTTGACAGGTTAACTTGAATTTGGGTTTGGTTATTTTGAGTGTGATGATAGGCAGGTTATGCTTAGCACTGTCTTTGATAAAGGTTTATATGTTGATGGTTAAGGCAGGACAGGTTTTGATGGTTTATTGTTAGGCTAAGGTTTCAGGGTGAGTGTTTGGACATATGTTGGTTATGTTTGTGTGCTTGAAGGCTTCAGGCAGATTGGGTCTTTTTTGAACTGGTTTATGCAGTATCTTGTGGGTTTTTACAGTTGGTTATATCTTTGGATCAGTTTGACAGGGTTTGGGAGGTTTGAATGTTTTATGGTTAAGGCTGGACCTTTGACAGGTTATGCTTGTTTTTGGTTTAAGGCTGGAAGGCTTTTTTTGTTATGAACTTGGGTGAGTGTTCTAGTTTTGGTGATGGTTTTAGAGTTTTTGTTTGCAGCAGGTGGAGGCCCTTTTTGAGTTGTTGCTTCTGTTTGTGATATATCCTATGCTGGACATGCTGTTGCAATTTTTTATATTTGTTTTTGTCTTCCAGCCCTGTGGTCCCTTGGCGCCTAGGATCTTTTTGAATATCTCAAGCTTTGGCATCTTTTCTTGGGTCAAGCTGCTGGGCAGACTTGCAAGGTTTTGGCATTTCCTGTTTTGTGATTACTTCTGCTGTATATCTCTGTCTAATTTGGATAACACTGATATATGCTTCTTTTAGCCTTCAGCCTCACTGTTTTATTGCAATTTTGCTTTCTATATTTTCTTTATGCCTAAAGCCAAACAGTAAGCCCACACTTCTCCTCTTTTCTTCTCTCTCTTTCCAATATTTAAGCATATTATATTGCTTATTATGCATAAATTCTGAAAAAGCAAATTGGCCTAGGGAAATGATGCCTTGATATCCTGCTTGCAATACATGTTGAATACTGCATATTTTGTCTTCTTCTTTCCATGCTGTATGCTTCTTGACAGCATTGATGATATTTTTGTGTCTTTAGTTAGACCAATCTGTTTGCCTTTGAACTTTGTAGTTTGATTTGCACCACTGTTTGAGGCTATGCAGTTTGACAAATTTTTTGAATTGTGCAATTTTTATATTTGTGCATTCATCTTTAATTTGCAAATATTTTTCACCCCTCTTTGTGAACCGGGAGAAATCCCGTGATTTGCAGAGAGGGTCAACTGATCCCGGCCGTTTGCTTTTAATGATGAACTCTATTTTAAACCGTCTGTCCCTCTAATTCAATTTATCTGTTTCTAAGTTTTCTTCCTTTCTTTTGCAGATAAAAAGAATGAATGGAGAGGGGTATCACTTAAATGAAGAATGAAGAATTTGGAGATTTAGGAATACTTAGAAAAAATAGGATAGTTTTATTTTCAATTTAATCAATGTAACTATTATTATTATAAATACCTCGTAAATGAATACTTGTATCTAAATAATAATTGTAACAAAAATTTTAAAGATGAAAATAAAAATTCTTTTAATCCAGTTAATTCTTTTTATCTCTTTTCAATTATTTGTTTATTATTTATAGTTCTTTAAATTAAAATAACTAAAAATTAAATTCTGGCTATTTAATCCTTAGAATAATAAATAATTAACTAAACATTGATTCAACGTTGATCAAATAATAAACTTGGCGCTTCCAACATCCAAAGCAAAGCACAGTCAAAAACAACAACTGATCAGACGCATTCCCCTTTTTACTGATTTTTTACCAACACTGTAAATTCAAACTGAATGTATCCTTTCACTGGTTCAATCACACAGTGCGAACTCAATCCAAATGTTTCAATCCATATCTCAGCATAACTTGAAAAGTGCTGTAGAATTTAAATATTTCTGAGAACGCGCGCACAAAAAACCCTAATTCCTGATTAAATGCCAAAGAAGCGTTTGCCTGATCGAAGTTGAGCCAAAATTAACCAAAACCCTAAGCCAACTGTATGAACTGTTCCAGAGTCATGAAAACCAATAAAAACCCTAATTTTGCTTGACTGACGAGAAAAGCCTGTCTGACCATTCTTGAATCAGTTTGAAAAAATCAGGAAACGCCTAAAGCTGTGATTTCTTGAGGAAGAATGTGAGGGCAAATTTTGGGGTACAACAGGTTTCCTGAGGATGATCGAGTAGATAATTGTCCTGTTTGGTTTCGGATATTAACCCACGATCAGTCGTCCACAGAATTTTCCTGGCTTGTTACCAATGTTGATCTGAAGCTGTAAAGGTAGATGGTAATCATCTTTTGATTGACCTTTCCTTGGTACTTTGGTTGACAGCGCAACTGGATCGCCTGGACAACTCATTATTGCCCCTGTTTCGGAGGTGAGGGGAGAAGATACCTTGCGGAGGTGCTTGATGATTGCCGATTGACAAATCTTCCTTTGGTAGGCAAGTGACGAGATGCCGGGACATAGTCGTACGCTTTTGATCCCTAACTTTTGCCTGGACCGCCCTTTCGGGTTTTCAGTCCACCGGGATACCCATTTTTGCCCAAGCCGCCTTTTCAGGTTTTCGACTTGCCGGGTGTACAGATTTTTCATTTCATCCCTTATTTTTGCCCGAACCCTTTTGGTTCGCCGGGAAGCCCTTATTTTTGCCTAGGTGTGTCAACCTAGCGGGTCTTTGGTTGTGCGTAGTATTTTTTTCGACTATGTCCACGTTCTCAGAATGTAGGGAGCTGCCCCTGTCAATAGCATTGTGTTGCCGTACCACCAGAAGATCTTCGTTTGATCGACCAATGCCCCAAGTGATCCAGATGGAGATTTGCCCCAAGTTGGTTGGCCTTTTGAGAGATTCTCCGAATCTTGACTTAACTGCCCCAGATAATGGACCATGATCAGGCCTGCCCCTTGGTTGGGAGTGCTTTTGTTCATAAGATATTCTTCGTGCGAATTTCTTTGCTGTTCAAACAAATAGTCATATGTGCAAGCAATGTTATTTTAAGAATGCAAAGCTTATGTCTGTCTTGACGTTTTTGAAAATGCATTTTTTTCATAAAAACAAGTGAAATTTTTTTTTTGTAAACTGTGGTGTCAACTCGTTATTTTACCACAAGCCTTAAGGAGTCAGGATACCTTTCGTAACAGTATGCTTTCGAACTAACCCATGCTTCAGCTAGGACTTTTGAGGGTTGTAGCGTGGCCTGGTTCACGGTTTAAGAAACAAAGGATAAAGGCTCAAATTATATTTGTACCCACCCGCTCTTCGTGATGTTCTTCAAACCTAAACTCAGCTGATCGTGCGTTAGACCTTGTTTGAGTCTTTGCTCTGTTATTCTGGTGATGGTTCGGATTTTGACAACTTATTTTGGATAGGCAGTCATTTCTTTTTGTTTGAGGGTTTGTATGACCTCTTTCTTTTTGTTTTTATTATCCCTGTCTTTTGCCTGAACTGTTTCTTTTGTGATTACAGCCAGCGGGATGCCCCAGTTTTGTAAGTCTCCTTCATAGGTTTTAACTTATTGGGCTTTTGTTTTTTGAAAGATAATGACTGTCTGTCTTTATGATTATAGGAACCATCACTGTCTTTTGCTTTGGAAGGACTCCATTGATGTCATCCATTGTGCACTTGGATCAACTGAGAGCACTACCCTGCCCCAGGTTATGATTAAGAGTTTTAATTTTTGAAAAGAAAAACTCCTACTTCTTTGGCTCGAAGGGGTTGACGAGGGATTATCTTCCTTATAACTCCAGTGTTTAGGAATTGAAACAATGCCTGTACCTCATCAGCGGGGTCTGTTCAAAAGCATATTGTATATTGTGGTATCATTTTCGTCATCCTCCCTCAAGAGGCTTTAGAATTATTAAACGAGAGTTGAACATCAAAAATAAAAGCAATTTTGAATATAGTGAACATAATTACTTCAAAACAGACACGTGTAATGCATTAATGGAATAACCAAGTTTGACATGAAATAAAATGTTTGAACAATCAAAGAAAATTACAATTAAAATATTCAAATGAACAAAAGTTTTTCAACCTTAGCCATGTTTTGGCAATGGAGCAGTGATCACATTGGGAGTCTCAGCAGGCTCGAATTCGATCTCTTTAGCATCGATCATATTCTGGATCTTATACTTCAACGCCCAACAATCCTCCATATCGTGCCCCGGGCTATCAGAATGATAAGCACACCTCGCTTCTGGGTTGTAGCTTGGAGAAGAAGTCTTTGGATTTGCAGGAGGGTTTATCACTGCAATCAGATTCATCTTCAACATGTGTTGCAATGCTTGTGACAATGGCATGTTGATGTTGGTGAACTGTCTCTTAGGCTCGTCCGGCCTTCGCTGATTTCCCTTTTGTGGTTGTCGGCGTGGTGCAGAACCAGAGATCATGACTGCCTCTACATGTTGGTCACAGCGACTCTTTTGACTGTATGCAGCATTAGACTCTTTCTTCCCCATGTAAGGCTTTTTGTGAGTATCAGGAGGTGTGGCCTCTTGAATCTTCCCACTCTTGATACCAACTTCAATTCTTTCCCAGTCAAGATTAAATCTGTAAACCCAGCAGAGGAATTCCCAATCAGATGGTTGAAGAAAGGTCCAGACAGGGTCCCCAAGAACATGTCGACAAGTTCCCGATCAGTCAGAGGTGGTTGTACCCTTCCAGCAAGGTCTCTCCACTTTTGAGCATATTCTTTGAAACCTTTGCCTGCACCCATAGACATTCCCTGAAGCTGAGTGCGCGTGGGAGCAAGGTCGGCATTGTACTGGTACTGCTTATAGAATGCAGTGGCCAAGTCCTCCCAGCTGCGGATGTTGGCTCCATTCAGTTGATAGAACCAGTCGAGTTGAGTCCCTGAAAGACTCTCCTGGAAGAAATGGATCCATAAATTCTTGTCAGCCGTGTAGGGCTGGATCCTCCTCATATATGATCTGAGATGCAGCTTAGGACAGGATGCCCCGTCGTATTTGGCAAAGGCAGGTGCCTTGAATTTATGAGGGATCACCACCCCAGAAGACAGACCTAGATCTTCGAAGTCCAGGCCTGGCACTTTTTGTATCTCCATAGCACTTAGCCGGTCTTCCAACTGTTTGTACTTGTCCTCAGCTGGAGGGTATTGCTCATCATTGAAGTCAGTCTCGTTGTCAGAGACCATAGGACTAGGAACCTCTCTCTCATGGGGGATGTCCTTTCCAACAGATGGGGTAGTCTGCTCAACTTCATTTTGTGATCCATTCCCAGATTTGCGTCTCGGGTTGAACAACACTGTCCTCTTCTTCTTCTTCTTCGAGAGCAGAGTCTTCAAATCCTGTTGCCCTTGGGCTAGGCTCTTAATCAACTCCTGGAATTGGGCATTCTGAGCCTGGAGGGCCTGGATGGATTGCTCAGTAGATATTTTAGGATTCATGATGAGACTGCTGAAATAAACAGCAAAGGAGGTGAGCAACCTGTAGAGAAAGGGTACCTGTTATGCAATGATATGTATGTATGCATGCAATGTTTTCAAGGATCTCGCGGGGTAAACAGAGAAACTTGTTAGAATTGGAATTCGGTAGTTTTATTGAAGGAATTTCATGTTGTTGTGAGTCCTTCTTCAAGAGTCAAGGCTCACCATATCGAGTGTGTCATAGCCCCTGACTCAAGTCATCATGTTTTGATCTCCAAACAACCTGGGCTAGGGGAACTTTCTTCAAGAGTCAAAGCTCACCATATCAAGTGGGTCATAGCCCCTGACAACCTTGGCTAGAGGAAAATAAATCCCCTTTGCCCCTTGCTAGACATTTGATTCATCATGACCTGCAGCACAGACCCTTGAGATCCTTGAAATGGATTAGTCCTTATGCAGGATGTATGCGATGGCATGATGGTATGATGTTATGCTATGCATGGAGTGATGTAAGTAAACCCTATTATGAGCCCAAATTAAGGACTGTAAACAAAACCTGCAGGGAACTCGTGTTGTTAGATAACAAGTATGCAAGTAGTTCAAGTATGAAGGCACGCAAGTCACACAAGACAGCCCTTAGAGTTTAGGCCAGCATGGAGTTCAGGTATTACCCTCTTTCAGTTTGTTGGTTAAGACCTGTCCTATCAAAAGTAACCGAGTTCTAGAGGATCCCAATATCACTGACTACCCTCAATCGGTCATAACTCCAGCATCGCAATCTTTTCTTGCGGCCAGAACCATCGCGAGAGTTTAGCCTCAATGGGTGTAGCATACTGCTACTGTTCTATAAGCCAAGTTGGGTCATTTAAGGTTCTAAGGCCGGTTGGTGCTTAATGACTCCTCAGAAGACCCATATTCTCCTCGTTGCAACACAAGGGATATCGGTACAGACCAAGGTGCCACACCAATGTAGCCACTGCTTCACCCGTGTCGGTCTACGCCGGACAGGTCCCTCACAGCTTATGCTACCTAAAAGGGTATCCCTAGATCCGGGTTAGGATCTATGAAACTCCGATGCAATGCCCACAAATATAAAGCAATCAAGACATACAATTTAAAACATAAGAGTGGTCTAATCCTAAGGTACACCTCACTTTTATATAGTCCCCAGCAGAGTCGCCAGTTCTGTGATCGGTGGATCTGGAACTGACTGTTTAAAGCTGGTTCGCGAAATGTCGCGGAAGCAAGAGTCGCCACCGTCTTTTATTTTCTCCAACATGGACAGGACAAAAGCACAGCAAAATTCCTTATGAGATAGTTTCTCGGTTCGGGAGGTAGATTTATAGAAAGGGAAGGTGTTAGCACCCTTTCTATCCATGGTTATCCATGGGCTCTTAGGTACTTGCTCTTATGTTTTCAAAATGTTTGTTTGCTTTTCAAAATGTGAGTGGGTTTGAAAAAGTTTCATTGAAAACTTCAATTCGACTCTTGTATCAGTCCTCAAGAGTGTTGTGAAGTGTTTGTTTTGAAATCTTTTAGAAAGTGTCAGTGTGAAAAGTTTTTGTTTTTTTTTAGAAAGAGAGCAAGTACCTATGAGTCATCTACCTACCCTAAGGAATTAGGCTGTATAAATGTCCTTAAGGTAGTGCCATCCCACCATTGAGAGATAGGTAGCACCACCGTTGGAGGTGTTCGAGTCAATTCGTTTGTAGGGACATTGTGGTCACCAGAGCAACAGTAGGACACCTTAGAAGCTACCCTTATGCCATAGATCATAGACATAAGGACTTACTAAAACGTCCTATACTCGACGACCACGTTTCGAAGGCAAGGCAACAGTGAGGCGTACCCTAAGAGTGGTGTGTGAATTTGTGTGTTGTTTTCAGTTATGTTTTATCTTGTACATGCATCATGGTGATCTACGCTTGTTTTTATTTAGTCATTCATTCTTTCATGCGAGTTAGCAGTTTTAAGAGTGCGGAAATTTAAATGCGGAAAGTAAAATCCTACGCTATTACAAGGCGCGGGTCTATACATCGCCAAATTAAAAAGACCCGTTTTTAATAAAAATGCGGAAAATAAATAAATTCCTAATTACTATTACAAGGCTTGAGCAATTACATAATATTCACAATAAAATAAAATAAATGCGCGAAAGAATAGAACGTTCGAGGGCGTTGGACCCTTTTGAGAAATTAAATGAAATTAAAAACTAATTAATTATTTAATTAAGAAAAGAAATGTTTTTATGTTTTTTTTTGTATTTAATGAAAATAAAGAAAATAAAAATAAAAATTAAAAGAAACCCTAATTCTAAGTTGTTTTAATTATTAAGAAAACATTAAAGTTTAACCTAATTTACTAAATAATTAAAGTATATGTTTATTTACAAAAATGTTTAATAATTAATAATAATAATAACAATGAGAAAAAAAAATTATTTATTAAAAAAAGGAAAGATGAGAATGTTAAAAACCCTAATTTCTACATATTTTAATTTGTTAAGAAAAAGATTGAAATTTTAAAACCTAATTTAACTAAATTTATTATTTAAAGTTTATTTACAAAAATAAGTTAATGGTGAAATAATAATAATTAAATATATTTTTAGTTTTTGATTTTTCTGGTTTTATTATGAAAAGAAAATTTATGAAATTAAAGAAACAATTAAAATAATTAAAAGAAAAGAAAAGGAAAAATAAAAGAAAGAATACAAACAATGGGGGTGTCTGACCCAATTTGGAGGTGAATTGGAAGCAATTTGGGCCCAATAATGCAAAGCCTTTTTTGACTTTCAGAGATTGCATGTGGGGTGGTTGACTGAGGTGCATGGTGGAATCCACGTTATGGCCATTGGATGGATCCTCTGGGACACTTGGCAGGCCTGAGCGTTGGGACATATGGTAGGACGTTTTGAAGGAAACTGCACATGAACATGTTATAACAAAAATTATTGAGAATATGGGGGACCTGGGAATCGAACCCAGGTCCCAGTACCTGCAGGACACATCATTCACCAACCAAGCCAGCGCGTTTCTTTGTATGTATTAGTGGGACATGAATAATATATGTGAAAAAAAAGTATTATGCTGAACAATCAAAAAACGTGCCAATTATTCAAACTATCCAACCACGTTCAACCACCTCAGCGTCTTCTTCCTTTTTGTACCTGTAACATAATCAAATAGCGGGGGTTTTAAACCCCCACTAAACACCACCTGCAAAAATAGCGAATAGCTCATGCTTTAACATAAATTGAGCGCAAGGTCACCAATGGATTCGTCTTCATGTCACGATTTTGTCTGCACCGGTTTGAAGGTCTAATTTTACACCCTATGCAAAGCCCCAATTTTGGAACTCTGAAACCCTAAAATATGTCAATGGTGAATCACGATACAGGCCTTACAATGCAATTGGACTATATCATTAGCTTCAGAACATCATGGTTAGTGTTAATCAACAATTAAAATGCATGAACAATGCCTGAAAATCAAAACACGATTATGGAAAATTTCAAGAAAAGTGTGACTTTTCTACCAATTCTTGAGGTCTGGAGATGTGTTCTTGATTGTAACACGTTCCTGGATGTCTCAGCAATGTTTTAGAACACTTTTGAAGCTTTGAAACGCCTTCTAACTAGGTTTTCTGTTTTTAATATTTTGTGAAAAAAATGCACTTTTGTTCTTGGTCTTCTGCGCAGCTTTTTTTTTCATTGCATTAGGTTTCAGTTGTGCATAAGTAAGTGAATAGAATTAGGTTAAAACCAAGCCCAAAGATCCATTGATTTAATGATTCAATATTTGATTTTTCCACATCCTTTTCCAATCTTTTTTGCCATGGAAACTTGCCAAATTTGGATGATTTTGTCCCTTGAGAAGGTGCACGAAATATTTAGCTCATAATGGAAGGATTTGCTGCACAAAAAAAGATTTAAAACCATTGTTTAGTATTTTTCTCATTATTAAATTTAATTAAATGAATTAATAAGATTAAAAATTCAATTAATTAATTAAAAATAAGAAAATAACTCCCTTTTAGCTTAATGGGTCGTGCATAGCCTTTGGGTAATGATTCATGAAAGAAATTGAGGCCCATTAGCATTTTTGAAGCCTTTTGTGCAAAGTTGACTTTTCAAAATTCCCAAAAATTTCCCAACTTCTACAAGGCACATCTTGCTCAATTTCTAAGCTTTGATCATGTTCTTGGACATTTTGGAAAGGTCTTGAAGTCCTCTAACCAATGTATTTGGTCCCATGTCATTTTGAGTTACCAATCTCAAGTTATGGTCTTTGACTTAAAGTCCCTTTTTGTTGACTTTTGAAAATGACCTATAAGGTTGAAATTGATAACTTTTTGTGAGAGCATTTCTTGGACTTGAAGTGTGAAGATGAGTTGTAGGAAATGTCATTCTCTTCAAATGAGTTTTGGATGGAATTTTTCTGATAAACCATGAAGAAGTTATGCCCTGGTCAATTTGCAGTTGACTTTTTCAGCTGTCCAAAAATAGAAACTTTTGCATCTTGAGACTTTTTGAGCCATACTTTGAGAATCATGATCAAGAATTGATCAAATGATGTTTGTGGCTTCAAAATAAGATGTTGACCAAAAATTTTGACTTTTGACTGTCAAATGACCATTTTGCCCCTGCAGTTGACTGTGAAGCATTTAGGGTTTTTGACTGTGCAATTTGATGCTGTGAGTCTGGAAACTTGACATATGAATGCTTGACAATGTATGTAGGCATATGGGACTTGATTGGACCCTTGAAAACTTCAATTCCTTTGCCAGAACCAAAACCCTAATTTTGACTGTGTTAGCAGACAATTGGACTGTGCAACCCTTGAGAGATTTTGAACCTTGATCTTGGAAAATCTTGAAGAATAAGGGAGGGCAAATTTTGGGGTACAACAGTATGGATTACGGCAAGAATTCAAGATTCAATGTCGCACTATACCGCAATCTATTGGATCACCTAGGCCCGGATGATGTACGTCGTACCTTTCAACTTTCCTACTTTTAAATTATTTATGTATTACGCTTTCATTAACCTGATTTAATTTTATGCGCAGTTTGTCTGGAGACCATATTTTGGTTTGGGCCATGAACCAAACCGCGAGGATGCAGCAATTTGGAGCGCCAAGACTGCAATCATACGGTTCAATGTTGTGGAGATGCACCACAACGACCGTGTGAAGATGCAATTCGGAATGCATCAAGAGATACCCAGTGATCCGACTTGTTTGTCCCCGTGGCATCTCAAAAGGGTCGACGCCCAGTGGGGTCTTACCAACTAGAAAGACTTTGCTCCAAAATGGTGTAAGATGTGGCAGAGGCGTCACCGACATGTCTTGCAATTCTCGGTTTTCCTCAATCATGGTAATATACGACACACGGATCAGTATTTATCTTGGTACAGGTCGGTTAGTAACCCTGAAATGCACGTGTCTCATCCAAGGTATTTAGTTGACCCACGAACACAATGGGCACAACCCTCATTTCCCCAACAACAAACCTAACACACATCAACCTCCCACCAACCCCCCAGACGAAACCGAACCACAAACACCCAACCACAGTCGCCACCACAACACAATTACACCTAAATTCCCCATAACCAACCACAATCACCACCTCAGTACCAATACCCCCATATGCCTCACACCCAACCACAATTCCAATCACAATACCAACACACCCGCATACCCCACACACAATTTCAGTCTTCTGTATATTCCAATATGGGCCCGTCAACATCCAGCCTTAGCCCTGATCTAGGAATGTCGGAAGATTATGAACCAACCGACCCAACTTACCATCAACCACATTATCACCAAACCATCCAACATCCTCAATACCAAACACCCCAGGATCCATTTCCTTTCTACCCCCCGTACTCAGACGATCAATGCTACAAACCCACCATGGAACCTCACCCACCGCCAACACGACCAAACTTTGAGGGTATGGGTAACCGAATGTACCAAAGCAGATCTTCTAGATATGGAGATCTGACTGATTTCATGGATCCGGAACGCATTGACTTCGCTGGGTCATCGACCCTGCCACAACAGGAAACGCGACGACACCCAGCACGGGAAAGACGAGGACGGGGATGCGGAACCGGGGGTCATTACCGGGTTCCGGGAGACCACTGATTAATCTGTTTTTTTTTAATTTGTATTTTTTTAATGTAATTCTTATGGGTGTAATCATCTTTTGTAAATAAAAAGTCAATTTTGTTGATCCTATATCGAATACGCAACGCACCAGATTGAAAAAAAAACGCGAAAATTTCCCTAGAAATGCACTTAGGCGCCATCTCACTTGGCTTAGGGCAAGCCCTAAGCACCTAGGCGCCAAGTGAGATGGCGCCTCCCCTTAAATAATAGGTGTAGGCGCCAAGTGAGATGGCTCCTCCTTTGGGGAGTCATCTCAAACATGATTATTTACGTAATTTTTTCCGAAACGTGGTTATTTGCGAATTTTTTTTAATATCTGATTATTGCAAAAAAAAAATCTCCGAAGTGAGTTGGTTCTATTATTTTATTTAGTAATAATAATATATTTAATATTGAATATAACATATTTCATTTTATAAGTTTTGTGTTACTCTAAGATGGAAATAAAATAAAGGAAAAATAAAAACTAATAAAATGGATTTAAACGACATTATCATGATAATCTCCATAAAAAAATTATTTGAAAATGAGATAAAAATTTATTAATATCTTAATAATTATTTTTTATTTAATTTTGTTATTTAAAATTGTTTCCAATTAATAAAATTATTAAATTATTCAACTAATTTTAATTCGTCGAAATCAATGATTCTGAGCAATTTTCATCCACCCGTCCAAAGCATTCCTTCTCCGTCGCCGTCACAATTAGGACGATTTCACAGCCCCGGTAACCGATTTCAGAGAGATTTCGCAATCCCATACTAGGTTTGTTCCATTTCTCTTTTCTATTTTCCTCAACATCCTTATTGCTTGCTGTTATGGAACCTCTTTGGAGCTTGGGTAGTGCGTGCTTCTTTGCTGAGTGGATTTAAATGGCGAACTTTACTCTTTCCCATTTTTGATAGTAGTTATGATGTTTTCTCTTAGTTAACCACTTACTTTCAAAGACTTTTAGTGGTGTTATCAAGTTTTTTGTTGAACCAAAAGCCAGAAATGATAGAAGCAATATGGCTCATGGTGTTGTTATCAAGTTTTTTTTGAACCAAAACCTAGAAATGATATAAGAAATAGGGCTCATGGTGGTGTTATCTATAATTTTTGTGCTTCTACTCATGTAGGTTGATTTAGAGAAATTTGGGATATATACTCATGGTCATGGGAATTGCTGCCCTAACAAATCCATTAGATTTAGAGAGAAGATGTCTTTTATTTGAGAGATTATGCTTTGTGGAGAGGGCTGGTGAGGGGCCTAATATCGATTGGGAAGATCTTCGAGACCTTGAAAATGTTAAGCTTGAGCTACAAGAGTTACAAAGCAGTAACGACAAGGAGGGATTGCAAACAAGCCTCGACGGAGCATGCAGTGGCTAGGCATCACCTTCTCCCGGTGAAGGCTTTCCATACTGAAGATGCTTGCGACATATGGTAGACTGTGGTGTTTCATTTTCTGGTAGTAATAGGAGGCACGACAATGGAGCACTCGACAAATAGTGTCCTCGATGATGCTCCATCCGCAGTGGCAGAAATAGGCGGGGGCCGTTAGGGACTTGTAGAGCATGAAGACGCTCTGTTTGTGGTGGTTTTGGTGATTCTCGGTTGCATTGGTTGTGGATTGGCCGTGCTTGGGGCTAGCAAGGTGCAAGGGAACTTGGAAGCACAATTGGGGGTTGTAGGGTGACTTCAGGTTGCTCCTGCAGAACATAAAGGTAGTTGAACTTTTGCTTCTATTTATTATTTTCCCCCCAATACCAATTAAATATATTTAATGTGTTGAATATTGAGTTGGAATTTTCACTCAGTTTTTTTTTTCTTGAGATAATTTGATTAAGGAACTGATACCAATGTTTCTGATTATATAAGTTCACTACTGCTTAACTTTCATTTCTAATTCTATTGGTGAATTTTTGTGGTTTATTTGTTATAAATTACATTTTAGGTCTAATCTAACTTTGTTGTGTGAACGGTTAATAATACCCAATCTACAGTTTTTTAATTTCACGTTTGTTAATGTATAGTTGTGGTTCTACTCATGTAGGTTGATTTAGAGAAATTTGCGATATATACTCACGGTCATGGGAATTTCGGTGCCTGAACTTGCTTCCCTAACAAATCCATTAGATTTTGAGAGAAGATGAATGTCTTTTATTTTAAAGGTGATGCTTTGTGGAGAGGCTGTTTGAGGTGGCTAATGTCGGTTGGGAAGATATTCAAGGCCCTGAGAATGTCAAGCTTGAGTTGCGAGAGGTACAAAGCAGTAACAGCAAGGAGGGCTCGTAGACAAGCCTCGACGGAGCATGTGGAGGCTAGGCATCGCCTTCTCCTGGTGAAGCCTTCCTTAGTGAAGACTTCATGGTGTTTTCACTTTGTAAGGCAATTCCCTTCACTTCATCTTCTAACCACACCACCACCAAAAACGGTTGCATTGAACCATCACTAGGGTTTACCAAAAAAATGAGCATCGGAGTTCTCAAGTGTTCTCTCGAACGCACCAACGTCGATGGAAAGAAAGCAAGCATAGTATCCAATTCCAGTTACGTAGTACCTATTGACGATTCCCTTTCATTCTCAAATTCACCCTCAGCCATAACTCGTCCTTTGGCTGAAATTCTCAGAGACCTCAACAAAAGAATTCCATATACTCTCGTTAAACCACCTCACGATCCATTCTCACCCACCTTCATCCCATTGTAATTCAATTTATACAATATACTCTTAATTCAATTTTTCATTATTCGGCCTCTTCGTAATCGTAGGTAGGTATCATGCCAATTGGATGTTGAGCTTCTATGCCCCAGGTGCGTCTTTGCATGCAAATTCTTAGTATTTTCTTTTGAATTTCGTGTGGATAGGATAAAGATAGGACTAAATTAAAACTAAACTTTTGAATTTCGAATCTGTTTTTTTTTTCTTCTTTTTGCAGGATGGTGTGGAGAGATACGGGATGTTATTTTCTCTGATAATGGATGGAACTGTAACTGCTGTATACCGTCTGACTGTACGTGGATCTGATGGGGAGGTATGTCTGCTCACCCCTTTTATCTATTGCATTCTTTCATTCATGTTTGCTACCTCAGTTCAATTGTGGGTTGCTGAAAACTACCAGATTGGTGTTATAGCACCACTATAGCAGCCTAGGTTGTCAAAAGCGTGCTATAGCACCACTATAGCGGCATAGGATAGCGGCACTGCCCCTCACTGCTACGCTAATGCTCTGCGAAGTGCTATTGACGATAGCAGTCTGTTAGACTTCGTATTCAATATGGGTATAAGATGAAAGGGCAAAACTGATTATATGAGTTATGGGAAAATTACTGCCAATGCAGATACTTTATGGGATAGTGGCTGCTAGTTAAAAGGTGTTATTGCTGTGGGCAGTAATTAATTATGTAATTATTTATGTCTGTTCAGTTTTAGGTGGTGTGTAATTATAAAAGGGAGATACTAAACAGAGGGGCTCATCAGGGACTTAGTGAGTGATTATTGGGAGACCCAACTCTCGAACATTTGGGAAAGGAGAGATCTAAGACTCTCGAATTCTTGGAAGGAACCAAGCTGGTCCCTGTCATTCTGTTTGTGTTATTTCAGTTTTGTACCAATAAATACCAGAAATCATGTCAATTTTAATTTGTAAAAGAATCAGTTCTATCAGTCATAGTGGCCGCTAAAAAGCACTATTGTAGAAGCGCTATGGCATCGCAATAGCTGTGCCATCGCTGTTTGATGGCCGCTATTCTCAATTTGGAGCAAAATCGTAAGCCCTGATATTTTGAAACTTAATTTTTAATTTTTTAAGGGTATGTTGGCCTTTCCCACTCTGTTATTGGCTTAATATTTAACCCCACATGTTATGCTTCTTTAGTTTCACCGTTTTTTTTTCTCCTACATTGTTCTCCACGACAACGTCTTCCACTGCGTCTTCTGCATTCTTCGTCGTTTTCATCTATTTCTTCAGCGTTCTCCTCTACTTCTTCATTGTTTGCCTCTAATACTGATGCGTTGATCTCTCGGGTTAATATCAATGAGGAGGATGATAATGTTGTGCATGAATACTTTTGTAAATTGATTTTGACGAGAGCTCATTTTGATGGGATATGTGATGTTGCAATTTATATTTTTAAGTTTTTATGTATGTTGTTGGAATTTATGTTTACCATGTACATTGTTTTTGTCTTCACAATAGCGGTCATCCTAGATTAACAACCTATATAGCAGTTATTTACACTCTCTTTTTACTAGATAGGTATTGCGGCGCAATAGCGCTTTGTCCAAATTCCACAATGATATATTAGTTTAGCACCGCTATTTAATAACATTGATCTATTGTTGTTCCTTTGTCCTTTTTGCTTACATGTTTAACTTGCATTGCGTCAACTTATTGCTGGAGGACATGTAATCTTCTCAATGACCCATCATTCTGATTTAAAGCTTCTCTTCTTATTATATTCAATATCAGCTTGCGTCCTGACTGTTATGCTCCTCATATTGTCTCAGCTTTTGTATGTGCTACTAACCTTATCAAAACATTGTTATGTGCATACTTGTACCCCTAAGCCTAAATTGAGTTTCATATTTTTAAGCCAAATAAGTAATAATGCAGTACCTCGTGGCACCATTCAAGCCCCAAAACCTCATAGATTATCAACTAGGTTAGATTCTAAGTCAATATAAATATTGTATTCTATATATCAACTCTTTCATAACATATTTGAACACGAATGTGGCCTGTGCGAAGTCACTGATACTATACTATACTATACTAACTGATGTTATAAAAATGAACTATACAAAAGTTTTACGCATTCATTCATATTTGCCACCTCTATTTTTCTTCTATCCTTTTTCCTTCTAAACTACATTCTTTGAACATTATTGTGATCTTAAATTTGCACTGGCTGAACGTATCGGACGATATGTAATCTTCTGAACGAACCATTATTCTGATTTAAAGGTTCTATATTCTTACTAGTTACTACATTGAATTGAATATGCAAAAGCCTAATACGACCTAGGCAGTCTGCTATGCTTCTCATATTGTATCCGGCTTTTATTTATGCCACTAATCTAATCAAAAGTTTGTTATGTTTATACTCGTTCCCTAAATTTGAGCATGAAGACGCTCTGTTTGTGGTGTGTCTCGGTTGCATTGGTTGTGGATTGGCCGTGCTTGGGGTTAGCAAGGACGAAGGAACTTGGAAGTACAATTAGGGGTTTTAGGTTGGCTTCAGGTTGTTCCAGCAGGACTAAAGGTAGTTAAGCTTTTGCTTCTACCATATGTTGGTCTATGCTATTAAACTCGGCTGTTCCGGCCACTATCACTGCACAAAACAGCAAAATCAAGAAAACCTCGCCAGGCTGTGCCGTTCCGTCACATATAGGTGACTCGGCTGGAACGACCGTAATAATGGGATTGGATTTAAACAATGCCACGTCAAAGCGGATGCTCTGACAGTGTCAGCCGTAAATGATATTATCCTTAAAATTTTAAGGATAGCACGGTTATTTTATTGAGTTTTATTGGCATTTGCAAATATGTTTTGCTCAAAACTTCTGACTTTTATTTCTAAATATGAATACTTCATGAATTTTGATTAATTTATTTTAGTTTTTGACAATTATTTGTTTATTAATATTAACTATATTAGTATCCACGTTAATTAAATATCAGCCGTTTTGCTTCCCACTCCCGTTCTGTTCCATTTTTAGAGATGACTGTGCCGTATTGATAACATAGATGTCGGTGCATCTCATTACTTGTCTGAATTGACTAACCATGTGTAACTTCAGTAGTTGTTCTTGATGTGTGTGTTTACAAATTTACACTTCTGTATATTGGTGGTTCACCAGGCGATTACAGTACTTGCCATGTTTCTTTCCTAATTGCTATTGCTATTGCTATTAGTAGTTTTCCTCTGAATTTTATACACAAATCGAATTAATAAGGCCGTGATGTTACAAATTGAAATTGTTGCTAATTTGTGTTGGAATCATCTGGTGATTACAGCATAACAAAGGCATTGTTCGTTCTATAAAAATTTGTGGAACATATGAGAGCTCTATGAAAACTATAAACTTGTCAAAAAAAACTAATCATTTTCTATCCAATTTTTATCAACATCCTATGTGTTATTTGACTGGGTTGGAGAAGATTAGTTAACATACATTTTTATATTATTCTGTCATTTTAGAATTCTTTCTACACTGTTGATAACACATCTGAATCACTTGATGAATGTTATATGCAGTTTTGATGGAAGGCAGGACCATGTGTCATCAAGTTAATGGAGGAGGATGAACCTTAATTAAGGAAAGTATACGTTGCATTGAGGAAGAACTTTGAGATGTAGGATCACACAATCCAGGTACGACTATGTACGTGATTATTCCTCAAGTTTAAACTATAATAATAATTTGAGTCTTCATTGCTTTTTGTTAATAGATTGATGTGAAAATATCTTGATTGCCATTTGTTAATAGATTGATGTGAAAATATTCTAACGTGTTTAAAGTTGTTACAATGTTCTATATTGTTTTTCTAGATGTTATTGTCATGTTACATTCAATGAATTGTGTATTTTTCTCATTTATTTTTGAAATATATGCATAAAATAGTTTGTAGATTTGACTTTTAGAATATAATCTTTTGTAGTTCATCCTATATATGAGTGGTCAATTAATTTTTTTGAGAAACAATGACGGTAAGTAGAAATAATTCATTTAAGGGTGGTTTACTAACAAAATTTAAAAAAAATTATTTTGTTTTGTTATGATATTTAAATTGTTCTCGAAAAGGAAAAGAGAGAGAAATAAGAGAATTGTGTTAACGTGCCAAATTTCTATTGGAGGTTTAATAGAGAATGATATATTAAATGTAATTAAAGTTAAAGATATTTAATTGTTTATTATTTTAATTTTGATTTACAGCTGAAAATTTGAATATGGTACGAGAAGATTACATCAATTTGATGGGTAAATAAATTAAGTTTAATACTTCTAGCTAATACGAGTAATATTCAAATATTATTTGATGGAGAATAATTATTTTTTATAAATATAATAAGTTAATTAATGTTTTTGTAAAAGAAAAACAACTTGATATTTCTTTTGCTTTTAATAGTAAAAGAGAAGCCTATTTTAAAATTTATTGTACCGATTTAGCTCCACGTGTGATCTCTTTATAGAGAACAAATATAAATTTAAATATATAATTTGAATTATCTTTTTTATTATTTTATATTATAATTTATTTGAAATATCGTAAATTCAACTTATACTATTTGATCTCTGAGATAATTCAAATTCATTTTCATAGTTTAATTCATCTATTTTTTATTTTATTTTTGAAATAAGATAAAATTAAATAAATTTAAAATTTAAAATTTATTTTAAAATAAAATAAGTAAAATATAAAATAATATAAAATATTATTGTTTTATTAACTTTGTTTTGTTTTGTTATGATATTTAGATTGTTTAGTAAAAGTAAACATTGACAGTAAGTAAAAATAATATCATTGTTGTATTGCATACAATAATTAATGTGGGTTCACATTTGAATTTTGTTCTGTAAACAGATTTTATTTTTATGATAATTTGGAAAATATTATATTTTCAGTTTTATTATTTTTTTATGACTCTTTATTGATTGTATCTTCTCTGTATAAACCAACTTAATACGGAGGAATAAAACACATCAATTCTTATGTATTTTCTAATAGATACAATAATGACTTTTAACTCGCAACAAATGGTGATTTGGGTTATGTTATTCGTAGGATTAATATTAGTTCATTCATATTCTTTTTCAGTCTATACTGAATCGTCTCCTCTTTCTCATTCTTTATCATCTTACCATCCAAATCTTAAGTATCTAATTCTTAAAAAAGCAAAAAAAAAGTCCACCGACTCTACCACCATCACCACTTCTAACTCTATTTGATTATGGGAAGTTGGCCGAAATATGACCAACATCATTATGTAAGGATAACCAATGTCCTAAAATAACACCAATATTCCCGGTGTTCATGATACACGGTTTGTGGCATACCAACAAAACCCACGTGAATGGATTGCTAGTACTATTGATTTGAGCAAAGTAAATTTATTTTAATAAATTGTTGTTGTTGATGTTTGTTACTATTATGATGATTATTACCTACAGTCGGACTGTGAGCTGAGGAGAAAAGGGGTTGTATTTGCGAGGCACTCCGACGATCCTGTAAGAGTGGGAACAAGGAGGTACAAGCAAAAATATCAGGTAGTGAGTAGTGAATATATGATATCTGGCCCTCACAGGTGTGAGGGTTTATATAATGCCCCTGGCGCGTGGTCATTGGTTCCTGATTTCCCGCTTAGATATGTGGGTTTGAAAACTCAGGTAACTGCCAGAACTTGGTCAAATCAGACATATGTGCCTGTAACTAGCCTTCCTATGTCCGATGAAGGGATTAATTACGGGCATCTCTCTGGTCGGTTCATGGTGACCTGCACGACATTGGAGTCGGGCAGACAGAGAGGATGCTCGTCGATAATCCTGGGCTAGTGGTGAGCTGAATGGCATCATTGCCCGACAGGAGATGATCGTGCGGGCGATCCGAGTTATGGTCGTGCGGGCCGTACTCAAGGACATCTCTTGGACCGTGCCCGATCAAGCTGTCGGGCCAGGTCAGAACAGTAGTCCCCCAAGTCGTTGCTTCTGGGCACATGAGTGATGACTTTGAAATTTGCTCGAGGAACGAGGCGTATCTTACGAGCGTGTCATTGCCCATTATGCCTAGCTTGCGGGGAGGCGAGGCGTTGACCGTTAGAACTTTTGAATTTGGAGAGGTAGCGTGTTTTGGGAAGTGTGCCAGCGAAGCAGCGCAATGATGATATAGGGCTATGGTGTCATGATGACGATCCTAGGGTTTCCCAGGCGCGTGTTTAATACACGTAGACTATTCTAGCTATAAATACGAGACGAACAAGGCGTTTAGTATTTTTCATATTCTCTTTCAACTGCTCGTATTAGTTCGACAGTCGATCACCAACATTTGCTCAGTTTCTCTACTCGCGGTCATTCAACTCTATCTATTATTCTTCTACTGGTAAGTTTCCGATCCTCCATTGTTGTTTGTCTTTGTATTTTTGTTTTTTACTTTCTAGAGATGCACGCGGTTATGATTTAGGGTTCCGTTAGGGAGGAAGTCGTTGGAGACTCTTGATAGTGGATGGAGTTTCTGCGATGTAGAACCGTCGGAGCCGCCGTGGGGTCTCCTCGGGGATTCTGTCGTGCGTTGTAGGTGGCTCATTAGGGCTTAGAGTTTTTTCTGCAATCCACGCCCGTTAGAGTGCCTCAGTGAGGGTTCTGGTCGGGGATATGATCCTCGTTTCACAACGCCCTTTCGCTTGTTTAGCGGTGGAAGGGTGATTTTGGCATTGATGTCGAGCTTATCTTTTTCCCCTGTTTTTCAGGTGCCATGGCTGATGATGCTCAGGTCGTTATTTCGAGTGAATCCACGCAGTCTTTCGGGAGTTCTTCGGATTAGGCAAGTAGTTCGTCGAGCATCTTGGAAGTCTTCGGGGACATGCAGAACCAGATGGAATAGCAGATGGGGGAGCCCGACGTGGGGGAGACCTCTGCGGATCATGGCAGCTTGTTCCCTCCTAGAGACGAGGAGGACCCTCGGGATTAGGTCGCGAAGGACCTCTGGGAGTGGCGGTCGTATTTTTATGAGCACAAGGAGGATGTCTTAACTGACGTGTTCACTCACAAGGAGGGGGCCCCAGAGGAGTGGTCGTTATATATTCCTGGGAAGGAGAGCTGGATCTGCTCGAAGTATGATAAGAGGCGAATCCCGATGTACAAGATTGTCTTTCGAGAGATGGGTCTTCGTCTCCCCTTCTCCGACTTCGAGGTGACCGTTTTCTGGCATTTGCGAGTGGCTCCTTCCCAATAGCATCCGAACGGTATCACGTTTGTGCGATTGTTCCAGATAGTCTGCGACCATTTGAAGATAGGGGCCACAATCCCATTATTTTTCTATTGCTTTCACATTCAGAGGAGTAAGACCGACGGAAAGTGGGGATGGGTCTCCCTCAAGCAAGGCAATGAGAAGTTATTCAAGGCCTATTTAGAGTTTGTCCGCCATTTTAAGGATAAGTATATTTTGGTGCAACCCTCCTCGATCAAGGCGATGTTAAACGTTTTTAGGACCACGCCGTCGCTCAACGAGGATGAGACTCCTCGTCTAAACGAGCTAGGGGAGCCTAGTGCGACACTGATTTGCAAGTTCCCGTTTCAATGGACCAGCAAGCACTTCGAGGGAGAATTGGGCTCCTATGTTTGGAGAGAGGGGGAGCTCGGGGATGAGGACCTGGAGAGTTTTGCCACTCTGACTACGTTCGTGGCTCAAATCACTCCAGTCCAGCGAGTTGGTCGAGGGGGTAGGCCAGTGCTGGATAGGAACGGAGAGCCCGTGTACGAGCTGAGCCTTATAAACGTCAAGGAGCTCCTCGGAAGCAAGGATCCCGTTAGATATTTGGGTATATATATATATATATATATATATATATATATATATATATATATATATATATATATATATATATATATATATATATATAAATGTATATATGTTTTTAATACCCGTATGTGATTGTCTGCTTCACCACTGGCCCAGGATGATCGACGAGCATCCTCTCTGTCTACCCGACTCCAACGTCGCGCAGGCTATCTGGTACCGACCAGAGGAATGCTCGTAATTAATCCCTTCTTCGGACATAAGAAGGCTAGTTACGGGCATATTTGCCCGGTTTGACCAAGTCCTGACAATTACCTGATTTTTCTAACCTACATATCTAGGGGGAATCAGGAACCAATGACCACGCGACAGAGACATTATGTAAACCCTCACACCTGTGAGGGCCAGGTATCATATATTCACTACTCACTACCTGATATTTTTGCTTGTACCTCCCTGTTCCCACTCGTACAGGATCGTCAGAGTGTAAGATCGTCGGAGTGCCTTGCAGGTACAACCCATTTTCTCACCAGCTCACAGTCTGACTGCAGATCATCCTCTGACCGCTTTTCAGGTTCTGATCAACCGGCAAGATCAAGGATAGTCTTCATCTCATTTTTATGGTAAAATTATAATGCCAAATTAAAGAAATCTAGCGGAAGGATTGATGAACAAGTCCTGTGATATTTCCACTGATATGACCAAAAAGAATATCCATTATTTCGTTCCGTCCCCATTAAGTTTGGCCAAGATTTATCTAAATTAGTCTTTATAGGAACCAACTGATAAATAAACAACAAAAAAAATATTTTTTTATTAATATATAGGTAATAATGATCATAATAGTAGCAAACATCAACAATAACAATTTATTAAAATAAATTTATTTTGCTCAAATCAATAGTACTAGCACTGCATTCACGTGGTTGAGGATTAGTTTTGTTTGCCGGTCATAAACCGTGTATCGTGAACACCGAGAATATTTGTGTTATTTTGGGACATTGGTTAACCTTACAGAATGATGTTGACCATGTTTCAGCCAATTTCCAATAATCAAATGGAGTTACAAGTGGTGATGGTGGTGGTACCTTTTTTCCAGCTTTTTTAAGAATCAAATACTTAAGATTTGGATGGTGAGATGATGGAGAATAAGAAAGAGGAGACAGTGGACTTTCAGTATAGGCTAAAAAAGAATACGAAGGAACTAATCCTAATCCTATGAATAAATCCAAATAACCATTTGTTGATAGTTAAAAGCCATTATTGTATCTATTAGAAAAAAAAAATAGGTAAGAATTGATGTGTTTTATTCCTCAGTATTAAGTTGGTTTACATAGACAAGATACATTCAATAAAGAGTCATAAAACAATAATAAAACTGGAAATATAATATTTTTTATATTATCATAAAAATGAAATCCGTTTATAGAACAAAGTTCAAATGTGAACATACGTTAATTATTGTTGATGTAATATAACTTTTAGTAAATCACCCATAAATGATATTATTTCTAGTTACTGTCAATGTCTATTTTTAATAAACAATCTAAATATCATAACAAAACAAAACAAAGTTAATAAAACAATAATATTTAATATTATTTTATATTTTAATTATTTTATTTTAAAATAAATTTTAAATTTATTTAATTTTATTTTAAATTTATTTTATTTTATTTTAAAAATAAAAAAATAGATGAATTAAACTCTGAAAAAGATTTTGAATATGTCTTAGAGATCAAATAAGATAAGTTGAATTTACGATATTTCAAATAAATCATAATATAAAATAATAATAAAAAATTCAAATTATATAAATAAATTTATATTTGTTCTCTATAAAAAAATCACATGTGGAGCTAAATCGGTACAATTAATTTTAAAATATGCTTTTCTTTTACCATTAAAAGCAAAGGAAATATCAAGTTTTTGTTTAACAAAAACATTAATTAATTTATTATATTTGTTGAAAATAATTATATTCTTCATCAAATAATATTTGAATATTATTAGTATTAGTTAGTAATATTAAACTCAATTTATTTACCCATCAAATTCATGTAATCTTCTCATCCATATTCAAATTTCCAACTGTGAATCAAAACCAAAATAATAAACAATTAAATATCTTTAACTTTAATTATATTGAATATATCCTTCTCTATTAATCCTCCCATACAAATTTGACACGTGAATACAATTCTCCTATTTCTTTTTTTTTTCCTTTTCGAGAACAATCTAAATATCATAACAAAACAAAATAACTTTTTTTTTTAAATATTTTGTTAATAAACCACCCCTAAATGAATTATTTCCACTTACGGTCATCGTTTACTTTCACTAAACAATCTAAATATGTGATGAGAAACTTAAACTTATCCTCAAAAATTAATTGCCCACTCATATATAGGATGAACTACAAAAGATTATATTCTAAAAGTCAAATCTACAAACTATTTTATGCATATACACACCATTCATTGAGTGTAACATGACAATAACATCTAAAAAACAATATAGAACATTGTAACAACTTTAAACACGTTAGAATATTTTCACATCAATCTATTAACAAAAAACAATAAAGATATTTTCACATCAATCTATTAACAAAAAGTAATGAAGATTCAAATTATTATTATTATAGTTTAAACTTGAGGAATAATCACATACATAGTCGTACTCGGATTGTGGGATCCTACATCTCAAAGTTCTTCCTCAATGCAACGTGTACTTTCCTTAATTAAGGTATATCCTTAATTATGGCATATGATCTTACTTTACATAAGTGATTCAGAATTGTTATCAACAGTGAAGAAAGAATTCTAAAATGACAATAATATAAAAATGGTAACTAATCTTCTCCAACCCCGTCAAATACCGCATAGGATGTTGAGAAAAATTGGATAGAAAATGATTAATTTTTTTTGACAAGTTCATAGTTTTCATAGAGCCCTCTCATATGTTCCACAAATTTTTATAGAACGAATAATGACTTTGTTATGCTGTAAGCACCAGTCCACATATGATTCCAACACAATTTAGCAACAATTTCAATTTGTAACATCACAACCTTATTAAATCGATTTGTATATAAAATTCAGAGGAAAATTACTAATAACAATAGCAATTAGGAAAGAAACATGGCAAGTACTGTAATCGCCTGGTGAACCACCAATATACGGAAGTGTAAATTTGTAAACACACACACATCAAGAACAACTACTAAAGTTACACATGGTTAGTCAATTCACACAATTCAGACAAGTAATCAGATGCACTGACATCTATGTTATCAATATGGCACAGTCATCTCTAAAAATGGAACAGAACGAGAGTGAGAAGCAAAACGGCCGATATTTAACTAACGTGGATACTAATATAGTTAATATTAATAAACAAATAATTGTCAAAAATTAAAATTAATTAATCAAAATTCATGAAGTATTCATATTTAGAAATAAGAGTCGGAAGTTTTGAGCAAAACATATTTGCAAATGCCAATTAAACTCAATAAAATAACCTTGCTATCCTTAAAAATTCAAGAATAATATAATTTACGGCTGACATTGCCAGAGCATCCGCTTTGACGTGGCATTGTTTAAATCCAATCCCATTATTACGGTCGTTCCAGCCGAGTCACCTATATGTGATGGAACGACACGGCTTGACAAGGTTTTCTTGATTTTGCTGTTTTGTGCAGTGATAGTGGTCGAAACAGCCGAGTTTAATAACATAGACCAACATATGGTAGAAGCAAAAAAGCTTAACTACCTTTAGTCCTGCTGGAACAACCTGAAGGCAACCTACAACCCCTAATTGTACTTCCAAGTTCCCTTCGCCCTTGCTAATCCCAAGCACGGCCAATCCATAACCAATGCAACTGAGACATACCACAATCAGAGTGTTTTCATGCTCAAATTTAGGTAACAAATATAAACATAACAAACTTTTGATTAGATTAGTGGCATAAATAAAAGCCGGATACAATATGAGAAGCATAACAGACTGCCTAGGTCGTATTAGGCTTTTGCATATTCAATTCAATGTAGTAACTAATAAGAATATAAAACCTTTAAATCAGAATAATGGTTCGTTCAGAAGATTACATATTGTTCGATAAGTTCAGCCAATACAAATTTAAGATCACAATAATGTACAAAGAATGTAGTTTAGAAGGAAAAAGGATAGCAGAAAAATAGAGGTGGCAAATATGAATGAATGCGTAAAGCTTTTGTATAGTTCATTTTTATAACATCAATTAGCAGAGTATCAATGACTTCGCACAGGCCACATTCGTGTTCAAATATGTTATGAAAGAGTTGATATATAGAATACAATATTTATATTGACTTAGAATCTAACCTATAATCTATGAGGTTTTTGAGTTTGAATGGTGCACGAGGTACTGCATTATTACTTATTAGGCTTACAAATCTGAAACTCAATTTAGGCTTAGGGGTACAAATATGCACATATAAGAGGTGCACATGAATGCAATGCTAGTATTATTGATTTGAGCAAAGTAAATTAATTTTAATGAATGATTGTTGTTGATGTTTGCTACTATTATGATAATTATTACCTATACGTTAATAAAAAATTATTTTTTGGTTGTTCTTTATTTATCAGTTGGTTCCTATAAAAGTTAATTTAGACAAATCTTGGCCAAACATAACGGGGATGACATGAAAAGTGGATATTCTTTTTGGTCATATCAGTGAAAATATCACGAGACTTGTTCATCAATGTTTCCGCTAGATTCTTTTAATTTGACATTACAATTTTATCATAAAAATGAGCTGAAGACTTGTTTACCTTGGTATTTGGTAAACAACCGCTGATCTTCCAAATGGTTACTTATTTGGTTACTCGCAGGATCGATTAGATTGATCCTAGGACATAGGTTGATTTTGAAGTTTTGATTAAATTGGATAAGGCTTTAAATGACAATAAAATAAGAGGCTTTAAGTAAATAGCATGAAGAAAGGACTTGGTAAAATAAATAAGGCTTTAAATGAAAGGCTTCGACAGGAAAGTAAAGAGGAAAGCAAGTAAATTTCTGGAAAAGTAAATGACTTTGATTAATAAAGTTTGTGTTTCACACATACATTTCTCAACAATTCTTTCTCACACGCTGGGTACTCGAATCTATATGAGTGACTTTGTATAGAATTGTGAACACACCCGAGAAACTACATGATTACTACTATTTATACTAAAACATCCCAAGTAACCGTCGGGCAGTTACACTGCTTCGAGATGAGTCCACTTGGCACGTTCTCAACGTTCGACGCTCCAGATCTTTGCACGTTGCACTTGGTAACCGCTGGAAACCGTTTTCCCTCCAAACGCTTGAATTTCAAACTGTTCCACTCTGAACCGTCGAACACTTTCGTCGAGAAGCATCTTCGACGAGAAACACCTTCGACGTCGAAGACAACCAACTTCTCCCTTGGAAGAAATCTTCTAAGTACCTTGCCATCTTTCGATGGGCATTTCGACGGACCTAGCTAGTCGAAACCATCCTTCAGCTTTAATGGCTGACATTAATAAAACAAGGGTGTCGAATTTAGGAGCCAACAAATTGCCCCCCAAGAATGCCTTATTTCGACTCTGAAAGAAAAAGGCATTCTTTGAAACGCCATTCGACACCTGTCTTTTCATGCTTAGTCACAAATTAATTTGTGCACTTTTTGTTGTCTTCTACCAACCACTGGCAATCCCAAGAAAAATCATCATTTATCCGTACCTAAGACGTCATGTCAGTACGGCGTGCAGTGCCAAACGTCATTTCAGAATTTGTCATTATGACAATTCCCAAAAACGAGGACGCACGCTGCGTCTCTCTATTTCTGCAGAACGGCTAAAACAACAGGGGGATGCCACGCGTCCCACTATCTCCTGCAATAATTAAATGGCATTTAATGTCCTCGGTTTTGGGGATTTTCCCCCACTACTATAAATAGCAGTAAGTACCCCATTGTGGGACTTTTTACGCCATCTAGCTTTCAGACTTCTCTATCTTCATACAAACTTGTTATCTTTGCAGAAACTTTTCCTCCTTCACTTTGTCTTCAACCTCAACACTAACAATGACATCTGGTTCCAATGCTCCTAGCGCTACCGTACCAACTGAGAACGCCAAACCTAAGGTTTTCGTCACTGCTCCAGTAGTAACCTCCACGGGCCAACGAAGGGTCCCTGAACCCTTGGACATCGCCGTTCGTGATGCTTACTCATGTCACCTTATGATCCCGGTTGGATATTCCAACCAGATCTTTGTTATGTCTGGCCCTTTGTATCCCAGTATCGCTGAGGCCATGAAAATCAAGAGTTATTTTCCGGTAGTTGAGAGACTCAAACCGGTTGCATGCGCCAAGAAAGACGCAGAAGACAATGAAGACCCTGCGCATGAAAAAATCGACCTCCGCTTCTTCAACAGAGGTGTTAGGGCCTTCAGGTCTGGCCCTAGCCTTACTCCTGATTACGTTGCTTGGCTGGAAAAGATGGAGAAGCGCCAAGCTTCGATCTGGAAGGATATGGGGATTTTCGACCTGGTGATGCTGTCGAAGACAGGTTTGAACTATTCTCCGGAGATGTTGATAGCTTCTCTGCTTTTCTGGGACTACTCCCACTTTACTTTCCATCTTCCCTGTGGGATGTTGACTCCTACACTCTTCGATGTGGCCGCTATCACTGGCCTTCGACCCACCGGGGACTACTTCGATCCGGAGGAGATGTCGGAGGATCAAATTGGATTCTCTGACACCAAACCAACATACACCACTTTCATCAACCACTATCACGACAGGTCGACAGATGCTGTGTCGGATGTCGAACACATAGCATTTCTAGCCTTATGGCTGACTCGCTTTGTATTTTGCTCGAAGTCCTTACAGGTGACCAAAAAGATGGTCACTCTCGCCACTCAACTCCATCATCGCCAAAATATCTGTTTGGCAGAATTGATTTTGGCTAGCCTCTATGATTCGATCAGCAATGGGGCGACTCTTCTAAAAATTATCGAGAATAGGGCCAGTTTGCTACTTGCTGGGCCTTTTTGGCTGCTCCAATTGTGGCTCAATGCCACCTTCGAATCCTTCTTGCCTAAGAAGGTTCAAATAAACGAGCAGGCTCCAGAGATAGCGAACAGACGCGTCGAAGGGACCAGACTGGCTCTGTTGACGCCTATGGAAGATGGACTGGAGTTTCAGCAAACTTTCACCAACTTCGTTCTGATGTTTGCTCGAAGGAAAGAGTTTGCTTCGACTATGGCTCCGTTTGCTCGACGGAAGGTAGGCCCAGCATGGTTCACAAGGCCACATCCAAGGACGTCGAGTGGTCCAAATGTTGACGAACATACAATACTGTGGGAGGCGTTCCTCACACCAAGGATCATGCCTCTTCGATTCAGGAGCTCTAAAACTCATTTGAGTCTGATTGCATACCAACCAAACCTGGTATCTCGCCAGTTTGGTATTATTCAAACCCTACCTTCTCCAATCTTTCCAAGAGAGAAGTCTATGTTGTACTTCTGCAATGATTACACCGAAGAGGCTGCTATTAAGCATATCGGAAGATATGCTGGTCGAACAGTTCTCTCGTTGTTTGACTACCAGCTCAACTTTCTTTGCTCACCATCCTTCGAGGAGTGGTGGAAAAGTTATTACGCTGAGGAGTTTTTCAACGAGAAGGACTTCGTGGATGAGCTTCAGAAATCCTTTGTCCTTGTGTTGGACAAAATAAAGACATGTAAGTTCATCCTTTCACATTACTTTGTCTTTCTCTTTCGACCGCTGGCCTGTTAACTATTTTATTTGCTTTCAGTTGTTCGAAAGCCTGTAGCCAAGAAGGCTGCAGAAAGTCAACAGGGAGGAGGCCCCTCAACAAAACCTCCACCGCCGGCGAAGACTACAGCGCTGGCGAAGACCACAACCAACCAACAGGGGGAAGGCCCTTCGAAGAAGCCTTCCGTATCGGTAACCAGACTTTCATTATTTTCTTCTGGCTTTCGATTTTTGACTTTCGATGCAATTGCTAAATCGAATTCCCATTGGTTTTTTAGGCACCTTCGCCCAAGAAACGGCCAGCACTGGTGGTCGAATCTGGAAGCGATGAAGAAAGTGATTCTCCTCCTGCTCCTCTAAAAAGGCGAAAGTTGACGAAGGACGCTCCTGTTCCTGCTCCTGCTCCTGAGGGTCGAACATTTAGAATAAAGGTTGCTGGGAGAAAGCCCAGGCCACCTCCAGTGATCATTGAGGAGCCAACGGAGGAGGAACTAAACGTTCTTCTCAACAAGCCTGTCGAAAGCGACAATTCCAGCCCTGGGGCTGAAGCTAACTTACAGGTAATCTTTTAAACCTTTTTATGACTTAGGTGTAGATACCTATATTCGATTATGTCTCTTTCGATTTCTGAAGATTCTTCTTCTTTCCTTTTTCAGGACACCACTGAAAGTTCTCCGCCAAGGACCTCTGAAACACTGGAGTCTGCTGAACTCAGCAGGCCACAAGAAAAAGGCTTGGAAAATGACGAAGCCCATACTGAAATAAATGAGGCCAATGCTGAGACGGTAGAAAAACCAGCAGAAGAACCTCAAACGGAAGAACAACAGCCAGAAGCGGTTCAGGTGGTGGATCTGTCGGAAGAGAATCGTGAAGAAGGGGACCAAGGCGATGCTGGCGAAGAAAACCAAGGTGCCGCTGGCGAAGAGAACCAAGGTGACACTGGCGAAGGGCACCAAGGTGACACTGGCGAAGGGCACCAAGGTGACGCTAGCGAAGAGCACCAAGATGACGCTGGTACTGCCCCAGTCCGAGTCGAAGGGAATCAAGTCGAGGCACCCATCACTCAACAGCCTTAAACCCAAGACAATGCTGTTGCAAGGGCTGCTACCTCAACGAAGCACAGGTCGAAAGAGGACTTAGAACTCTTGAAACAAACTGACCCTGTTAGCTATCTCAATGCAATCATCGAGAGTAAGAGTTCGTCCGATGCTAGTCAGGAGGTTCCTACCCTGTCGGGGAAGTCCACTGAAACCTCTCCTCTCGATGAAGCTTTGGCAAAGGTTAAGGCCCAGTTTTTCAAGAAGGACTTGATGAAGGCTTTAGAGGGGGACCCCACTGCTCCATCATACTTGAGGGATGTTCTGAATGCTGTCGACTTGTTAGCTGTAGCTCCCGAAGTTTCAGGCTTGATCATGGAGTTACACTCCATGATTGATCAAGTCTCAGCAGATTATAGGCGCCAAAGGGGCTTTAATAGTCAGCTTGAGGTGTTGTATGGCAAAAGCTCCTCTGCATGGACTGCTATTTCGGAGACGACTTCTCGAATTGCGGAGTTGTCGAAGCAAAAAGCATCTACGCAGGAAGAAGTCGATGCCATCGATCGAGAGAATGCTTCCTTCAGGGCACAAATCGAAGAAATAGAGGCTAAGATAAATGCCAACACTAAACGCAAGGAGGAACTTCTTTCGACCATCTCAGACACCGAGAGTCAAACTGAAATCAAACAGGGCCTAGAATTTGCTGAGAAGGCCCAAGGCTTCGATGCTCAGATTGCCAAGCTTGTGCAGGAGAATGCCTGATGCAAGAAAAGATTAGAGCTGCAGCAAGTCAAATACCTTCGACTCAAGGACTCTGTTTCCTTCTGATTGATTCAGCTTTTGTAACCATATTTTGTAATCTACATTTGACAACATTGCCATCTTGGCTAAAATTTATGAAATTTCCATTTTGGCTTTTTATGGTTAATTTAGTCTTGTTATTTTATTATTTTATTTTTATCTCTTGGAGTGTAGGTTTGTATTTTTTCAAATATTTACCATTTACTCTCAAGAGCCTTTTATCTTCGCCTAACTCTTCGACTTCATAGGCTCCACCAGAAAAAGTTTGGATAACTCTGAATGGTCCTTCCCATTTGGGTGACCATTTCCCCATGCTTCGATCCCTTCGATCCATGGGAAGAATTACCTTCCAAACTAGTTCTTCAGGCAAAAATACCTTAGGTTTTACCTTTTTATTATAAGAGTCTTCTACTCTTTTCTTCTGAAGCCTGAGTAGGTCGAGAGCGCGCAATCTCTCTTCGTCTAAATCCACCAGTTCGTCTAATATCATGTTCCAATAAATCTTAGAGGGAATATCATAATGCCTCTGAACCCTTGCAGATTGAAGACAAATTTCTGCTGGCAACACTGCATCATGGCCAAAAGTTAGCCTATATGGTGTTGTACCAGTGGCTTCTTTTGGGGACGTTCGACAAGCCCACAGAATCTGGTCTAACGTCTTATGCCAATTCTTTGGTTTCTTCCCAACATGCTTTTTTATCAAGCCAATCACTACTTTGTTAGCTGCTTCGACTTGACCATTCGCCTGTGCATAATAAGGCGTTGATGTTAGGAGTTTGAAACCCGTTTCCTGAGCAAATTCCTGCATCTTTCGACCAGTGAAAACTGATCCTTGATCAGTTGTTATCGTCTCAGGGATTCCATACCTAAAGATAATGTTCTTTTGAATAAATTCAATGACATTTTCTTGGTCTACATTGACTAAAGGGATCGCTTCGATCCACTTAGTAAAGTAATCAATGCCTACCAGTATGTATTTCTGACTCTTTGATGATGCTGGTCGAATCTCTCCAATGAGGTCCAACGCCCATCCTCTAAAGGGCCAAGGCTTCACTATCGAGTGAAGTTCGCTTGCTGGTACATGTTGGATGCCTGTATGGACTTGACACTCTTGACAACCTTTGGCGAACTCAACACAATCTTTCAGCATAGTGGGCCAATATAGTCCTTGTCGAAACAACAACCATTTCATCTTATGGCCTGCTTGGTGAGCCCCACATGCCCCAGCATGCGTAGTCGAAAGGGCTATGTATGCTTCAGTTTCACTTAAACATTTCAGCAATACCCCTTCAGGCGTCTTCTTGAATAACTCATTACCCATGAGTACATAACTCAACGCCCTGTATTTTGTTTTTCGTTCTGTCGAAGCTCCTGGATTTTGAAGATAATCCACAATGGGTTTCCTCCAATCTTGCTCTGACAAGTTATCTATGAACGAAATCTCGAAGTTACTTTGATCAGCATATCCTAGTCTCGTCGATTCCAAGTCTGTTGGTGATAGACAAGTTGCTTTTATCTTTTCTCGAACTTCGATTGCTCTTTGTAATCTCGTTTTTGAAATCTTATACCCAGATGCAATTTGTGCCAAGTCATTGGCTATTTGATTTTCGACTCTAGGTATGTGTCGAATATTGACCGTTTCAAATTTTTTCAATAAACGATTTGCTATCACAAAGTACATAATGAGATTTTCTCTTATGCATTTATATTCCTTTGTGACTTGCTTAATGACTAACTCTGAGTCTCCCATTATTTCGACTCGAGTTGCCCCCAATTCCAACAATATCTCAAGGCCAGTAATTAGAGCTTCATACTCAGCCTCATTGTTCGAACAAGAACCTGATATTTTGTACTTGAATGTTGTTGGAATTTTTTCTGGAGAAATAATCAGGACTCCCACCCCTGTTCCATCTTTATGGCTGGAACCATCGAAGTAGAATTTCCAAGGCTCTATCTCCACATAATTAATATCCTCAACTTGAATTGAGTGGTCGACTATGAAGTCTGCAACCACTTGTCCTTTCACTGCCTTAAGAGGCATAAAGGTCAAGGAGTATTCAGTTAATGTTAATGCCCACTTGCCAATTCGACTATGCAAGATAGGTTTCGACAACATATACTTGAAAACATCAAAATGAGACGAAACATACACATCAACTGGTTTTATATATTGCTTGAGTTTTGTACAAGAGAAATACAGACATAGACACAATTTTTCAACTTCACTATATCTAGTTTCTGCATCGTTCAAAACTCTACTGAGATAGTAAATGGGTCTTTCGACTCCATTCTCATCTTCTTGGGCTAACATGCTTCCCAAAGTTTTGTCGGATGCAGCTATGTACAATCTCATACTCCTATTGCTACAAGGAGGCACCAAAATAGGTGGCTTAGTGAGGTACCCTTTGATTTTGTCGAAGGCTTCTTGTTGCTCTTGCCCCCATTCGAACCCCTCTTTATTCAGTCGAAGCAAGGGTGAAAAGGCCTGAGCTTTCCCACTCAGATTAGATATAAACCTCCTTAAGAAATTTATCTTGCCTAAGAGAGATTGCAGTTCCTTCTTATTCGATGGCGCTTTCGCTTCCAGAATTGCCTTCGTCTTGTTCTGGTTGATTTCGATTCCTTTCTTGTGGACAACGAAGCCCAAGAAATCTCCAGCTTTCACACAGAATGCACACTTCAAAGGGTTCATCTTCAGACCATGTTCTCTCATTCTTTCGAATGATTGTCGAAGGTGGTCAATATGATTCTTCCTGGAAACAGATTTTATAACAATGTCATCAATGTATACTTGCATAAAAGTGTTAATAAAATCGTGGAAGATAGTATTCATTGCTCGCTGGTATGTTGCCCCAGCGTTCTTTAGGCCAAAAGGCATCACTACCCATTCGTAAGTGCCTAAGGCCCCAGGGCATCGAAAAGCTGTTTTCGACACATCCTCTTCAGCAATGAATATTTGATTATATCCTGAATAACCATCGAGCATACTCAGATATTCAAAGCCAGCGGCAGAATCGACTAGCATCTCCGCCACGGGCATAGGATATTCATCTTTGGGTGTAGCAGCATTCAAATCTCTGAAATCTATGCACACCCTTAATGTACCATTTTTCTTAATTACTGGCACAATGTTTGCAATCCATTCGACATACCTTGTAACGCGTATGAATTTTCATTTCAGAAGTCTTTCGACTTCCGTTTTGATCTTCGACAGTATTTCTGGAGCGAAGCGCCTTGGATTTTGCTTGATTGGCTTCTTCCCAGGTTTGATCGGCAACTGAAGTTCTACCAATCCTCTGTCGAGACCAGGCATTTCGTCATAATCCCATGCAAAACAGTCTTTGAACTCTTTCAGCAATTGGATTACTTCCAACCTAAGTTCTGGATCAATTTTGGCGCTGATGTAAGTTGGCCTTTTCTCTGACCCTTCGCCTAAGTTGATTTCTTCTAAAGGATCTTGCACTAACATTTTGATGTTGTTCGCCAAGGGGTCCTTTTCGAAGCCCAAAGGCTCATCGTCATAAATGGCGTCGAGCCTCTGTTCCTGCATTTCTTCTTGCACGATATCAGGGGGTTTTGGATCGAAATCCTTTCCTGGACCTGCAGCAGATAACTGTTGATCATTGGCCTGTGTGGCCATGTACTTTACTTCGGCTTCGAGAGCCGTTATCATCTTAGTTTCGGCTACATAAGCCGAAATTCGCTTCAAAGATTGTGACTCAGTCATTATCACTGAATTCACTTCCCCAACCAGTTGGTTGGATATCAGTTAACCCACTGAAGTCTATGTGGGACAAGTCTTCTCTGTCCCATTGGAAACCATGCTCAGGATGCAGGTATAGGGAACAAAAAGTGTTTGGCGCTGGCGCTATGTCGAAGTCAGGTGTTGGACATGGCCCTATGTGAGCCAAGTTCTTGTCGAAATCTGCCAACCCTAGGTGATTCACTTCGCCTAGGTAATAACTTTGATCTGCCTCTATGTTTTCGACCATCCCATCTGGACGCCATAGGAGCAGCCTCTGGTGCATTGATGATGGCACAACTCCAACACCATGAATCCATTCACGGCCCAACAAAAGATTGTAGTTAGGTTTGGCCGATATGACCATGAACATCGTTGGTCGAAGGATATACCCTACTTTAATATCTAGCTGGATCACTCCCATAGTGGTCCCTATGCCGCCCTCATAGTTCGACAGCACCATGTTGTGAGGCTTAATGTCCTCATCCTTTTTGCCAATTTTCCTTAGCATAGAGTGAGGAATAATGTTGATGGTTGCCCCACAATCCACCAATATTTTATTCACAGTACTTTCTTCGAGTTTAGCCCTTATGAATAAAGGCTTGAGGTGATTTTTCATCGCCTCTGTAGGTGGCTCGAAGAACCCATTTTGTTCCTCAGTGGTGCCATTGTCCATGACAAAATAGCACACTGGCCTATGTTTGGCCATTTCTTGCTCCACTTCCCAGTCACTTGCTTCGACCTCCACTTGTCGGTTGAATTCTCTGGGCAGCACTGAGACTATATTCACCATTATGTCCAAAGTATCATCAGACTTAGAATCGTCTTCGTCTTCGACTTCACTTTGGTTAGGCCAAACTAGCCTGTTGGTTACTGGCTCTCTTTCTAGAGGTTTCCTTTGCTTCCTTTGAGGAACATTCGAACTAGTCTCTGCCTTTGGTTCGTTGGCAGCCTCCCTTTCAGCTTTTCGTCTCCTTTGGTATCTCCTCCATTGAGATCGAGACATGGGATTTTTACCTTTGTAGTTGCTGGACACTTGTGCAACCTTAGGTGCAGCAACCTGAGGCTCTTTCTTTTGAGTCAAAGAGGAACCTCTTGGCACGTCGAAAGAGTGCCATTTCTCCTCACTTGGCCTTTTTCGACCAGAGGTTTTGTACCAAGTATCTACTGGCACATTTGTGGGAGGCCTAAAAGTCAATGGCCTCTTTTCTTGGTTTGAACCTCTTTGGGAGGCTCCTCTGGGATCATGTCGAAGATCAACATTTTCCTTTCTCTTATTCGCTGCTCTTACGCCTTGAATGTGCTCAGCAGCTTTTTTGTCAAAGATCGAACTGCATCTTGGACACAGCATCACCTCTGATTTCTTTTTCTGGCATCTTTGTAAAAAATCTGCCAAATTTTCATTTTCCCGAGGGAAAGCAGTCTTATTAGCTTGTTCTTGCCTCATGGCCTCTTCTGATGCTTTTGGGTCAGAAAGTTCGACCATGTTGATATTCATTGTATCTTTGTTAGCAAGAGCTAACTGCTTCATTTGTATCTCCAGATTCTCCGTCTGGCCTTGAACTGTGGCCAAGTGGGAACTGGGTTTTGGTCCAGTTTTTTGTGCTTCAGCGGTCTCCAACTTCGGGCTTTCGACCGCTTTCTGAACTGCTTCAATTGTCTTCCTGGATAAATTTCTAGAAAAACTGCCAAAGATTGACATGTTGATATGGTCCTTTGAGACTTCGACCATTGTAATTCCTGGCTTCTTCGACTGGTTCCTGGTTGCCTCTATCACGTTCACCTCAGAGGGCTCAGCATAGTGGGCTTCAGCCTGCAATGGATTTGAGTCGACAGCCATGGGGGTTTTGTCAGCAAACTTCAACCTCCCTTCTTCGATAGCGTCTTGCACAAGGTTCCTGAAAAGAAAACATTGAGAAGTTTTATGGCCCAAAAAATTATGATATTTGCAAAAACCTCTCTTCTTTCTTTGATCAAGAGGAGGCACTTTTACCCCTGGGGGTACTATCATTTGGCCATCTTTAACCAGCAAGTCGAATATTTCATCACATTTTGTGATGTCAAAACTATAAGTCTTTTTGGGGAACCTATCGTTGGTCCTTTCTGGACCAATGGGATTTTTCCCACTTGAGGGGACTAACAGTTTACAAGAGTATGGTGGCCCTTGTTTCAGTTCTGCTAAATCGACTTCTCCTTCTTCGACAGCTAAAGTATCGTCGAAGGATTCTGGATCTTCGTCATCCATCTCAACGTACGCTATCCTCTCTCTCTTGTGAGTTTTCGTTGCCTTTGCTTTTTCAGCTTTGAGGCGTTCTACCTGTCGAACTCTATCGGCCAGTTGGGCCATGTCTCTCAGGTATTGGGTGTCTAGCTTCTTCCTAATGGAATAATCTAAACCGCCTGCGGCTATTTCGACTAACTCATGTTCTGGCACTTGTGTAAAACATCTCGCCTTAAGCAACCTAAACCTATTTAGATATTCGTCTATAGGTTCAGTGAAACGTCTCTTTACACTGGCCAATTCTTTCAGGCTTATCTTGGTTTGCCCCATGTAGAATTGTTCATGGAACAATCTTTCCAACTGGGTCCAATGATGGATCGAATTGGGGGGGAGAGTTGTAAACCAAGTAAAAGCGTTCTTTGTTAAAGAACTTGGGAAGTACTTGATCCTTAGGTTTTCGTTATTCGAAATGTCACCTGCTTCGATCAAGTATCTCGCTACATGCTCGACAGTAGATTCTGTCGTGTCCCCAGAGAACTTAGTAAACTTGGGGACTTTGCATCTAGGAGGTAAGTCTGTCTGTAACACGTACTCTGATAATGGAGATGTAAAGTTGGGCCTTCGAAAGCCCATGTTCATCCCATTTTGAGTCATGATCCTTTCGATCATGGTTGCCAGATTATTTTCCAAACCCATGTTTTGGTATTGGACATGCTGAACTACTTCGTCAGCATTTTGGTTTCTGTTAACTAACCTTACCTCTGGAGCTATTACCCTAGGTTCCTCGACAGGTTGATCCAATCGTGCCCTAAGGTTTTCTTCAACAGGCTGCTGAACCTGATTAATGGTGGTTTCTTCCTCTAAGAATATCCCCTGGTTTCCCCTTATTTGCGCCCTTTGGGGCTGTCGAATAGGTTGGGGTACTCCAAAGAAATCAGCCAAACGCGTCATTTGCGCTGTCACTTGCTGATTCGATTGAGTAGTGTTCTGTATTAGAGGGTTTAGCACTGTACTCAAAGTTTGTGCCAACATTTGCACCATATCATGGTTGCTTTCATCCATTTGTTGCCTCAAGACTGCTGTCGAGGCATTTGTAAGGCCATGGGCTACTTGAGACGTTCCTCCTAAGAGTTGGGTCCTATTTCTATTCGCCATGCCTACTCTAGAACCTTGGAGTGGCGAAGAGGCACTCACTAAAGGGTCTGAAAAAGTGGACGTAGCATTCGTCAGGCTAGCCAATTCAGAAGTTGGCATGCCATAGAGTGGCATGAATCCTGGGGGAACAAAAGGCCTTGTGCCTAAATTTCCCCTTGGTGGGGGAGTTCCCAAAGGCGCTCTGGGGCCTGTGAACGAAAGTAATGGCCCCGTTGCTGTGACCGTTACTGCTGGTGTCGAACCAACAGTTGTCGCTTCATTTACGGTCGTATTAACCGTTGCTCCCACAGTCGTTTGTGGGATTTCGTTATTGTTTGGCGGATTCGCCATCTCTTCCCTTCTTCTGGCAGTATTGTTATTGTTAGTGTATATTCTACCACTTCTCAATAACATACAACACTCCTCGAAAAGATGAGATTATTTTCAACAGTCAACACACAGTCCCACCGGGTGTGCCAATTTGTTTACCTTGGTATTTGGTAAACAACCGCTGATCCTCCAAATGGTTACTTATTTGGTTACTCGCAGGATCGATCAGATTGATCCTAGGACATAAGTTGATTTTGAAGTTTTGATTAAATTGGATAAGGCTTTAAATGACAATAAAATAAGAGGCTTTAAGTAAATAGCATGAAGAAAGGACTTGGTAAAATAAATAAGGCTTTAAATGAAAGGCTTCGACAGGAAAGTAAAGAGGAAAGCAAGTAAATTTCTGGAAAAGTAAATGACTTTGATTAATAAAGTTGGTGTTTCACACATACATTTCTCAACAATTCTTTCTCACACGCTGGGTACTCGAATCTATATGAGTGACTTTGTATAGAATTATGAACACACCCGAGAAACTACATGATTACTACTATTTATACTAAAACATCCCAAGTAACCGTCGGGCAGTTACACTGCTTCGAGATGAGTCCACTTGGCACGTTCTCAACGTTCGACGCTCCAGATCTTTGCACGTTGCACTTGGTAACCGCTGGAAACCATTTTCCCTCCAAACGCTTGAATTTCAAACTGTTCCACTCTGAACCGTCGAACACTTTCGTCGAGAAGCATCTTCGACGAGAAACACCTTCGACGTCGAAGGCAACCAACTTCTCCCTTGGAAGAAATCTTCTAAGTACCTTGCCATCTTTCGATGGGCATTTCGACGGACCTAGCTAGTCGAAACCATCCTTCAGCTTTAATGGCTGACATTAATAAAACAAGGGTGTCGAATTTAGGAGCCAACAAGACTATCCTTGATATGAATGGTATTAAACCCGGTGCTACAAAGAAATAAAAGATCAAGGAAATATTCACCCATGAAGAAAGGTATTGGCAAAAAGACCACAAATTCAATGTGAAATGTCTTATTTACTTAAAATTCGAGATTGCTTGAAAAAAGCAAGTGTTGATTACACACATTGTACTGGTCAACTCATTATCAATTGTCCGGTTGAAGTATACTTTCTGTAATGATGGTTTGTAAGCAATAAATAAATAAAGTTATAATCTTCTTCCCGTCATTATAGTTTGTAATCGATAAACAAATAAATAAATAAACTTATAATCTTGTTAGTTAAAAGATTAATGTGTCTTTTGTTTTTATTATGTCCAAAATTGTTAACAAATTCAAAATCCTTTGTTGGTGGTGGGTTAAGGCTAAAAGTACAAATGTGTTTTTACGATATAAGTTCTCGGTAGACTATATTGCTGCTAATAGTGAGCATTTCTTGTAATTTGGTTTGTTGTTGTTGTTTATCTATGAACATCGTTAAAGTCATGTTTGTGCTCCTTGCCTTTCCTCCAAGTCTTGTCATCATAGAGAGTGAAATCAAACTAACGCTTTCCCCCAAATCGCATAATGTTCCAGAAATGAAGTTTACATATTGTGCAAGGTATGATGAAACTCTTTGGATTTGGTTATTTTGGTGAACGTTTCCTTTTAATGATGACACTACACCCTTATGACAAGTTCACTATCTCATTGCTCGAATGTTTTATTTTCTTTGTTTAGAGTTTTTCATAACTTTTGCATAAGCAAATATTTTTTGAAGTGCCTCAGAAAATGATACGCTGAAAATTGTTGAATAATGTTTGGAATTTTCTGCATTTTCCTTCTTTCAGATGTTTCTTTTTTAAAGGTGGGTATGATAATTACTTAAGAGATATAATTTATTTCCCTTTACTTTTCTTTAATTATATCGAAGAGAATGGTAAAAAGTTGTTATATTTTATTCTTCAGTCTCAGACTAGTTTATATAGTAGGAATACCATAAATTATAATTAATTCACTCTTTAATAGATATTTATCATGCCCAACTTGTCTATCAAATACTCAAAGGTAGGTCTTGCCAAAATTTTGGCCAGGATATCTGCAATTTGCTGAATTGAAGTCACAAAAGATATGATTATGGCATCTAACTTCTCCTTTATGAAGTGCCGATCAAATTAGAGTTTGGACTTTCACAAGGATAATTGGACTTTTAATGTCTCAATTGACTTTCATGGATCATTATGGACCTTCAAGAATTCTCATGTCAAGTTTCAAGTCTTGCAGTTCAAAATCGCTCAGTCAATTGGCCAGATGACCTAAAATCAGCTGTATTGAATAAAAAGTCAATTGTGGTTAACTTACAGTCAAACTTCAAGATTTCGGACCAATATCAACATTTGAAAGTCATATGTATCAATTGATCAAGTTTGGATCACAATTCCCCAAGGAAGTTGTTTAAATCACCAAAATGGCAAAATAGTCAAAATTAGGGTTTTGACTGAGAATGACTAATCTTTGACTTTTGATCTAATACATGACTTTTGGTTTGAAACATGATCTCAAGTATTCAAATGTATCATTTTCACTTAATTGCATATCTCAATTCACTTCTGATCAATTGATTGATAGTTCAAACTTGGTCAACTAATGAAAAAGTCAACTGTAGCACCAAAAGTCAAACTTTGACTTTTTGGTCAATATTAAGTTTCAAAGATCAAAATTCGTCAAGACATTCAAGAATATCAAACTTGGTCAACAAGAATAAAAAAAGTCAAGAAAGTCAATTTGAAAAGTCAAACTTTTCAAGACTTAGAAATTTTTCTAAGTGTTTTGTACATGATAATTTCACTACTTCGTGCTAATTTGTCACCACGATGCATGATGATTCAAAGGAAACTTTCAACATGAAAGTTGTAGATCTTGATAAATTCTACAACTTTGTATTAGAGGATTGATGTCCAAAAACTGCTTAGATTTGAAGATACAAGCCCATGAAGTCATAACATTTTCATCAAACACTTAGAAATTTTCAACAGATTTTGGTCAGTTTTTGTCTCTACTTCTTGGCCATTTTTCATCAAGTTTCGATTTGATTTAGCCTAAATGGTCAACATGAAAGTTGTAGACAATGTTTCAAACTTTCCAAAACATCCAAGAGCATGAATTTATCATACTTAAGCTAGGAGATTCAAAGGCATGAAGTTGGGCATCTATTCTTGAACTGCAAGTCATTTTGGTGAAGAACACATGATCCAATCTACATGTTATGCTGCATAATCTTATATTACAAGCCTTCTTACTTTCAAATCTCACCCTAATTTAATGTTTACACAAAAGCTTGAACCATTTCCCAAGAGATACAAGCCATTATTGTTAATGTAATATAACTTTTAGTAAATCACCCATAAATGATATTATTTCTAGTTACTGTCAATGTTTATTTTTAATAAACAATCTAAATATCATAACAAAACAAAACAAAGTTAATAAAACAATAATATTTAATATTATTTTATATTTTAATTATTTTATTTTAAAATAAATTTTAAATTTATTTAATTTTATTTTATTTTAAAAATAAAAAAATAGATGAATTAAACTCTGAAAAAGATTTTGAATATGTCTTAGAGATCAAATAGTATAAGTTGAATTTACTATATTTCAAATAAATCATAATATAAAATAATAAAAAAAAAATTCAAATTATATAAATAAATTTATATTTGTTCTCTATAAAAAAATCACATGTGGAGCTAAATCGATACAATTAATTTTAAAATATACTTTTCTTTTACCATTAAAAGCAAAGGAAATATCAAGTTTTTTTTAACAAAAACATTAATTAATTTATTATATTTGTTGAAAATAATTATATTCTTCATCAAATAATATTTGAATATTATTAGTATTAGTTAGTAATATTAAACTCAATTTATTTACCCATCAAATTCATGTAATCTTCTCATCCATATTCAAATTTCCAGCTGTGAATCAAAACCAAAATAATAAATAATTAAATATCTTTAACTTTAATTATATTGAATATATCCTTCTCTATTAATCCTCCAATACAAATTTGACACGTGAATACAATTCACCTATTTCTTTTTTTTTCCTTTTCGAGAACAATCTAAATATCATAACAAAACAAAATATATATTTTTTTTTAATATTTTGTTAATAAACCACCCCTAAATGAATTATTTCCACTTACGGTCATCGTTTACTTTCACTAAACAATCTAAATATGTGATGAGAAACTTAAACTTATCCTCAAAAATTAATTGCCCACTCATATATAGGATGGACTACAAAAGATTATATTCTAAAAGTCAAATCTACAAACTATTTTATGCATATATTTCAAAAATAAATGAGAAAAACACACCATTCATTGAGTGTAACATGACAATAACATCTAAAAAACAATATAGAACATTGTAACAACTTTAAACACGTTAGAATATTTTCACATCAATCTATTAACAAAAAAACAATAAAGATATTTTCACATCAATCTATTAACAAAAAGTAATGAAGATTCAAATTATTATTATTATTATAGTTTAAACTTGAGGAATAATCACATACATAGTCGTACTCGGATTGTGCGATCCTACATCTCAAAGTTCTTCCTCAATGCAACGTGTACTTTCCTTAATTAAGGTATATCCTCCTCCATTAACTTCATGACATGTGGTCTTACTTTACAGAAGTGATTCATATTTGTTATTAATAGTGAAGAAAGAATTCTAAAATGACAATAATATAAAAATGGTAACTAATCTTCTCCAACCTCGTCAAATACCGCATATGATGTTGAGAAAAATTGGATAGAAAATGATTAATTTTTTTTGACAAGTTTATAGTTTTCATAGAGCCCTCTCATATGTTCCACAAATTTTTATAGAACGAATAATGACTTTGTTATGCTGTAAGCACCAGTCCACATATGATTCCAACACAATTTAGCAACAATTTCAATTTGTAACATCACAACCTTATTAAATCGATTTGTATATAAAATTCAGAGGAAAATTACTAATAACAATAGCAATTAGGAAAGAAACATGGCAAGTAGTGTAATCGCCTGGTGAACCACCAATATACGGAAGTGTAAATTTGTAAACACACACATCAAGAACAACTACTGAAGTTACACATGGTTAGTCAATTCAGACAATTCAGACAAGTAATCAGATGCACTGACATCTATGTTATCAATATGGCGCAGTCATCTCTAAAAATGGAACAGAATGAGAGTGAGAAGCAAAACGGCCGATATTTAACTAACGTGGATACTAATATAGTTAATATTAATAAACAAATAATTGTCAAAAACTAAAATAAATTAATCAAAATTCATGAAGTATTCATATTTAGAAATAAGAGTCAGAAGTTTTGAGCAAAACATATTTGCAAATGCCAATTAAACTCAATAAAATAACCTTGCTATCCTTAAAAATTCAAGGATAATATAATTTACGGCTGACATTGCCAGAGCATCCGCTTTGACGTGGCATTGTTTAAATCCAATCCCATTATTACAGTCGTTCCAGCCGAGTCACCTATATGTGATGGAACGACACGGCTTGACGAGGTTTTCTTGATTTTGCTGTTTTGTGCAGTGATAGTGGTCGAAACAGCCGAGTTTAATAACATAGACCAACATATGGTAGAAGCAAAAAGCTTAACTACCTTTAGTCCTGCTGGAACAACCTGAAGGCAACCTACAACCCCTAATTGTACTTTCAAGTTCCCTTCGTCCTTGCTAATCCCAAGCACGGCCAATCCGTAACCAATGCAACTGAGACATACCACAATCAGAGCGTTTTCATGCTCAAATTTAGGGAACAAATATAAACATAACAAACTTTTGATTAGATTAGTAGCATAAATAAAAGTCGGATACAATATGAGAAGCATAACAGACTGCCTAGGTCGTATTAGGCTTTTGCATATTCAATTCAATGTAGTAACTAGTAAGAATATAAAACCTTTAAATCAGAACAATGGTTCGTTCAGAAGATTACATATCATTTGATAAGTTCAGCCATTGCAAATTTAAGATCACAATAATGTACAAAGAATGTAGTTTAGAAGGAAAAAGGATAGCAGAAAAATAGAGGTGGCAAATATGAATGAATGCGTAGAGCTTTTGTATAGTTCATTTTTATAACATCAATTAGTATAGTATCAATTACTTCGCACAGGCCACATTCGTGTTCAAATATGTTATGAAAGAGTTGATATATAGAATACAATATTTATATTGACTTAGAATCTAACCTATAATCTATGAGGTTTTTGAGTTTGAATGGTGCACGAGGTACTGCATTATTACTTATTAGGCTTACAAATCTGAAACTCAATTTAGGCTTAGGGGTACAAATATGCACATATGAGAGGTGCACGTGAATGCAATGCTAGTATTATTGATTTGAGCAAAGTAAATTAATTTTAATGAATGATTGTTGTTGATGTTTGCTACTATTATGATAATTATTACCTATACGTTAATAAAAAATAATTTTTTGATTGTTGTTTATTTATCAGTTGGTTCCTATAAAAAGTTAATTTAGACAAATCTTGGCCAAACATAATGGGGATGACATGAAACAGTGGATATTCTTTTTGGTCATATCAGTGAAAATATCACGACACTTGTTCATCAATGTTTCCGCTAGATTCTTTGAATTTGACATTACAATTTTATCATAAAAATGAGCTGAAGACTATCCTTGATATGAATGGTATTAAACCCGGTGGTACAAAGAAATAAAAGATCAAGGAAATATTCACCCATAAAGAAAGGTATTGGCAAAAAGACCACAAATTCAATGTGAAATGTCTTATTTACTTGAAATTCGAGTTTGCTTGAAAAAAGCAAGTGTTGATTACACACATTGTACCGGTCAACTCATTATCAATTGTCTGGTTGAAGTATACTTTCCGTAATGATGGTTTGTAAGCAATAAATAAATAAATAAAGTTATAATCTTCTTTCCGTCATTATAGTTTGTAATCGATAAACAAATAAATAAACTTATAATCTTGTTAGTTAAAAGATTAATGTGTCTTTTGTTTTTATTATGCCCAAAAATTTGAATTTACTGTTTAATGTATCATTCATGATTTTTTACATTTATTTAACCTTTTTGTTTAGAACTCACTTGATTTTTTTTGTGAATCATCATTGTTATTATTATTTAATTGATTTCTTGAAAATTCTTGTCTGAAGTGTTGAAACTATGGATGCTTAAAACTATGGGATTTAGATTCGATACACTAGTATTTTTCAGATGGATTCTGGTGCGCACTAAGTAGTCTTATTATTAGGCTATTTTGTTTGGGTTAGAGTTTCTAGAGTTGAGTGTTATAACTATCAAATCAATATTGTGTGCACTATATTTGTTTGGGTTATTTTTAAGAATAAAACATAATTTTCGCCATTTTAACACGAAACAATCAAAGTTTACACAAAAACTTAGATAGTTGAGAATACAAAGTCTTTTACAATACAAATGATTTCTTTAATTACATACATGTAGAATAATACATCGTTTCAGCCAAACATACATAGAATTTTCCTGCAATTTAATTAGTAGTTTAAAAGATTAATTGCAAAGGTTAATGATATACACTTTTATAAAAAACCAAAAAGTTAATCTTGTTACAATTTCTTTTTTTAAAAACAATTGATTACAAATATGTAATTTAAAGAGAAATGCTTCTTTAAACACTATTTTGAAGATTTTTATGAATGTGACCAAAACATTTTCTAGCAACACAAAAGAGGTTAGAGTCAAAATAAGGAGCAAGCATAAAGAATTTTGGAATTTCAACTAGCCCACTTAGCTTTAACCTTAAACTAGAAATCTAGTGGTAATTTTTCAAGTTACACTGAGACTTCAAGCGACTTATCTAAAGTTGCTTCTTAGAAGGCTATTTTGTAGAGATTTATGAATGAGTCAAGACATTTTCTAGAGTAGAAAAATATTTCAAATTCAAAATCAACGAGTAGTTAGAAGTTCAAATGCTCAAATTAGCTTCAGCATTAAATTAGAGACCTCATGATGATTTGCCAAGTTCCACTAAGACCCCTAGTAAAATATCAAAATTTGTTGGTAAATGATACTCTAAGGTCATTTCATTGTGATATGATACTACTTCTGAAGTTCATACAATGCCCTAATATGAAACTGATACAAGTGAAAATACATCTGTTGTCATTACAGTCTCAACAATTTAAACACACAGTACAACCCGAGTTTGAAATTGAAGTTGCAAAACCCTCACACATACTCAGTGCTGCAATATTTATCACATTACATCTTTCTCAAAGACGGTGTAATTTTCAATACTTGTCACATCATCTCATTTTCCTTGAGAATGCCATATTTCCCATCACAACAATCAAAATAACTCCATTTTACTAAATCATAAATCTTTTCAAAATTCACTATAAACATGATCAACTCCTTTTCAGTTTCTTTGCATCGTCTACAACTTTGTTCGCTATAACAATAACATTCTTAAATTGTTGGCACTTCAGGAAGCTGAGTGATCCTAAAATTAACATCACGAATAACTAGCATAAGGAAATTTGCGAGAACCTTAGACAAAACCTTATACATACACCAACTAAAGAAATCAATCGAAAATCAGACAATCTTACGGAATTAGTGGTTTCATGAAGTTTTTGAAATGAGAGGTTAAGAAGATTGTTTGAGATTGTTTTAGCTTCCAAAGTCCAAACTTATATGTAGTCAATTTTGGTTTATTAAACATTTTTTGTTTGATCCTAAAATTTATTTTTGGATAATGTGATGGGAAAAATGAGATTCACGTGGAGGTATAGGCCATGAATTATGGAGTGTACCCATTCAAATCCATCATTAGTTCTCGTCAACATTTGTCAAATTGAAAAATTCTTGATGAGGAGAAATTTGAGGCACAATGACCCAATATTCCTGGTTTCGTTTCTAATATAGGAATAAGGCCTAAATGTTATAACTAATGCTTCATGTAGTGGAGATCTTTTTACATATTACATGGCCGATACAAACTTTGAATTAATGATAGAAAACTGCGGGTGGAATTTACATATTGATTATGATGGAGATGGAATATAATTATCTTCACTTAGAAGGAGGAACACGTGGCACATTTTTCTCTCTCTCTTTTAGATAACATTGTTTTTCAATATAATGTTGTTGAGTATTGGATGTAGTAGACCCATGATCATGACGATGGTACTCACATGAAAGCCAACTTTACCCACTACTAAGACAAGAGCTCATATGGAACAAACATATGTTACTTAAAATGTCTTTATTGATACTAGAGATCATCAATAATAGGATCCCTTATAAAGATAATATGGAGAGACAATAATCGGAAATTGTCTCCTAATCAACTTGAATGGCCAAGGTGAATCAGAAGGTGACATAGATATTCGTGGAATGTAAAAAATGTTACCTATGTTCTTTCCAGACATGATTTTTGCCTCAATGACATGATTTGCAAATCTTGTAATAATTAATCTTGTTCCGTTGCATAACCCATCTGCTTGGTCCAAATTTCTCATTAGCATAATAGGTGTACCAACCTTCAATTTGATCCTATGATTGGGAAACGCCAAATAAGCTATTTAATAGCGCTTTTTTTTGTTTTTGATAGCGCTTAAAAGTGCTATTAACCGCGCCACTATTGTAAATATTTCTTATTTAATAGCACTTTAAAAGCGCTATTAAAGTACCAATTTATAATAGCGTTTTAATTAAAGTGCTATCAAAGTCAGTATTTTGCATGTTTTTTGTTTGTTTTTTTATAGCACTCTAAACAAAAAGCGCTAATATATAACATATGTTTGATAGCGCTTTCAAATAAAGTGCTAATAAATGGTACATATTTGGTATAATATTTTTAATAAGTACAGTACAATATTTTTTCTTACACAATCATTTTTTTTGGTGTAAATATAAAATAACTATATTCAATTCAACACAAATAACGTTTTAAGTTACTCATTGCATATATATTATGATCCATCAAATACCAAATAACATTTTAAATTACCAAATCCTATTGTTTCCAAATATCATAACATATAGAATATTAAGAGGGCGTTTGCATAGCCAAATTTGTAGATGCCCATCTATGAGTACTTCAATCCAACTAAGAATGGGATACATGTATCCATCTCTGTCCGATCTTTAACCGTATATTTCTACATAAACAAAACCATTTACCTTCTTTAGCTAAACATAATCTCACATGAGCATTGTTTGAAAAATAACTTGAGTAAACCAAGAAATTAAAATTACCCGAGAATCCAAGATGTTTTCAAGGTCTGATATCTGATACTTACAATCCAAAGTAGAAGAAATACCTAACTCATGACATAACGCAAAAATATTAAATATAGCATGTTTTTACACTCACAATCTAGACTCTGAGACTCTGAGTGACATTAGAATTATGAAAAGTACATAGTTTTAATCCTTCGAGTAAGAGATTAAAAAATAGAAGAAAAGAGCTTCTCTAGAACATAGGGCCCAATGGGATAAATAGTGCGATTCAAACTTATTCGAAAAATACACTAGCCGGAAAGCTTCAATATGTAAAGAAACAAAGCTTGTGGTTGTTTGTCAAAGTTAGCACATAAACAATTACCTCTTTTACCAATTGGTGATGCTGTCATCCCAAAAATCTTTGGCTTTACATTAGCTTGATGATAAAATTCCTTCAACAGTAGAAAACACAATAGTCATATGAAAATTTATTTTCCAAGGGTCTGTTTGGATAGCAATGGATTTTGCTCCCCTCCCAAAAAAACAAACAAACAGACAGACCCTAATATAAAAAGTTTAATGAAAGACAAAAGATAATGTATGATCAATGAAAATACAAGGAAAAAAAGTGTTTTCTAGCTCTCACCACCATTATCTTTGCATAGGGATGGTTGCCTGATGCTTGATGACACTCATCAATAACCATCAAGCATATCGTTTCTATACTCAGGAATGCTTTTCTTAAGGCATCCAAAAGAGTCTGGGGTGTCATAACCATTACCTATAAAACAGAAAGAGTTTGCATTAATGTTTTTACATTTACTACATTGCTTTTGTTTCATTGATTAACATTCCTTGTATAGACCATCATATAGTTACACATTTCAGAATGAAAGGTTTGCTGATTGATTGTATCAAACAAAAGTTTAATTACACTACAACCATGATTGACAGAACTAATTAAACATTCATTTGCTAACAAATCAGGTAAAAAACTTAATCAATTTACACACTTTCAGACTAATACCTCACTTCAAAAGAAAATAGGAAATTAAAAACTGGTCAAAGCACAGACCCCTGACACCCCACAGAATAATAGTACTCTGCTAGTAAGTACATTTTGACTCATTTGAATTTAACTGCTAACATAAGCAATTCTGAGACTGTTTGAAAAATCTAATGGAAACAACTTATAACATGTCCATAAGTTGTTTTTAGCTTATTTACATAAGCTCTCCAATATAGCTTATGAAAACAACATATAGCTTATTTTGAACAGTTCATTTTATTTTTTGTTCTAGAAATAGCTTGGACACAAACACTTATATGATAAGTGCGTAATTAACCAATACAATTCTATAATTAATTCAGCATAAGCTCAGAAACCAGTCAACACTGCAAATCAATGAAAATAAAATCACCGATAAACAAAGAAAGCAGTAGTAATTTTCTAACAAAGATAAAAGCATGTTAACAAACAAACATACATCATTGTCCTTAACTTCCTTCTGACAGCTCTCGAAATTCCATGTATCAACTCCTTTAGCCCCGTGATACTCCTCAACTTGAAGATCTGTGTTATGTTTAATATTCATGTATTGCTGCAATGTAGATAGATAGATGGATGAATGAATACACAAACAACAGTTTATAAATGAAAGAGTTACGAAAAGAACATAGAACATGCCTGATTGACCAAAACAATAGTTGGAGCTAAGAATGAATATTTAGGTCAGTCCAGTCATCTCAAACTATATAACATGACTACAGTGACATTAGATAATTTACCCTTATTGTGCCTAGTAAAACATGTTATATTAAAATTAATATAAAACACAGGAGAGAATCATATTGACATCGGGCTCTTACCTAAATTAATCAACAGTTTTTCATCAGCACTTGCATTTAAAAATAAGACAAACGAAGAATCAACTTACCAATGGAACGTTCTTCTTGAAGCCAACACCAAGATGAAAAATCTTTGCAAGTTGGTAGAAAGCCTTTGGTTGACCATTGTTGGCAGCCACTATAAAATATTTACATGCCAACCGCACATCTCTTTTCACTCCAATCCCCTTGAGAAACATGACACCTAGGTTATAATGGCCACCAACCTCGTCATTTTCAGCAGCCTTTTCAAAATACTCTTTTGCCTGTAATTCAGAAAAAGATATCATAAATTAAGCATAGACATACATAGACACACAATACCACCGATAAAGTGTGTCCCCATTCCATTCCCCAAAAATTTGAAGTCCATACAAACACAAAAAAGGCAAAGATGATCATACTTTAGTGTAATTTTTGCTGTCGACTCCATAGCCTTTGACATACAAATAACCAATCCCATTATAAGCAGAGTAGAGGTGATGCTTAGATGCTAGAGTAAGCCATTCAAAGGCTTTTGTATAGTTCCTCTCAACACCGGCTCCCCTGGCATATATCTCTCCGAGAAGCTCCATGGAGCGAGGCTCTCCCTTCTCCACTGCCTTCAAGAACCACGAAAGTGCCTTAGAATGGTCACGCCTCAATCCACGTAGCCCAAAGTAGTAAAAGAGTCCCACTTTGTACATAGCAGCAGCATTCCCTTTCTGTGCCTGATACTCGAGAATCTGAAAATCCTCATCCTCTTCCCCTTTAGATTTTCTAAGTGCCTCTTTGTTCTCTTCAGCTCCATTGTGTAGCCTAATAGGTTCAATGACGGGAGAATCTTTGGAAATGAGAAAACCATTGACAGCCACTTCTGCTAATTCAGCATAAAGCTTAACCGATTTATCAAACATCTACAACCATTCCAACATAATCAAAAACCCTAACATTATAATAGAATAGAATATAGAAGTTTATATATTAGGAAAAACAAGTGAACTCAATGTTTGATATAAACATATCAACCAAAGTGCTACACTCAGCTTCATCAAAATTACCATCTAAAACATCATAACTGTTTCTTGGTATTTCTCTAATGTCAGGCTCTCGATTAACATTGATTTCAACATTTTGCATTCCATCATTAACATTTGAACTAGAGATAAATGGATCAGAACTCAGTAAATCAACTAAAGTGCTCCACTCAGCTCCTTCAAAATAACTAACATTTATGAGATTCTCTATTGAATGACAATAATTGTTTTCTGGTATTTCTCCTATGTCTTCCACCGGATCAACATTCATTTCAATATTTTGCATTCCATCATTACCATTCTCTGCAGAGATATCAATATGTTGCACATCTTGTTCTTGTGTTGATTTTATACATGCTTCTAAGCTTATGGAGTTCAATGCAGCCTCATCAATTGCTTTTAAATTTTCAATGTTTTTGTATGCATCTTTCTTCACAATTTCAACCAAATTCTGTAAAATAAGCACAAACATATTCACTATTTTCCTTCAACTATAACAAAAGAGTTATTACATATTATCTAACTCTATGTATACCTTCTGGATGGGTGTGAGTCTGAGATCATCTGGTAAATAAAACTTTTGTGTATCAAATGTCACACCAACAAGTTCATAGATCACATTGAATAGAAGCAGTATTGGTTCTCCAATTATCTCATAGCTATAAAGCATATAATCATCTACAACACACGACCATGCATGTTCGATAATATCAGACCAGCATTTCTTCTGAATTTTTCCAAATTTCTACATCTCAACAGAAAAAACATTCAATTAAATTTTCCATTGAACGCAAAGATTTCACTATTTTTTGTCATCCGATGAAGTTGATTCACTTTAAAAAGTAAAGTAAGTAATGTTCGATCGTTAAAGAGAAACAATGATTTACCTCACGTAATGAAGATTCATTGGTTATGAATAACCTTAACAGATCCTTAACAGTATGAATTCCGTTGCTACGGAGTCGGTCACGGAATGGTCCTTTTTCAGAAATTTTCTCCAAACGCCACACATCATCCTTCAAGTATGGAGGATAATGTTTAAAAGCAAAACATAAATAAATTAGTAAAACTATGTTCTTAAATATATATATATATATATATATATATATATATATATATATATATATATATATATATATATATATATATATATATATATATATATATATATATATATATATATATATATATATATATATATATATATATATATATATATATATATTATGAATGTAATAATACAGTAAATATAAAACACATGTACCTGGTATCAAGTCTAATACATAATGATTGATTTTGTCCACAACTTCAATGGTTGAAGCAAGAATAGCCTTTCCTTGTAAGAATTCAACATCTTGATATTTTTCCAACAAATTGGGATATGTGTTTTCAACAATTGCTCTTATAGGATCATCAAAATTTGATATTAATAGCTCTTGAGGAATTTCAATATCAACCAAACCATCATTGGGTTCACAAATCTTACCATCACCCACATTTAAAATCCATTTTGAAAATTCCGCTAGTTCATTAGAACTTGTGTTGTCTCTTCCCTCTTGAAGTCTCATATTTTTTGATAGTGTTAAAACCTGGAAATAATCCCATACATAAGATGAACTAATTGATGCATGAACAATATCAGAACGCCCAGCTCTTGGAACAACAGGAAGAATCTGTCTAAAATCTCCTCCAAATACAACAACTTTTCCACCAAAAATAGTATTCTCAACACCCTTTTTGCTCCTTACATCTTTAAGGGTTTTATCCAATGCTTCGAAGCAGTTCTTGTGAGACATAGGTGCCTCATCCCATATTATCACATCCGTTGCTTCAAATAATTGAGAATGTTTGGTGTCTTTGTCGATGTTGCAAGTTGAGTTGTCAAGCGTTGGCACATGTATTTTGAACTTTGAGTGTGCTGTTCTTCCACCCGGAAATAATAACGAAGCTATCCCACTTGAAGCAACAGTAAGAACAATTTTTTTTTGAGAACGAAGTGCACTTGATAGTGTTCTCCACATGAAAGTTTTACCAGTCCCTCCGTAACCATGCAAGAAAAATACCCCTCCACTCTGTTTGTTAACAGCATCCATGATTTTCTCAAATATCAAACGTTGTTCATCTATAAAATACAAACCAAGAATTATAAGTGCAAGGACAATAAAAATCATTTTTGTAATTCATAGTATAAAGAAAATAAATCACCTGTAAGGGCATGAAAAAGTTCTTGGAATTTCTGTTTCTCGGTATCGTAATTAAGTTCGTCATAAATAAGCCTATTGCCAACATGTTTTGTGATGTATGAATCTGGATACGGCATACATTTAAATTCATGCAAACTTCTTCGATTCGATTGCATCATGTTCTCAATCTCAATTAGTGTGAGATTCTTTAACTCATTGTCCGATAGTTGCAATTCTGTTAAAAAATTTTCATTAGTTTTCTATATAATTACATATGTATGATGCAACTGATGTCGTGATGTTGAAATACATTGAACATAAATCAAACAGTTGATGTTGCGGCTGCGTGAAATTAAATGGAACCAAAGACACTGTTGCAGCTGCAAGTTAAGAAAATAACTTACATACATGACAAATGACAAATATGAAAATGTTTCTTACGTAAATGGACATACCTTATGAAACATATTAAATAAGGGACATATGGATGAAGAATAATTATATTTTAAAGTAAGTTCATATCATTATATTTTGTAATAAAAAAAGATACAGCTTGCATTCGGAAAATAATATTTGTTGACTTAAAAAAGTTTAATAAAGTGTTCATACCTCTTCTATTTGTTTTTTGCCTTTGTTGGTAGAGGATACCATCAGATAACGTCCTCCAAGTTTTTTCCCAAACATGTCGTGGTCTATTGACAGTACCGGATAGTAACATAGTGACAAATAACTTTCGTAAAAAATGCCCGGAACCCCAATTCTTTGCTTCGTCGATGGCTGCAACATATTCCTTGTCATCGTTAAGAAAGCCCATTTCGAAGCATGCATCCCTAAAAGAATCCTGAACTTTTCCACCCACAAATTTTATATCCTCATAGCAAGTTGGACCTTTGACGACTGTTAGCATCATTCTCAAGAAATATAACTCACCCGTACTTGGAGGGACCCAAATAAGTCTACCAATTGTATTTCCTCTTTTACGCGGTCTCCATCTACGGTATCTTTTATCATAAACAAATTTGGAAAGAAATTGTGAGTACGTCAAATTCTTTGCCTCTGGGTATGCTTTGTTTGCTTCCATCCATGCCGTAAACATAGATTCTTTCACAGTTGGTTTGTCAAGCACCTCATCTATCAATTCATAATCGGTATAATAAACAGAGTTGTCTCCTTCAAGATGAAAGAACAACCTTTCAACTGCGGGTGATCTACCATGAATAGGAAATGAAAAAAGTCTCCAACATGCCTCACTTGGTGAGATATATCTGCAATCAAGATATTGCTTGATTTCGTCAACCATTCTGACCGAGGGAGATCCATCACCGTCAGTTTGGACAACAGCAACAGTAATTCTATCATACCCCTTGTTAATATACTTAAATAAGTATTTAACTGAAGTACTTTGATTACACCACTCCATATTGATGTGTGCTTGGAATTTCTTCAACAAATATGGATTGTAAGGAACTACATATCTGTTATCAAGTTGAACGTGTTTTTTCAGCACTGTATTACCAGTTTCTCTTCTTCGGTACACGGGATATCCATCCTGATCAACAATGGTTTCGGTTTGATATTTCTTTGGAAAGTATTTTGAGCACTTTCCATTTTTCATGCAAGTTGAATTCGCATTTGCTAAACCACATGGGCCATGAATCATATGTGTCTTGACCAAATGGTAGAGTTGCCTATCATCTTCTTCCGTTGGTATCTCTGCTGAAATGATCTTGTTTATATCATCTGGAGTCGGATACTTGCTTGAAGGATGCAAGAATAATAGTATATGGGCGTGTGGTAAACCCCGATTTTGGAATTCAATGGTGTATATATCTGAAATTAAGTAAGTTTAAACTTAGTAAAACGATGCATATTACATATTTAATAAGATTAATGTCAAAAAATATAACTCGACTGAAAGGGTATTAAATTGACTTACATGCAATCACTCTCCCTAACACGTGCTTTTTTGTTAGATCACACAACAACTCATCGAACTTAATTTTGAAGACTCTTGAGATGATATCTGGACGGTCTTGAGAATTCAAGTTAATTTTGCTAAGCAACCTTTGGATTTCAGGCCAGTTAGGATTGCAAGTAAATGTGATAAGAAGATCTGGAAATCCAACTTGGCTACAAATTGCCATTCCATCAAAATAGAGTTGTTCCATAAATCTCCGACTTCCAACATAAGTTGAAGGTAAAACCACTCTTTTACCTTTGTTTGATCCTTGAGTGTTTGCATTCTGTTCAGATGAGCTCAAATTGCAATATTTAGAAACACACAGCTTTTTCTGATGTTTTCGAATATAATTCAATCTTTGTGACTCCATCATAGTAAATCCATCAACCAAAAATTGTTGAAACAACCTTCTTGACCGCAATATAGTTTGTGCCTCGTTATATCTGCATTGAATCCTAAAAGCAAGCCATTCTCTAATGGTAAGCTTATTCCTCTTCATTTTTTTTGGTATTAGTTTCTCTAAGAAGAACTCCAAGTCTAAAACCATCTTTCCCATAAGGAAACAAAAGTGGATATTGATATGCCAGATAACTTGAATGAAACTCACTTATTCTTTTTAGCCTTCCTCTCTTTCTTTCAAGAAGAATATCCCTCTTAGAACCCGTATCAACATCACCAACTATTAGGGCAGCTACCTCCGAAACAGTAGGTTGGTTATAAATCCTTCCATCTGTTGATCTATCAGATATTAGCTTAAGCTTGAGATCAGGAAAAGGACAATCCTTTAATCTATCTGCTTCCATCCTAAAAGATTTGGCATGTGTATTGAACTCATCTAACATGTCCTTCAATCTACTAACTGTTTCTGGAATAATATTGGGGTTGTTCCTGCATATAAAAGGAAATACTATGATGCATCAATGAAAAATATTTAATATGTTGTAAAGAAAACAAAGTTTGGTAAAATTACCCAATTCCTTTAATTCTATGTTGAATCTCATTGTCGGTGTCGTAAACATACAGTTGAGCAAATTTTGGAGATTGTCCAGTTAAAGGTAACATGCTCCCAATTCGATGGCAAGTCTGTCCATGAATTCTTATGTTAGGTGGTCCACTTCCAGCTAAAAATCTGTTGTCGAATTTCATTCCCGGAGACGTAAAAGAAAACATCATGTTGTACATTCTACAAAATTGTTGATAATTTCGATTGTCTATCTCACTATTATCAAACAAAAGACGTTGTAGTAATAGTGGTGGTGTTTTCAGAAGTGGCAACACAACTTTCCCCTTTCCACAACATAGTTGAAACTTAGGAACTGCACTATATTTTCGCTTGTCAGTTTTTTCTTGATACCACATAAGTGCCCCACATTGTGTGCATTCAACTATAGGATCACCAATATCAGAATAACCTATTTAAATGAAACGTAGTTGAGCAATTGGTTTATATTAAATAATAAAATTATAACTAAAATCGTTCATATTAAATAATAAAATTATAACTAAAATCCACATTAAATCATAGCAGGTATCAAAGTGCAACATGTAATGGACAACGTCAAATTGATATGTATAATGAATTTAAAGAAGAAATAAAGTTGGTTTTAATGATAAATACCAATATTTAAAGAATCAAATGATGTAGAATTGGAGCCATAGACATCTTCGTCATCATAGCTGGAACTTGAGTCATAATTTGCATCTGCGGCATTGAATTCACATGAGCTATCACTGAGAGAATCATCTGTTACCGTCTCATCACCAGAGTAATCACTCTCAATGTTAACATCTGGAGTTGAAGTGAATGTTGTGGGTTCTTGTATAGGAATATTGCTTGTGGATGAAAAAGCCAGATTATGATTCTCATTTCCAAAATAATTGAAGAGTTTGACCGTCATGGATTGAATAACACCTACATTCAACTGTTTTTTTTATTTATGAACATAACTACTTGGATGTTCATGAGGTTCCATATTTCTTTGATTAGAAAATGAGGAAGTTATATCAGAAAGAGGTGTAACAGTCAACTGTTTTTTTGATTTTTGAATAGAACAACTTGGCGGTGCATGAGGTTTTATGTTTCTTTGGTTAGAACATGAGGAAGCTATATCAGAAAATGGTGTTTTGAAATGCGAAAAGGATGGAGAATTTATCCTGAAAGGACCCCCACTGTTATTGCTAAGGTTGTTATGAAGTTTGTAAGATTGGGGCATATTACCTTCCATAATACTTTTCCTCCGCTGTCGTACTGAAGCAGCCAGTTGATTTGTAGAAACAATATTGAAACTCTTCATTGTACTTGAGTTGCTTGATGCAGATGCTGGTGAAGGTGAACTCATATTTCTTTCATTAAAGATTGATGAAGTTAAATCAGATAGTGGTGTTCTGATATTAACCATGGTTGGAACATAATACCTTTGAGAGTTTTCAATGGGATTGATTGTGTTTTCATCAGTTCTTCCTTTTTTCAATCTTTTATCTTTAAGAATCTGCTTCCTTTTACGTCTTGCCATTGCTGCAACTTGTGGTTCCATAGTGTTGGTTAGATCAGATAGTGGTGTTCTGATATTAACCATGGTTGGAACATAATACCTTTGAGAGTTTTCAATGGGATTGATTGTGTTTTCATCAGTTCTTCCTTTTTTCATTCTTTTATCTTTAAGAATCTGCTTCCTTTTACGTCTTGCCATTGCTGCAACTTGTGGTTCCATAGTGTTGGTTAGGTGATGTTTAGATTAATGGGTAGAAAATCACTTTGATTGTATGATTGTCATTCAATTTTTTTTTGTTAACCACATAAAATGATTGTAGACATAAAATGAATAAAGTTTTTGGTTATATGATAATAAATATAATTGTTAATACAACATTCACGGTTCCAAGATTTTGAAGTAAAATACTGAAGTCAACAGAATACCAAGTGATTATTTTTGTGAACCATTTTAATTATTAATAATAATAATTAATAATAATAATAGCGTTAAATAGTGTTAAGTGTTATTTCAAAATTTAATTAAAAATGTTATAATTATGGACAATCAAGTACCAATAAGAAAATGTAACTTTCCAGATTCTAACCATTCTGCCAATTAATCTTGAATTGAAAAGAAAAGCAATGGTCAGAAAAAATCATTATAGTTTCACTTTGGAAACCGAAAATGAAGTGCATCATGAATAGTAACTACTCAAGCATGCATTTGATAGGTTTGAAACGTTTTTTGATATAGCCATACCATATTGATTTTAATTGTATTCATTATTAAAATGATTGTATCAATAATTTTTTATTTTATCATAAATTTTTATGATTATCATTTATCATTAAATTTTCATGATTACCATTTAATATTTTTTTATCATGATTACAATTATAAAGTTAATTTGAAAAAATTATGATATATTTTAGTTATTTCATAACCTTAAAAAAATTATCAAATCTCAATTGATTTTGTTTTGTTTTATTAACCTTTTTTATAGAAATTGAAATAATTTATTTTAGGTCAAATAAGGATCTAAATAATTACAAAATAATATTTATTCTTACATTTATAGAATGATAAATTAAATATTTAAGATAAACATTAGAGTTCTTATTTACTTTATCTTTTATATATTTATAATATACTTTTTTGTTAATTTTATTAACAATATATTTATAGTTAACAATACATCCTTTAAACTACGTTATTTTTTTCAAGAATATAAATGTAACCTTTCAAAAAAATATACACAAATATATTAAGAAGTCGGTAGAAAATTTTATTGGTTAAATTATAATTCCATTCAAAATTTATTGATTATAAATTTTTGAAATCAAATCATGCATAAAAATAAAATGTATTAATGTAACCATTCAAAATATTTATTTTATGGAATCAAATCATATATAAAAATTAAATATATTTATGTCACCAATAATTTCCATATAAGTATAATAAAAATAAATGATAATAATGTCTCCATTCAAAAGATATATTGGTAAAGTATCAAATTAAATGGTACTCCAATATTTGATTAAAAAATTGTAATATTTATTTTTAATATTGTATAAAAATATATTAATTAGTCGTACTTTAAAAAAATAAATCGTAAATATTTTATTAAAAATCGTAAATATTAAATATTTTTCAGTTTATTGTGAATTTTCAATAATTAAATATTAATGATATTATATAAAATTAATTTCATGAAATAAATTTATTTAATAAAGTGTTATATAAATATTTAATACATTATATTATACCATTAATTTATATAAAATGATATTAACTTATTCCTGTTTATAAAATTATTGTAACTTTTTTCCGGTTTATAAGCATGTTGAATTCGTGTGTCCATTATTAAAATATATGTAATTTACTATTATTGATATAAATAATTTTATAAATAGTTTAATTTATTACATTTATAAAATTATTTGTAATTTATTCACCTTTATAAAATTAATTATAAATTATTTAATTTATTAAAATGATTGTATTAATAATTTTTTATTTTATCATAAATTTTTATGATTATTATTTATCATTAAATTTTCATGATTACCATTTAATATTTTTTTATCATGATTACAATTATAAAGTTAATTTGAAAAGATTATGATATATTTTAGTTATTTCATAAACTTAAAAAAATTATCAACTCTCAATTGATTTTGTTTTGTTTTATTAACCTTTTTATAGAAATTGAAATAATTTATTTTAGGTCAAATAAGGATCTAAATAATTACAAAATAATATTTATTCTTACATTTATAGAATGATAAATTAAATATTTAAGATAAACATTAGAGTTCTTATTTACTATATCTTTTATATATTTATAATATACTTTTTTTTACTAAGGTTACATTAATGTACAATATATATTTATAATATATTTTATAATATACGTATTTTTTTCAAGAATATAAATGTAACCTTTCAAAAAATATACACAAATATATTTAGAAGTCGGTAGAAAATTTTATTAGTTAAATTATAATTCCATTCAAAATTTATTGATCATAAATTTTTGAAATCAAATCATGCATAAAAATAAAATGTATTAATGTGACCATTCAAAATATTTTCTATATATAATAAAAATAAATAATATTAATACCTCCATTCAAAAGATATATTTGTAAAGTTTTGATTTAATTTTTTTCATATCTTTATATATTCTAATGTATATAATATTCCTACACTATGAAACAGTATCAAACCTATAATATTAAAAGAGAATTCAAATTTTATTGATCATAATATTTTATGGAATCAAATCATATATAAAAATTAAATATATTTATGTCACCATTCAAAATAATTTCCATATAAGTATAATAAAAATAAATGTTAGAACGATTAATTTAAACCTCCAAATGTTTTCCACTACTCAAAATGTAAAATTAACTGTGGAAATTAGAACGATTAATTTAAACCTCCAACATCATATATTAACAAAAAAAACCCAATATTTATACATTTGAATCAACCAAAATGAGTTACAAGTGTTGTTTGTCCAAATGTTTTCCACTACTCAAAATGTAAAATTAACTGTGGAAATTAGAACGATTAATTTAAACCTCCAACATCATATATTAACAAAAAAACCCAATATTTATACATTTGAATCAACCAAAATGAGTTACAAGTGTTGTTTGTTGGATGAACTTGTCACAGTCCAAATGGACACAAAGAATCAAAATATGGGAATGAAGAAGAATTGGAAAATAATAATCCATTCTAATTCCAATAATATACATTTGTAGTGTAATGATAAATAGTGGGTATTTTTAAATCATGCAATGAATAATATTCCATAATATTGGAATTCAAATATAAATAAATTAACCGTGAATGGAACATTGGAATTGGAATAAGTCTATTATACCATTGGAATAAGAAAAGTTATAACATCTAATCAAAAGGTTAGACTTGGAATTTCCAGGTACTTTACTTTTAATAGATTGGTAATAAAATTTATAGTCAATGCAAAAAATTATAAGTCTATTTAATCATATGATATTGTTATTTCACTTTAGTAAGTAAATTAAAATGACATAAAATAAAATAAAACCAAGTTAATAATTTAGTTGTGTGATTTACCCCATAAAGTACAATCATCAATCTGATATCTGTTTTTATAGTCTATAATGAAGGATCACGCCATTCAAGAAACATAGCCTCAAATGCATTAATACGCACCAAATAGACATATCAATGCAGAAAGCGAGTGTTCTGCTTGATATGTCTGGAGGGTAATAATCTACAAAAACAATATAAAAATATGCTAGGTCATATCAAACTAAAATTAAATCATAATTTATTTTAATGGTATAATGTAAATATTTTTAGGATCAAATTAAAAGTGTGACTTACTTGAAGGATCACATGAGAGAGACGCGCTAATGCTAGCAATAAAAATCTTAACCGCTTTAATTGTAAAATCGTGAGTGTTGGCGCTTCCGAAAGACTCCCTAAATCCATCGTGCTTTCGAAATAGTATAGGGCCATGGATTCTGAAACAGCAACTAGAGTCCCAAATAGTTTTGCTTGGCTTCTTCTCTCAGTAAAAATTATCCTCTCACGCCTTTATAATAAATAAGTAGATAATTATACTACACATTTTAAAATATAAATATTTATAAACTTTAATAATATAATATTTTTTACCTAATAATCCAAGCTAATATAAAGGTGATGGCTGGAATGAGATTGATAAGAGTAGCGATAAACGATTTCGTTGTGACTTTCACTCCAATAAAGTACTCCCTTAGCCACAACGTACTTATGCAAAATGGAGGCCCATGAAAGAAATGATAAGTTGTTGATTTATTATTTCCATGACAGTTTGACTGGGGTGTATCTGAAGTGGTACAAGAGCTTGAAGAGGCACTATATCCGAACATGGAGGGACTTGGCCGAAGCCTTCTTGAAACAATATAAATATAACATGGATATGGCTACATACCATGTTGTATAATAAGGTGGATTCATTTCTATTTGTTAACTTCATTCCTTTTAATTTGAATTTTACTACAAAACATTTGTGTGCGTGCGCGCATAAAGTGATAAATTGACAATATTTATATATTGTTTAATTGAATATAAAAAAACTGATCAAATAAAAATATATATAGTAGTATAAATCTATATTTTAAAAATAAGAGGATGTAGAGAGAAAATAAAGGTGAATAAATTACGAATAATGCATAATCTTATATTACAAGCCTTCTTACTTTCAAATCTCACCCTAATTTAATGTTTACACAAAAGCTTGAACCATTTCCCAAGAGATACAAGCCATTATTGTTAATGTAATATAACTTTTAGTAAATCACCCATAAATGATATTATTTCTAGTTATTGTCAATGTTTATTTTTAATAAACAATCTAAATATCATAACAAAACAAAACAAAGTTAATAAAACAATAATATTTAATATTATTTTATATTTTAATTATTTTATTTTAAAATAAATTTTAAACTTATTTAATTTTATTTTATTTTAAAAATAAAAAAATAAATGAATTAAACTCTGAAAAAGATTTTGAATATGTCTTAGAGATCAAATAGTATAAGTTGAATTTACGATATTTCAAATACATCATAATATAAAATAATTAAAAAAATTCAAATTATATAAATAAATTTATATTTGTTCTCTATAAAAAAATCACATGTGGAGCTAAATCGGTACAATTAATTTTAAAATATGCTTTTCTTTTACCATTAAAAGCAAAGGAAATATCAAGTTTTTTTTAACAAAAACATTAATTAATTTATTATATTTGTTGAAAATAATTATATTCTTCATCAAATAATATTTGAATATTATTAGTATTAGTTAGTAATATTAAACTCAATTTATTTACCCATCAAATTCATGTAATCTTCTCATCCATATTTAAATTTCCAGCTGTGAATCAAAACCAAAATAATAAACAATTAAATATGTTTAACTTTAATTATATTGAATATATCCTTCTCTATTAATCCTCCTACAAATTTGACACGTGAATACAATTCTCCTATTTCTTTTTTTTCCTTTTCGAGAACAATCTAAATATCATAACAAAACAAAATAATTTTTTTTAATATTTTGTTAATAAACCAACCCCTAAATGAATTATTTCCACTTACGGTCATCGTTTACTTTCACTAAACAATCTAAATATGTGATGAGAAACTTAAACTTATCCTCAAAAATTAATTGCCCACTCATATATAGGATGAACTACAAAAGATTATATTCTAAAAGTCAAATCTACAAACTATTTTATGCATATATTTCAAAAATAAATGAGAAAAACACACCATTCATTGAGTGTAACATGGCAATAACATCTAAAAAACAATATAGAACATTGTAACAACTTTAAACACGTTAGAATATTTTTACATCAATCTATTAACAAAAAAAAATAAAGATATTTTCACATCAATCTATTAACAAAAAGTATTGAAGATTCAAATTATTATTATTATAGTTTAAACTTGAGGAATAATCACATACATAGTCGTACTCGGATTGTGCGATCCTACATCTCAAAGTTCTTCCTCAATGCAACGTGTACTTTCCTTAATTAAGGTATATCCTCCTCCATTAACTTCATGACATATGATCTTACTTTACAGAAGTGATTCAGATTTGTTATCAATAGTGAAGAAAGAATTCTAAAATGACAATAATATAAAAATGGTAACTAATCTTCTCCAACCCCGTCAAATACCACATAGGATGTTGAGAAAAATTGGATAGAAAATGATTAATTTTTTTTGACAAGTTTATAGTTTTCATAGAGCCCTCTCATATGTTCCACAAATTTTTATAGAACGAATAATGACTTTGTTATGCTGTAAGCACCAGTCCACATATGATTCCAACACAATTTAGCAACAATTTCAATTTGTAACATCACAACCTTATTAAATCGATTTGTATATAAAATTCAGAGGAAAATTACTAATAACAATAGCAATTAGGAAAGAAACATGGCAAGTACTGTAATCGCCTGGTGAACCACCAATATACGGAAGTGTAAATTTGTAAAAACACACACATCAAGAACAACTACTGAAGTTACACATGGTTAGTCAATTCAGACAATTCAGACAAGTAATCAGATGCACTGACATCTATGTTATCAATATGGCGCAGTCATCTCTAAAAATGGAACAGAACGAGAGTGAGAAGCAAAACGGCCGATATTTAACTAACGTGGATACTAATATAGTTAATATTAATAAACAAATAATTGTCAAAAACTAAAATAAATTAATCAAAATTCATGAAGTATTCATATTTAGAAATAAGAGTCAGAAGTTTTGAGCAAAACATATTTGCAAATGCCAATTAAACTCAATAAAATAACCTTGCTATCCTTAAAAATTCAAGGATAATATAATTTACGGCTGACATTGCCAGAGCATCCGCTTTGACGTGGCATTGTTTAAATCCAATCCCATTATTACAGTCGTTCCAGCCGAGTCACCTATATGTGATGGAACGACACGGCTTGACGAAGTTTTCTTGATTTTGCTGTTTTGTGCAGTGATAGTGGTCAAAACAGCCGAGTTTAATAACATAGACCAACATATGGTAGAAGCAAAAAGCTTAACTACCTTTAGTCCTGCTGGAACAACCTGAAGGCAACCTACAACCCCTAATTGTACTTTCAAGTTCCCTTCGTCCTTGCTAATCCCAAGGACGGCCAATTCATAACCAATGCAACTGAGACATACCACAATCAGAGCGTTTTCATGCTCAAATTTAGGGAACAAATATAAACATAACAAACTTTTGATTAGATTAGTGGCATAAATAAAAGTCGGATACAATATGAGAAGCATAACAGACTGCCTAGGTCGTATTAGGCTTTTGCATATTCAATTCAATGTAGTAACTAGTAAGAATATAAAACCTTTAAATCAGAACAATGGTTCGTTCAGAAGATTACATATCATTTGATAAGTTCAGTCATTGCAAATTTAAGATCACAATAATGTACAAAGAATGTAGTTTAGAAGGAAAAAGGATAGCAGAAAAATAGAGGTGGAAAATATGAATGAATGCGTAAAGCTTTTGTATAGTTCATTTTTATAACATCAATTAGTATAGTATAAATGACTTCGCACAGGCCACATTCGTGTTCAAATATGTTATGAAAGAGTTGATATATAGAATACAATATTTATATTGACTTAGAATCTAACCTATAATCTATGAGGTTTTTGAGTTTGAATGGTGCACGAGGTACTGCATTATTACTTATTAGGCTTACAAATCTGAAACTCAATTTAGGCTTAGGGGTACAAATATGCACATATGAGAGGTGCACGTGAATGCAATGCTAGTATTATTGATTTGAGCAAAGTAAATTAATTTTAATGAATGATTGTTGTTGATGTTTGCTACTATTATGATAATTATTACCTATACGTTAATAAAAAATAATTTTTTGATTGTTGTTTATTTATCAGTTGGTTCCTATAAAAATTAATTTAGACAAATCTTGGCCAAACATAATGGGGATGACATGAAACAGTGGATATTCTTTTTGGTCATATCAGTGAAAATATCACGACACTTGTTCATCAATGTTTCCGCTAGATTCTTTTAATTTGACATTACAATTTTATCATAAAAATGAGCTGAAGACTATCCTTGACATGAATGGTATTAAACCCGGTGGTACAAAGAAATAAAAGATCAAGGAAATATTCACTCATGAAGAAAGGTATTGGCAAAAAGACCACAAATTCAATGGATTCTGGTGCGCACTAAGTAGTCTTATTATTAGGCTATTTTGTTTGGGTTAGAGTTTCTAGAGTTGAGTGTTATAACTATCAAATCAATATTGTGTGCACTATATTTGTTTGGGTTATTTTTAAGAATAAAACATAATTTTCGCCATTTTAACACGAAACAATCAAAGTTTACACAAAAACTTAGATAGTTGAGAATACAAAGTCTTTTACAATACAAATGATTTCTTTAATTACATACATGTAGAATAATACATCGTTTCAGCCAAACATACATAGAATTTTCCTGCAATTTAATTAGTAGTTTAAAAGATTAATTGCAAAGGTTAATGATATACACTTTTATAAAAAACCAAAAAGTTAATCTTGTTACAATTTCTTTTTTTAAAAACAATTGATTACAAATATGTAATTTAAAGAGAAATGCTTCTTTAAACACTATTTTGAAGATTTTTATGAATGTGACCAAAACATTTTCTATAGCAACACAAAAGAGGTTAGAGTCAAAATAAGGAGCAAGCATAAAGAATTTTGGAATTTCAACTAGCCCACTTAGCTTTAACCTTAAACTAGAAATCTAGTGGTAATTTTTCAAGTTACACTGAGACTTCAAGCGACTTATCTAAAGTTGCTTCTTAGAAGGCTATTTTGTAGAGATTTATGAATGAGTCAAGACATTTTCTAGAGTAGAAAAAGATTTCAAATTCAAAATCAACGAGTAGTTAGAAGTTCAAATGCTCAAATTAGCTTCAGCATTAAATTAGAGACCTCATGATGATTTGCCAAGTTCCACTAAGACCCCTAGTAAAATATCAAAATTTGTTGGTAAACGATACTCTAAGGTCATTTCATTGTGATATGATACTACTTCTGAAGTTCATACAATGCTCTAATATGCAACTGATACAAGTGAAAATACATCTGTTGTCATTACAGTCTCAATATCTTAAACACACAGTACAAACCGAGTTTGAAATTGAAGTTGCAAAACCCTCACACATACTCAGTGCTGCAATATTTATCACATTACATCTTTCTCAAAGACGGTGTAATTTGTTGGCGATTTTGTATCACCAATGTATTTTAGTAGTAATGTGATTTCTAAAGGCCGATGCAATTATGCGTTAAGTTCGGAGACGAGTTAGGGAAGTGCGGAGTGCACGCTCGTCGAGCCAATACATAATTGAATACGAATAATTGAAACGGGGTTCCAAGGGGCGAAGCCCCTGGCGGGGTGCGGGGCAGCGCCCCGCGGGGTCCAAGGGGCGGAAGCCCCTGGCTGGGGTCCCGCTGGACATAACTGTTCCCCAACGGACATAACAGTTTCCCAACGGACATAACAGTTTCCCAACGGACATATTCGTTTCGAACAAATGTGTCTCTTCGTTTCAATTACTGTTTTCCTATATAAGGAGTCGTTCGGCCTCGGTCTCGCATACAGAAAAACGGATCCTTCTCTCTATAATTACAATTCGTTTCTTTTGTCGGAAACAAAATTTCTTCGAGAATTATCCCCACAAAGATTTCGTGAACCCAGAGAAGAATAGGGTCGAAATACTTTGTTCGGAAAGTGTACGAACACGATTCATCGAAGTTATCCAGGATTATCACACCCTAAATTTCTAACATAATTTTCAATACTTGTCACATCATCTACTTTTCCTTGAGAATGCCATATTTCCCATCACAACAGTCAAAATAACTCCATTTTACTAAATCATAAATCTTTTCAAAATTCACTATAAACAGGATCAACTCCTTTTCAGTTTCTTTGCATCATCTACAACTTTGTTCGCTATAACAATAACATTCTTAAATTGTTGGCACTTCAGGAAGCTGAGTGATCCTAAAATTAACATCACGAATAACTAGCATAAGGAAATTTGCTAGAACCTTAGACAAAATCTTATACATACACCAACTAAAGAAATCAATCGAAAATCAGACAATCTTACGGGATTAGTGGTTTCATGAAGTTTTTGAAATGAGAGGTTAAGAAGATTGTTTGAGATTGTTTTAGCTTCCAAAGTCCAAACTTATATGTAGTCAATTTTGGTTTATTAAACATTTTTTGTTTGATCCTAAAATTTATTTTTGGATAATGTGATGGAAAAAATGAGATTCTCGTGGAGGTATAGGCCATGAATTATGGAGTGTACCCAGTCAAATCCATCATTAGTTCTCGTCAACATTTGTCAAATTGAAAAATTCTTGATGAGGAGAAATTTGAGGCACAATGACCCAATGTTCCTGGTTTCGTTTCTAATATAGGAATAAGGCCTAAATGTTATAACTAATGCTTCATGTAGTGGAGATCTTTTTACATATTACATGGTCGATACAAACTTTGAAAACTGCGGGTGGAATTTACATATTGATTATGATGGAGATGGAATATAATTATCTTCACTTAGAAGGAGGAACACGTGGCACATTTTTCTCTCTCTCTCTTTTAGATAACATTGTTTTTCAATATAATGTTGTTGAGTATTGGGTGTAGTAGACCCATGATCATGACAATGGTACTCACATGAAAACCAACTTTACCCACTACTAAGACAAGAGCTCATATGGAACAAACATATGTTACTTAAAATGTCTTTATTGATACTAGAGATCATCAATAATAGGATCCCTTATAAAGACAATATGGAGAGACAATGAATATTATTGTGATGCTCGAGGGTGTGCATGTTGTGCAAAAAATAAGAGAACACTCAAAATTTATTCTAGGAGAGTGATTATTTTTGGAATGATTTTGAATTATGACCTTTAGTGGTTGTAGAATCCTTACATTCATCTTAATGGCATCCATGTTCATGCCCTTAAATTCTACATATCTCATTCTTTTATAAGGAGGTTCAATAGTGCTTTCAACTCATTTGGTTGGCGAGTATCTATATTATCTAGAAAGAAAGACACTTTTATACTTTCAAAAATAATGAAACAACACTATTACAAATCCTTTGTTGGTGGTGGGTTAAGGCTAAAAGTACAAATGTGTTTTTACGATATAAGTTCTCGGTAGACTATATTGCTGCTAATAGTGAGCATTTCTTGTAATTTGGTTTGTTGTTGTTGTTTTTCTATGAACATCGTTAAAGTCATGTTTGTGCTCCTTGCCTTTCCTCTAAGTCTTGTCATCATAGAGAGTGAAATCAAACTAATGCTTTCCCCCAAATTGCATAATGTTCCAGAAATCAAGTTTACATATATTGTGCAAGGTATGATGAAACTCTTTGGATTTGGTTATTTTGGTGAAAGTTTCCTTTTAATTATGACACTACACCCTTATGACAAGTTCACTATCTCATTGCTCGAATGTTTTATTTTCTTTGTTTAGAGTTTTTCATAACTTTTGCATAAGCAAATATTTTTTGAAGTGCCTCAGAAAATGATACGCTGAAAATTGTTGAATAATGTTTGAAATTTCTTGCATTGTCCTTCTTTAAGATGTTTCTTCTTTACAGGTGGGTATGATAATGACTTAAGAGATATACTTTATTTCCCTTTACTTTTCTCTAATTATATTGAAGAGAATGGTAAAAAGTTGTTATATTTTATTTCTCAGACTCAGACTAGTTTATATAGTGGAAATACTATAAATTATAATTAATTCACTCCTTAATAGATATTTCTCATGCCCAAATTGTCTATCAAATGCTCAAAGGTAGGTCTTGTAAAAATTTTGGCCAGGATATCTGCAATTTGTCGAATTGAAGTCACAAAAGGTAGACATATGATTATGGCATCTAACTTCTCCTTTATGAAGTGCCGATCAAATTAGAGTTTGGACTTTCACAAGGATAATTGGACTTTTAATGTCTCAATTTACTTTCATGAATCATTATGAACCTTCAAGAATTCTCATGTCAAGTTTCAAGTCTTGCAGCTCAAAATCGCTCAGTCAATTGGCAAGATGACCTAAAATCATATGGGGTAAACAATCAATTGTGGTCAACCTACAGTCAAACTTCAAGATTTCGGACCAATATCAACATTTGGAAGTCATATGTATCAATTGATCAAGTTTGGATCACAATTCCTCAAGAAAATTGTTTAAATCACCGAAATGTCAAAATAGTCAAAATTAGGGTTTTGATTGAGAATGACTAATCTTTGAATTTTGATCTAATACATGACTTATTGGTTCTAAACATGATCTCAAGTATTCAAGTGCGTCATTTTCACTTAATTGCATAGCTCAATTCACTTCTGATCAATTGATTGATAGTTGAAACTTGGTCAACTAATGAAAAAGTTAACTGTAGCACCAAAAGTCAAACTTTGACTTTTTGGTCAACATTAAATTTCAAAGATCAAAATTCATCAAGACATTCAATAATATCAAACTTGGTCAACAAGAATAAAAAAAAGTCAAGAAAGTCAATTTGAAAAGTCAATCTTTTCAAGACTTAGAAATTTTTCTAAGTGTTTTGTACATGATAATTTCACTACTTCATGCCAATTTTTCACCAAGATGCGTGATGATTCAAAGGAAACTTTCAACATGAAAGTTATAGATCTTGATAAATTCTACAACTTTGTATTAGAGGGTTGATGTCCAAAAAATGCTTAGATTTAAAGATACAAGCCCATAAAGTCATAACATTTTCATCTAACACTTAGAGAAATTTTCAACAGATTTTGGTCATTTTTTGTCTCTACTTCTTGGCCAATTTTCATCAAGTTTCGATTTGATTTAGCCAAAGTGGTCAACATGAAAGTTGTATACAATGTTTCAAACTTTCCAAAACATCCAAGAGCATGAATTTATCATACTTGAGCTAGGAGATTCAAAGGCATGAAGTTGGGCATCCATTCTTGAATTACAAGTCATTTTGGTGAAGAACACATGATCCAATCTACATGCTATGATGCATAATCTTATATTACAGGCCTTCTTACTTGAAAATTTCACCATAATTTAATGTTTACACAAAAGCTTGAACCATTACCCAAGAGATACAAGCCATTATCCAAATAACTTGCACTTTAAGGTAAAAAGTTACCATTGCTATTCTTGAAAAACAAGCTTTTTGGTACAAAATTTTCCTTGAGTCCATACCTTGCTTACTTCTGATTTTACTCCACCATAAATCATGGAAAGTAGCCCCTCTATAACATCAAATTTGGCACTTCATCTTGGGACCATGGAATACTTGACATAACTTGATATTTGCAATCCAACCTAGCCATAACTCCATAATTTGTAAACCTAATCAGCTCTTGTTCCCAAACCTATTGCCTATAAATAGAGGGAGCATTTGCAAGAGAAAGAAGTCAAATTCTTGTGTGTTGAAAAATCCTCAAAACCCTTTATACTCCAAAAAAACCAAAATTATCCACAAAAACCTCCATTTTTGAGTTTGGAAGTCCAAATCTTTGATTCTCAAAAACCTTGCAAGTTTTCCCTAAACAAACCATCCAAATACTTCACATACATCATATAGAAGTTGCTCAAACACAAGAACAACTTCTGTAACATCATTATCTCCACCTTCCAAACTCAAAAACATTGTCTTGCTAGTTGACTTAGATGGAGAGATTCAAACACTTTCAGTATAAAGTAAGGATTGGAACAACTCCACAGAGGTCTAAGGAAGTCCAATCAATCATCATATTACACTTGGAAACATCCATACACATTTTGAGTTTTCACTTCAAGAGGTAAGTTTTCTCAAACTGTGATATCCTAGTTCATACATCATTTTGCTTTCGTTTTCAAAAGAACAAAATAGGACAAATCAGAGTAGAAGAGTTGCAAATACTCAAAATCACAGAAAAATGATTCTAGAAGCCTGACACGATCGGCCGTGTCATCTGACACGGGCCATGTCAGGAAGAAAACAAGACAAAAGGCAAGGCAGTGGGCTGACACGGGTGCTCGTGTCACAAGACACGACCGGGTCAATCCAACTGGTATTGAAAACTTGACAAAAGGCATGACAAGGTCTTGACACGGGTGCCCGTGTCACAGGACACGACCCGTGTCACAGGATACAACACGTGTCAATCCAATTGGGATTGGAAACTTGATAAAGTGGAAGGACAAGGTTTTGACACGGGTGCCCGTGTCAGCTCAACTGGGACAAAAAAAGACATGTACGGATTATTATAGCTCCTGACACGAGTGCTTGTGTCATGGGACATGGCCCGTGTCAGCCTAGACACCAAAAATCTTGATTTTGATACTTTTATTCAATTTGGTTGTAATAGTAATTAAGTTTTAATTGCTTTCATCCCCATTTATAATTTGTATCCCCCTCCCCTAAATGATGTAATAGCATAGAATTATACATTTCCGCAATTTATCGCTTTTAATATAAATGCTAGTAATTAGGGTTTGTATGGCATGACTTTAAAATCAAACAATAGAAAACCCTAATTCAAAGACAAAAATACATGAAAACAAACACCTTGCACACTTGCACCTCTAGGGTTAACCCTCACTTTTTTCCTAAAGATAAAACAGTCATGTCCCTCGAACGTGGGATACTTTAGCAATGACCATCAAATACAAGATCGTAGTCCCTTGATGACTCTTCGACTCTGCCTTCGATAAATGATCTTAGACCCTTACGGCAATTGCTAAAACGTCTTACAAGTTACCTTCTATGACTATACGACAATCCACACCTGTCCCTTCACATCCAATGATAGGGCTTCTTATCAAGCGATGGTAATATAGCAATATCTAAGGGAGGAGGAAATTAACAAAGACTTTTTGAGTAGGTAGAACGTTCTTAGTTACTTTCTCACAACCATTTTCAAAACATCTCTAAAGCACACCAACACTTTCAAATAAAATATTTTTAGAAGTCAACACTTTGTATACATGCTTATAGAGACGAGAATCATTACAAAGTTTGCCTAAACGAAGGCACTTTTCAAAAATACTTTCAAAACCAATCACAAACACATTTCAAACAAAGCATTTCAAAGTGAGCCAGCAACTAAGAGCCAGTAGATAACTACGAATGAAAAGGGTGTTAACACCTTCCCTTTTCATAACCTACCCCCGAACTCAATATAAGCTCAAGAGGTCTTTCCTGTTCTTTTCACCCTTTCCTTTATTGGATAAAAGAAAAGTCGGTGGCGACTCTTACTATCTGCAATAATTGCGATAAAACGTAAAACACCCAAGTTAGTTCTCCCACCGTATTATAGAACTGGAGACTCTGCTGCAGACAAACTTAAAAGTAGGGTTACCTTAGAGACTAGATCACCTTTAGATGCTTTCATTGTTTGATTTGTTTGCTTTACAATTTGGGCCTATGTTTGGGTTTCTTGTATAGATCCTCTACCCGTATCTTGGAATATCATTAGGTAAGCAACAATAGATTGTGGAAACTATACGGTGTAGACCGATATGGTTTAAGCAATAGCTATGTTAGTGTGACGCATTTGTTGGTACCGGTATCCCTTGTGTTGAATCGAGGAGAATATGGGGCTGCTGAGCGGTGTCATGAAGCACTAACTGATCGTAGAAGCTTTAGTTGAACAACTTGGCCATTAAGAAGTAGTGAGATAGCCGACTTTGGTGCAAAGCTAAATATTGGTTGATACTCGATACTAGACTCATTGAGATCGAACTTTTGGTATATTTTGGCTGCAAGAAAAGATTGATTGTGCTAAAACAATGCCCAATGAAGAAAGATCAATGATATTGAGATTCCCTAGAACCCGGTTACTTTCTAGGACAAGTTGAACCAACTAAACTTCAAGAGGGTACTTACCTATGAAACCCATGCAAGCCTAAACCTAAGGTCTTTGCGTACTTTGTTTGTGATTATTATTTATGACATCATAAACATCATAACATCATGAGCATTCTTACTAACCATTTCAAGGATTTAGGAATTTATATTTGTTCTGTTTTGTAGGACATGGCTTCCACTCGTAGGAATACCATCCGAGTCAACTTCTTGAAAGTACATCCCCAACTCCAATAGTTAGCATTAAGAGTGCCTGGAGATTCTCCCATTCACCAAGAAATATGGTCGACTTCTCAACTTGGCTACCTCAAACTTCTAAGAAGAAATGATGTGTGTGCTTTTCCAATTATTTGATCCTATGCATCATTGCTTCACATTTCCCGACTACCAATTGGTGCCTCCACTAGAAGAATTATCTCAATTGCTAGGAGTGCCTGTGCTTGATCAAATACCATTCACCGGTTTAGAGGAAACTCCAAAGCCTGGAGTTATTGCCAAAGCCTTGCATTTAAAGAGAACTGACATTGTGACAAATTGGGAGACAAGAAGTGGAGTTAAGGGTTTGTTAGCCAAGTTCTTCTTGGAAAAGGCTCGTTTGTTTTGGGAAGATATGGATTTTCAAGATTTTGAGGATGTCTTGGCCCTTCTAATCTATGGTTTTGTTCTATTCCCCAATCCGGACCAACTCATAGATGTGAATGTCGTCAATATTTTTCTCTCTCGTAATCCCATGCCTACTTTGCTTGGAGACATCCTACATTGTTTCCACACTTGCACCATGAAGAAGAGGGGAACTCTTTTGTGTTGCATTCCATTGCTGTCTAGGTGGTTTATCTCGAACCTACCTCGATCAACACTGAAGAATGAGTAAGGCTTGACATGGTCTTAAAGGATGATGTCACTCTCACACTTAGATATTTATTGGTGTTCCCGATCTTTGGAGGATATTACCATCATTGAACATTGTGGGGAATTCCATAATGTTCCACTCTTAGGCATTGGGGGAGGTATCACCTATAACCCTTCTCTCGCATTACGACAATTTGGGTATGCACGAAGAGATGGTCCCCATGAGGCGTTCATCAAGGTTTGGTATTTGACTACGAGGGCGATGACCAAGGCTATCGTCAAAGGTTCGTACGAGCTTGGAGAATGGTAAACAAACTAGATATTAAGACTTTGGGGCATAAAAATTCCATCGCTCTTGAGCCTTACCTCAAGTGGATACGAACTCATGCTCAAAGTCTCACGATGCCTTACCCCACCATCCTACCTGTGATTATGGAGCCCGTTGCTCAGGGAGACACCACTTACACTCTTCTTCATCCTGGCATGCCTACCAACTTCGAGGATTTGCAAAGATCGTGGATTCAACTCAAAGGGGAATAAGACACCTTTGAAGCACAATTCTACACAAGCGAGAAGAAGGTTTTGGAGCTCACGAGGAAACTTCATGAAGAGCGAAACTTGGATACCTACATTGCACCAAAGAGGATGCGCCCTTGGGGAACTTGAGTCCTTTTTGTTTTAGGAGTTTATTTTGTTTCTTCCATTGTAATCCCAAGAGGCATTTGTAATTCCTATTTTTATTAATGCAATTAATATTTGTTGCCTTCTCTTTGTCTAACAAATTTAAATTTCTTTAAATCCTTGAAAACATTACATTCGCATAACATGCATCATATCATAAGCACATTTTCCGACACAGGTTTCCTCATCTTTCTACTATTTATTTCAGTATAAGATGAATCTTGAGCAAACTGTGAAGGACTTGTAGACACAAAATTCTCAATTTTAAGAAACCTTGCTCAACTTGGCCAAAGGGCAGCAAGAACTAATGTCACTGCTGGTTACAAAGAAGAAGACAAAGAAGAAAGTTGTAAACAACATGGGGAAGAGATTCAAGGGCCCCATCCGACAGGTTCAAGTGGAAGAAGACTCTTCCTATGAGGATGAGAATCAGAATGAAGATGTAAGAAGCACCCGTTCTAGGGGTGGTAACAATCCAACCTCTAAGGATGAGTATTATTTTGAGGAGCAATATCCATCTGCCAAAGACAAGTATAACCAACTGGAAGATAGATTGAAGGCGGTTGAAATTCAAGTTGTGCCTGGCTTGGATTTTGGTGATCTGGGTTTGGTTCCTGGGGTAGTGATCCCCCATAAATTCAAGATTCCAGTTTTTGCCAAGTATGACGGTGTCTCATGCCCAAAACTTCACTTGAGATCTTACATCCGAAAAATTCAACCGCATACCACTGATAAGAAATTGTGGGTTCACTTCTTTCAAGAGAGTCTGTCTGAGACTCAATTGGAGTGATTTTACCAGTTAGAGGGGTCCAATATCCATACCTGGGAGAACTTGGCCACCGCCTTCTACCGTCAGTATTAGCATAACGCTGACCTGGCGCCAACAAGGGTGCAGTTACAAGGGATGACTGTTGTACCCCAAAATTTGCCCTCCCATATTCTTCAAAGTTTGTCAAGAATCATCTTCAATTGGTTCAAGATTGCTCAAGGGATTGCACAGTCCAAATATCTCCTAAGCCAGTCAAAATTAGGGTTTTGGTTCCTTCAATGAATTTGTGGTTTTCAGTGGTCCAATCAAGTCCCATGTTCCCATATACATTGTCAAGCATCTACATGTCAAGTTTCAAGACTCACAGGGTCCAATTGCACAATCAAAAGCCCTATTTGGTTCACAATCAACTGCAGGGGTAAAATGGTCATTTTGCAGTCAAAAGTCAGAAATTTTGGTCAACATCTTATTTTGAAGCCACAATCATCATTTGATCAAGTCTTGATCATGATTCCACAAGCATGGCTCAAAAATCATCAAGGATGCAAAAGTTGCTATTTTTGGACAGTTGAAAAGTCAACTGTAACTTGACCAAGGCATAACTTTTTCATGGTTCATCAGAAAAATCCCATCCAATGCTCATTTTGAAGGGGATGACATTTCCTACAACTCATCTTCACATTCCAAGTCCAAGAAATGCTCTCACAAAGAGTTATCAATTTCTACATTATAGGTCAATTTCAAAAGTCAACAAAAATGCACTTTAAGTCAAAGACCATAACTTGAGATTGGTAAATCCAAATGACATGGGACCAAAGGCATTGGTTATAGGACTTCAAGACCTTTCCAAAATGTCCAAGAACATGTTCATATGATCAAAATTGAGCAAGATATGCATTGGAGAAGTTGGGAATTTTTTGGGAATTTGCAAAAGTCAACTTTGCCCAAAACACCTCATTTTTGCTAATGGGCCTCAAATTCCTTCTTGAAACTTTGTCCAAAGCATATGCACGACCCATCAAGCCTATTTGAGTTTATTTTCTTATTTTTAATTAATTAATTGAATTTTTTATTAATATTAATTCATTTAATTGATTTTAAATATAGGAAATTCAAGGATATGGTTTTCAAATCTTTTTGTGATGCAAATAAGCTCAAGACAAGCTGAAGATTTCGTGTATCAATCAAGGGGACCAAAATCTCCAAAATTAGCAAGTTTTGTCAATCAAAAATATGCAAAAAGATGTGATTGGAAATCAAATATTGAAAACATTATGCCATGGATCTTTGACCAAGATTGTACCCTAATTCCATCCTACTACATATACTGAAGTGAACCCTAATGCCTGTAACGTGCAAATTGCTGCCAAAACACCATAACCAATTCCAAAAAATATCAAAGAAAACTCAAAACTGAATTCTACTTTCCACGCCAATTCAAAGCCTTTTCTTGATTCCAATACATTGCTAGGCCTCCCAGGAACAATTTGCAATCAAAACCAAGCTTCATAGCTCAAGAAATCGTGGCAAACAGTTTTACGGTTTGAAGTTTTTTTCCATAATTGCATATCATTATTCATGCATATTTAACATCTTTTGTGGATTGTTTTGTGTTAATAGGACTCAGGTGAAGCTTTTGGTGTGATTCAATTGGATTAAGATGCCCTGAAACGTAAACCACCATTGATGAAACTTAGGGTTTCGAAGCTTCCAAATTGGGGGTTTGCTCTATAGGAAAAATTGGACCTTCTTACGCATATGGTTGAATTCGTCAAGGCCAGACGAATCAAACCCAACCCTCGCGCCCTATTTATATAGCTCGTACATCTAATCGCTATTTTTGGTCATGCTAGGTTGTGGGGGTTTAAAACCCCCGCTAATTGTTTTTTATTTTTACAGGCCAGGTGAAGAAGACGAGACGTGTAAGCATGCCATTGGAACATTCAAAAAATGTGCGCGTTTGTTTTGTTGTACATCATATGTTTTGTTTTTATATATTATTTTCAATGGCCACTATAATATCAAATGCAGGCGAGTGGAGTAGTGGTTGGTGCACTGGACGTTCATCATTGGGACCTGGGTTCGATTCCCAGGTGTTGTACCCCAAAATTTGCCCTCCCATATTCTTCAAGAAATTGCCAAGTCAAGCTTCAAAAGCTACCCAAGGGTTGCACAGTGCAAGAGCCTCCTAAGCAGTCAAAATTAGGGTTTGTGTTCTGATCAAGAAAAGGAAGTTTCCAAAGGTCCAATCAAGTCTCACATGCCTACAAATATGGTCAAGCATCCTCATATCAAGTTTCAAGACATTCAGCATAAAATTGCACAGTCAAAAACCCTAATTGCACTACAGTCAACTGTAGGGGCAAAATGGTCATTTGGCAGTCAAAAGTTCAAATTTTTGGTCAACATATCATTTTGAAGCCACAAACATCATTTGATCAATGCTTGATCATGATTCTCAAAGCTTGGCTCAAAAATCATCAAGATGCAAAAGTTTCCTTATTTGGACAGTTGGAAAAGTCAACTGTAAATTGCCCAGGGCATAACTTTCACATGGATTATCAGAAAAATTCCATCCAAAGCTCATTTTAAAGAGAAAGACATTTCCTAAAACTCATCTTCATATTCCAAGTCCAAGAAATGCTCTCACAAAAAGTTATCAATTTCAACATTATAGGTCATTTTCAAAAGTCAACAAAAAGGGACCTTAAGTCAAAGGCCATAACTTGAGATTGGTAAATCAAAATGACACGGGACCAAAGGAATTAGTTAGAGGACTCAAATACCTTTCCAAAATGTCCAAGAACATGAGCAAAGCTTAAAAATTGAGCAAGATATGCCTTGTGGAAGTTGGGAAATTTTTGGATATTTTGAAAAGTCAACATTGGTTCAAATGACCTAAAATTGCTAATGGGCCTATTTTTCTTCCACAATTCACTATCCAAGGCATGTGCACGACCACTTGGCCCAAAGGGAAGTATTTCTTTATTTTTTATTTATTTATTTGAATTTTTATTAATAATAATTCACTTAAATCAAATTAAATACATGAAAAATATTTAACCTAAGTTTTACAATCTTTTTGTGCATGAAATCTACTCAATAATTCGTGTATAATTAAATAGGGAAAGATTTGGAGAGAATTGATCATGATTTGTACAAAAACACATGGAAAAAGATTGAAAAAGATCTTTGAAAATCAAATTTCAAAAACCATGAATGCAAGAGATTTGGATGGTTCTTTTTGACCTAATTCACTCTTACATAAGTATAGAATCAAAACCTAATGCCATTGACCATAGAGCTGCGCAGAAAACCCTTGCAAAAACTCACACTTTTTCTTAAAAAATCTCAATTCTGAAAACACCTTTGCAAGGCGATTCAAGACAAAATAGTGTTTCCATTAGCTTCTTTGAGGATTATAGGACGTATTCCAATCAAAAACATCAATCCTAACGCTTTGAAACGGTATACAGAAGTCCAGTTTTTTTCACTTTTTCTCATAATCGTGTTTTACATTCTATGCACATTCATGGCATTTTGTTTATATATTCATGATCAGTGAAGTGTTTGCAAGCTAACCATATGCTTTGATTGGATTATTATGCGCTGTATGCAAAGATACCATGTTCGTTTTTTAGGGTTGCAGGAATTACAATTTGGGGCTTTCCACCCAAGGAAAAATTGAGACTTGGGACCTTGACCATTAAAACGAGCGTGTCTGGACGAAAAGAATCCATGTGTCGCGCCCAATTTATGAGCGTCCTAGAGCTATTCGCTATTTTTCCATAGATGGCCTAAGAGCACGCTCAGAAAACCGTGGCCTATGTGTCTGTGTTTCAGGAAAATAAAATCCAACGAAGAAGAAGGGTACGTGGCCAGCCATGACTGGATACTTTGAATCTTGGCGCGCGCTTTTCTGATTTAGGCCACTAGCGTTTGTTTTGTTTTATAATAATTCTCATTCATATAATATACAAAGTAAACAATTGGTTCAGTGGTAGGTGCAGCTGTTGATAACGTACATGACCTGGGTTCGAGCCCCAGGTCTACATGCTTTCAATATTATTTTTCGTTCAGTATTCACATGCAGATTCCATGATGAGGCACACCATACACCTCCAAATCAAGCCTGCCACGTCCATCTCAAGATCAATCACAAGGCTGAGAGTTAGAGAACATCATGGATCCAAGTCAACGCGTGTGTATGCTCCCAGAAAAAATCAACAAGGCCATGCTAAATGGGCCAGAATTATTGGACTTAACCTCCACATTGAGGACTGATACCCCCTAGGTTTGCCATATTTTTTTTATTAATTCTATTTTCTTTTAATTATTATTTGTTTAATTAATTAATTATTTTCATAAAAAAAACACAAAACAATTAAAAAATCAGAAAAGTCATAAAAATCAAAATATATTTATTTAATAAATATTTTTTGTAAATAAATTTCACTAATAATTAATTATTTTTATAAATCAAAATTGCATGTAAATAATTAGATTAATTTTAGGTTTAATTTTAACATGTTTTTCTTAATAAATAAAAAAAATTAGAATTAGGGTTAATATTTTAGTTTCATTTAATCTTTCTCATAAAAATACATAAAAAACATAAATACCAAAAACTCAAAAAACAATAATAATTTCTTTTTCTCTTTAATTTCATCAGTTTAATCATTTAATTTAATTTCATTAAAAAGGGTCCAACGCCCTCGCTTCCAATTTTAATTCCAATTCGCGCATTTTATTTTATTTCTTATAATATTAATGTAATTCTCCCAAAGCCTTGTAAACTCGGACATTTTATTTCTCGCACTTTACTTCTTTATTTTTTGTCAAATCGGGTCCTGGTTTAAATTTGGCGATATGGACCCGCGCCTTTTGTAATAGCTTAGAATTTTTACTTTCCCGCAATATTTTTAACTGTTAACAAATGGCATGAAAGAATGTATGGACAAAAAAATAAAAACAAACGCGTAGATCACCCTTGACATGACAAGACAAAAATAAATGAATCTGACACACAAATCACACACCACCCCTAGGGTACGCCTCACTGTTGCCTTGCCTCGAAAGGTGATCGTCGAGTAGAGGACGTCTTAGTAAGTCCTCATGATCCGGGAACCTGGCATGAGGGTAGCTTCTAAGGTGTCTTCCCATTGCTCTGGTGATCACCATGTCCTGAACCTCGAATTGACCCGAACACCTCCAACGGTGGTGCTACCTACCTCTCAATGGTGGGATGGCACTACTTTAAAGGACATTTACACAGACGAATTCCTTAGGGTAGGTAGACGACTCTAGATACTTGCTTTAATTTCAAAACAAAATTCAAAAATACTTTTCACACTGACACCTTTTCAAAAAGCTTTCGAAAGCATTTTTTCAAACACTCTTGAGGACTGATACAAGAGTCGAACTGGAATTTTCAAAGAAACTTTTTAAAACCCACATTGAAAAGCAAACAAACAATTTTTGAAAACACAAATGAGCAAGTATCTAAGAGCCCATGGATAACCATGGATAGAAAGGGTGCTAACACCTTCCCTTTCTATAACCTACCTCCCGAACCGAGAGCAATCTCTTTAAGGAATTTTTCTGTGCTTTTGTCCTTTCCAATTGGAGAAAATAAAAGACGGTGGCGACTCTTGCTTCCGCGACATTTTGCGAACCAGCGTTAAACAGTCAGTTCCAGATCCACCGATCACAGAACTGGCGACTCTGCTGGGGAAAATCTTATAAAGTGAGGTGTACCTTAGGGCTAGTTCATAACTGTGTTTTCAATTGTTTTCCTTGTGTGCTTTAAATTGTGGGTTGCTTGGGAGTTCTATAGATCCTAACCCGGATCTGGGGGATACCTTCTTAGAAAGTAGCAACAAGGCTGTGAGGGAACTGTGCGGGGTATACCGACATGGTTGAAACAGTCTGCTACGTTGATGTGGCACTTTGGTGTGTACCGGTAACCCTTGAGTTCAGTCAAGGAGAGTACGGGGCCTCCGCGTGGTGTCGTGAAGCATCAACAGACCTTAGGAACCTTAATTGAACAATCTTGGCCTCTTTAGGGTAGTGAGATAACTGACTTTGGTGCAGTCCGAGGTTGGTTGATACTCGATACTACACTCAATTGAGGGTTGCTTTCTTGGAATATTTCGGTCGCCAGTTCAGTGGCTAAATCGAAACGATGAACAATGAAAGCAATCCCGTGATATTGGGACCCTTAGAACCCAGTTACTTTGATAGGACAGGTTGAACCCACCAACTTCAAGAGGGTACTACCCAGACCCCATGTGGCCTTAAACCTTAAGGGCTTGCCTTGTGTGCCTTGTGTGCCTTACATGTTTGTCTTTGTAAATATCTGTGGTGTGTTTAATCATAGCATCATGACATCATCCAGCATCATATGCATTGACTAACCATTTCAGGGGTTCGAATTTTCATCTTTGTTCTTGTTTTGTAGGACATGGAAACTGTTCGTAGAAAGACAATTCAAATCAGTCTTGTAAGGGTCCCTCCTCAGCTTAAGGAACTTATATCCAGGATTCCCGAGAGCTCTTCATTCAGTGAAAGACATGGAAGCCTCATCAGCTTGGTCAACACCAACATTGAGGAAGATATGATAAAGGTCATGTTCCAATTCTTTGACCATCTGCATCACTGTTTCACCTTCTTGGACTATCAGTTGGTACCTACATTGGAGGAGTTCTCCCGGCTCCTGAAGATCCCCATCCTTGATCAGCTACCCTTCAACGGTACAGAAAAGGAACCTAAACTTGAAGAGATTGCTAAGGCCTTGCACCTACAGTCATCTGACCTCAAGGGACATTGGGAAGTTAGAAGTGGTATCAAAGGGTTCTTAGCCAGGTTTCTGTTTGAAAAGGCCCATGAATGTTGGAACTCCCTTGACTTGCAAGCTTTTGAAGAAGTTGTGGCCCTCCTTGTCTATGGTTTGGTGTTGTTTCCTAACCCAGATCAGCTTATTGATATCAGTGCTGTCCAGATCTTTATGTCCAGGAATCCTATACCTACGTTGCTGGGGGACATCCTTCACTCATGTTACACTCGAACCATGAGAAAAAGAGGTGTCCTCATGTGTTACACTCCTCTCCTGGGAAGGTGGTTTATTTCGCACCTTCCACAAGCAGTCTTGAAGAATGAGCGGGGTTTGAGATGGTCACAACGGTTGATGACTCTTACACATGCAGATATACATTGGTGCCCTAGGTCCAGAGAAGATGTCACTATCATTGATTGTTGCGGGGAGTACCCTAATGTTCCTTTACTTGGAATCAGAGGAGGTATTACTTACAGCCCATGCCTGGCTTGGAGACAGTTTGGTTATGCTCGGAGGGATGGCCCTCATGACATGTTAATTCCTGACATAGTTTTTGACTTCGACAATGATACTCAAGGACTTCGCCAGAGATTTATCAGAGCCTGGAGGATGCCAAGTAGGATAGACAGCAAGACACTGGGGCACAAGAACTCCATCCCGTTGGAACCTTATCTCAAGTGGGTACGAGCCCGCTCCCAGAAGTTAGTGATGCCCTATCCTCATGTGCTCCCTGTGATCAAAGAGCCAGTCTTGGAAGGAGAAGTGTCCAATACTATTCAGCACCCTGATATGCCCACATCCTGGGAAGAAATGCAGAAGAGCTGGATCCAGCTTAAGGAAGAACGGAATTCTCTTGAAACCACTTTACATGCCAGTGAAAAGAAGGTCTTGGAGCTCACCCGCCTGTTGCATGAGGAGAGGAATCTCAACATTTACATAGCTCCAAAGAGGATGCGCAGTGTATTTTGGGATTGATTTGATTTTTGTATTATTTTGCCCATGAGGCTTTGATGTACTAAACAGTTATTTCCTTAATGATAACGTGTGTTCCTTTTTGTCTACAACGAAGTTGAATTTTCGAACCCTTGAATGCATTGCATAAACACATATCATTCATCATGTGCATAGCAGGTTTTTCCTCTTTTCAGGTTGCTTACAGTTCTTCGCTGTTTATTTCAGCATCATGAATCCTGACTCGTCATCAACTGAGACATCCATCAAAGCTCTTCAGGCGCAGAATGTGCAGTTTCAGGAATTAATCAAGGGTTTGGCTCAAGGCCAAGAAGAGCTGAAGGCTCTGCTCCTAAAAAAGGAGAAGAAGAAGAAGAGAAGAACTGTTCTGTTTAACTCGGGCCGAAGGTTCGGCAATACTCTGCAGCATGAAGAAGCTGGTTCTTCTGTTGGCAAGGGTACTCCTCAAGAGGCAAGGGTTCCTAGTCCGGTAGTCTCCGACAACGAGACTGATTTTGATGAAGAGCAGTATCCTCCGGCAGAAGACCGTTACAAGCAACTGGAGGATAGGTTGAATGCTATGGAGATACAACAGGTACCTGGGCTGGATTTTGGAGATCTGGGTTTGTCTACTGGTGTGATCATTCCTCGGAAGTTCAAGGCACCATCTTTTTCTAAATATGACGGGGCGTCTTGTCCCAAGCTACATCTCAGGTCCTATGTTCGGAAAATGCAACCGTACTCCACGGGTAAGAATTTGTGGATCCACTTCTTCCAGGAGAGTCTTTCAGGGACTCATCTCGAATGGTTCTATCAGCTGGATGGGACCAAGGTTCGTAACTGGGAGGAGTTGGCTACTACTTTCTACAAGCAGTATCAATATAATGCCGACCTTCCCCCTACACGTACCCAACTCCAGGGTATGTCGTTAGGTTCAAGTGAAGGTTTTAAGGAGTACGCTCAGAAGTGGAGAGACCTGGCTGGCAGGGTGCAGCCTCCGTTGACTGATCGGGAGTTGGTAGACATGTTCTTGGGGACCCTATCTGGGCCATTTTTTAACCATCTCATTGGGAATTCGTCTGCAGGGTTCACTGATTTGATTCTGACTGGAGAAAGAATCGAAGCTGGGTTAAAGTCTGGTAAGATTCCGAAGGGTGCATCATTTAGTTTTGAGAAGAAACCCTTCAAGAAGGAGGCTAGTGCTGTATATGGTTCCAAGAGATCAGAGAAACCTGAGCGCCGCCAATCTGTCAGTGCGGTAATGATTGCTAAGCCTGCTGCCGCTCCTCGGCCAACTAATCCTCAAAGGGCTGAAAGACCCCGGAGAGAGTTCACCCGCTTGAGTATGACCTTGTCGCAGATCTTGCCACAGTTGCTCTCAACCAACTTAGTGACTATCAGAGAGGCGCCGAAGTTCCCAAATACTGCATCTCCTAAGTACAACCCGAATGCTCGTTGTGCTTACCATTCAGATAGCCCGGGGCACTCTACTGATGACTGTTGGGCGTTAAGGAGTAAGGTGCAAGACCTTATCGACGCGAAGGAGATACAGTTCGAAGCGCCTGAGAGGCCGAATGTGGTTAATGCTCCTTTGCCTCAGCATGGGGTAAATGCTATTGACAAAGATGTTTATGCTGTTTCTGTGGATGACCTAGCCACTCCTCTGAAGACTGTCAAGAAGAACCTGCTGCTGGCCGGTTTATTTCCGGGTTGCAGTGAGGGTTGCCTGTTCTGTGCTGTTTCCCTATCTGGTTGTCCCTTGCTGAAGTTAGGCATCCAAAGCCTAATGGATAGCAAGGAGATTTTGTTTAAGAGGTCTGCTGTTCAGTCGGTCCCGGTGGAAGAAGTTTCTGTGGTTACCATATTCAATAATCCAATCAAGGCTCTCCCGAAGAAGCCCGTCCAAATCATGACCGTCGCACCTATTGTTATCACTGTTCCGGGGCCCCTGCCCTATGTATCTGATAAAGCTGTCCCCTGGAACTACGGGGCAGACGTATATATAAATGGGATTAAACAAGAGTTCAACACCGGCGCCAGCATCTGTGATATCACTGGCCCAGCCAAAGTCACCCGCAGTGGTAGGCTCTTCTCGCCTGACATTGCACCTCCTGCTGCTCGAAGACCACTTCTCATAACTCCTACAAGTGTACCTGTTCCTGTTGCTGATCAAATTGTTTCTCCTGCTGCCGAGTTATCCAATGCTCGGGGCAAAGGAATTGAAGTTGAGCCTGCCCAGATGGAGGCACCTATACCTGTAACTACTGAAGCCTCCCAACAAGAAATGGAGGAGATTCTAAAGATAATAAATAAGAGTGATTTCAATGTTGTGGAACAGCTGGGGCACACGCCCTCAAAGATCTCCATGCTCTCTTTATTGCTGTGCTCCGAGGCCCATGCTAAGGCCTTAATCTCATTCCTCAAGACGGCCCATGTGCCATATGAGACATCTGCGGTCCAGTTCACTGATTGCGTGGCAAATCTGACAGCGGATAATGGCTTGGGTTTCTCGGATGCTGACCTGACTGCGAAGGGAAGAGACCACAATGATGCACTGCATGTTTCTATCGAATGCAGGGGCACCACTCTGGCACATGTATTGGTGGATACTGGTTCTTCTTTGAATGTGCTGCCCAAGAAGGCTTTGGACCGTTTAGATTGTGAAGGCCTGGAATTGAAACCCAGCAATATCATCGTCAGGGCCTTTGACGGTTCAAAAAGGATGGTTTATGGAGAGGTTGACATTCCGATTCGTGTGGGCTCTCAGGTGTTTGACTCTACTTTTTATGTGATGGATATCCGTCCATCTTACTCTTGTCTATTGGGTCGACCTTGGATACATAAGGCTGGGGCAGTGACCTCTACCTTGCACCAGAAGCTGAAGTACCCTGTCAGAGGGAAGATCGTCACTGTGCAGGGAGAGGAGGAGTATATGGTAAGCCACTTGAACTCCTTCAGATACATTGAGATGGATGGGGAGTTTATTGAAACCCCCTTTCAGCATTTCGAGGAGGTGCTTCCAATTACAGCGGCAGCAGAAACAGCAGCGGAAGAAAGTGTTCCTTTGAAGATGGCCTCCCTGAGGGATGCCCGGGCCGTGGTTCAAAAAGGTGAATGTGCTAACTGGGGCAGGCTTCCAGACTTTACACAGAAGACTGATAAGTTTGGGCTGGGTTTTACTGCAGAGGGCCAGAAAGCTATGCGGAAGGCGAAGATCAGAAGACCTCCTGTGTTCATTACAAATCCAGGAGTAAATGCTGTTGGGGAAGACAACGAAGTGGATGAAGCTGAATTCAATAGCTGGATCTACCCGACAACCGAAGGCGGACTGAACAATTGGATTGCCAAAGACCATACTCCTGTTACCTTTGTGACGCAGTAATAAATTTCTTTGTTTCGTTATTTTGTAATAAACAATAATAAACTCTTTGGCCCGGTGTCTTACCCGAGGCACCGTGGTTTCATTTGTGAGGGCATATAAATTGTCATTTCATATATCATGAATGAAAATCTTGGACGTTTTCTCGCATTACAAATCTTATGCTCCTTTTTTGTTTTTCTTTCCTTTACATATATTTCAAAACAGCTGTATTTACACACACACTCACTCATACAGGTTTCAATCCACTCTGGACCTCACTGATAACGACTCTGCTACTGCCAGTTATGACTTCGAAAATCCGATCAACTTAGCCGAAGACGAAGGTGAAGATGATTGCGAAGTGCCTGGCGAGCTTGCAAGACTGTTACTTCAGGAGGAGAGGGCAATTCAACCCCATGAAGAGCCAGTGGAAACCATAAACCTGGGTACTGAGGCAAACAGAAAAGAGGTAAAGATTGGTGCCAACCTAGAGCTCAGCGTGAAGCAACGGTTGACTCAAATGCTGCACGATTATATGGAGATCTTTGCCTGGTCCTACGAAGACATGCCCGGGTTGGATACCGATATTGTGGTCCATCATTTGCCTACTAAGGAAGACTGCCCTCCGGTTAAGCAAAAGGTTCGCCGTATGCGTCCAGAGATGTCTGAGAAGATTAAAGCCGAGGTTATGAAACAGTTTGACGCCGGGTTCCTTGCAGTGACTTCTTACCCTCAGTGGGTTGCTAATGTGGTTCCGGTACCTAAGAAGGACGGTAAGGTCAGAATGTGTGTCGACTACAGGGATCTGAACAGGGCCAGCCCCAAGGATGACTTCCCTTTACCTCACATTGATGTCCTTGTTGATAATACAGCTCAGCATAAGGTGTTCTCTTTCATGGATGGCTTTTCAGGTTACAATCAGATCAAGATGGCACCTGAGGACATGGAGAAGACTACATTTGTTACTCAGTGGGGCACCTTCTGCTACAAGGTCATGCCATTCAGTTTGAAGAACGCTGGGGCAACCTACCAACGTGCCATGGTTGCTCTATTTCATGACATGATCCATCATGAGATAGAAGTGTATGTTGACGACATGATCGCAAGGTCCCAGACTGAGGAAGAGCACCTAGACCATCTGCAGAAGTTGTTTGACCGGTTGAAACTGTACAAGCGGAGATTGAACCCGAGCAAGTGCACCTTCGGGGTAAGATCTGGGAAGTTGCTGGGCTTCGTGGTCAGTGATAAGGGTATTCAAGTGGACCCTGCTAAGGTCAAAGCTATTCAAGAGATGCCAGTTCCCAGGACAGAGAAGGAAGTCAGAGGCTTTTTAGGACGCCTGAATTACATCGCTCGCTTCATCTCACACCTAACTGCTACTTGTGAACCAATCTTCAAGCTGCTGAAGAAAGATCAGGTAGTACGTTGGAATGATGAATGTCAGGCTGCTTTTGACAGAATCAAAGAGTATCTCCAAGAACCACCTATCCTTATGCCACCGGTTGAAGGGAGACCTCTGATATTATACCTGACAGTGCTTGACAACTCAATGGGGTGTGTGCTGGGGCAGCATGACGAGTCTGGCCGAAAAGAGCATGCCATTTATTACCTTAGCAAAAAGTTTACCGATTGTGAGACCCGATACTCACTGCTTGAGAAAACTTGCTGCGCTTTGGTATGGGCTGCTCGCCGGCTGAGACAGTATATGCTGACTCACACTACCTTGTTGATCTCAAAGATGGATCCTATAAAGTACATATTCGAAAAGCCTGCTCTGTCTGGGAGAATTGCAAGATGGCAAATGATCTTGACGGAATACGACATTCAGTATACAACCCAGAAAGCCATCAAGGGAAGTGTATTGGCAGACCACTTGGCACATCAGGCCGTAGATGACTATCAGTCAATGAACTTCGAGTTTCCGGATGAAAGCATCATGATAGTGACTGATTGTGAAGTACCTGGACCGGATGAAGGACCTGAACCAGGATCTCGATGGTCTATGCACTTTGACGGAGCCTCCAACGCTTTGGGAAATGGTATCGGCGCCATAATCATATCTCCACAAGGTACTCATACTCCACTCACTGCCCGGCTATGTTTCAACTGCACCAACAACATGGCGGAGTATGAGGCGTGCATCATGGGTCTTCAAGCTGCGATCGACCTAAGGATTAAGTTTCTGAGTGTCTTCGGAGATTCCGCTCTTGTGATCAATCAGATCAAAGGAGAGTGGGATACGAAACATCCAAACCTAATTCCTTACAGAGAATGTGTGTTGACCTTGATCCCCCACTTTACAGAGATAACCTTTGAACACTTTCCAAGAGAAGAGAATCAGTTGGCGGACGCGTTAGCTACAATGGCTTCTATGTTCAAAGTTAAATGGGATAATGAGGCTCCCCGGATCATCATCTGGAAACTGGACGAACCGGCATACTGTTGCGATCTCGAGACTGAATTGGTGACTGAGAAACCTTGGTACCATGAGGTGAAGAGATATTTGGAAACTCAGGAATACCCGGAAGGTGCCTCTGTCAATGATAAGAAGTTCCTGAGAAGGTTCGCAGCCAAGTTCTTCCTAAGCAACGACATTTTGTACAAGCGAAACCATGATTCAACCTTACTGCGTTGTGTGGATAAGACGGAAGCAGAAAGGATCATGGAAGAACTACATGAAGGGACCTTTGGTACACATTCCAGTGGGCATACAATGGCAAAGAAGATCCTACGGGCAGGATATTACTGGTCCACAATGGAAGCTGACTGCTACCAACATTCCAGGACATGCCATAAGTGCCAGATTTATGCAGACAAGGTGCATGTTCCTCCAGTTCCTCTGAATGTTATGACTGCGCCTTGGCCGTTTGCAATGTGGGGCATAGACATGATCGGTGAGATTAAACCTACGGCATCTAATGGGCATCGCTTCATCCTAGTGGCGATTGATTACTTTACGAAGTGGGTCGAAGCAGCATCCTATGCTAAGGTAACCAAGACTGTTGTGGCACGGTTCATTCGGCATAATCTGATCTGTCGGTACGACGTCCCTGAGAGAATCATTACAGACAACGGTACCAATCTGAATAACAAGATGATCGCTGAGCTCTGCGAGCAGTTCAAGATACAGCACCACAATTCTTCTCCTTACAGACCGAAGATGAATGGGGCTGTAGAAGCAGCAAATAAGAACATCAAGAAAATCGTGCAGAAGATGACCGTGACTTATAAAGATTGGCACGAGATGTTACCGTTCGCTCTACATGGGTACCGTACCTCAGCCAGGACATCAACCGGGGCAACTCCTTTCTCTTTGGTTTATGGTATGGAGGCAGTCTTGCCGATTGAAGTGCAAATACCCTCTCTCCGGATAATGAAGGATGCAAATCTGAACGAAGATGATTGGATCCAGACACGACTTGATCAGCTCAACCTCATTGATGAAAAGAGACTTGCTGCTATTTGTCATGGTCAGACGTACCAAAAACGGATGATCAGGGCATTTAACAAAAAGGTCAGACCACAGGAATATCAAGTTGGGGATCTGGTAATCAAGCGAATCATCCTTCCTCAGAGTGATCCAAGGGGCAAATGGACCCCTACGTACGAAGGGCCATTTGTGGTTAAGCATGTGTTCTCAGGAGGAGCCATGATTCTAACCAACATGGATGGTGACGACCTTCCTCACCCCGCCAATGCAGACATAGTAAAAAGATACTACGCATGAAAAAAGACCCGCTAGGCTGACATGCCTAGGCAAAAATTAGGGCTTCCCGGTGAACCAAAAGGGTTCGGGCAAAATGAAGGGATGAAATAAAAAATCTGTACACCCGGCAAGTCGAAAACCTGAAAAGGCGGCTTGGGCAAAAATGGGTATCCCGGTGGACTGAAAACCCGAAAGGGCGGTCCAGGCAAAAATTAGGGATAAAGCGTAATACTATGTCTCATTGGATCACTTTGCATCCAGAATCCGGTATCTGCATCAAGCTCAGACGGCATTGATCAGTCAGCTTCACCTTCAACCAAGGTCATCAAGTGATGAGACGCTCGGAGATATAACGGCAATAGCAGAGTTGAAACCCAGTGGGATCATTCATTTCACACAGCTGTTTTATTTTCTTTTGTACAAAATTTGTATAAACTCTTTGGTTCGGCGGCGTTCTCTTACTAGGACGTCAGCCTCTTGTACACAAAACGCCTATTTACAGGCCATTCAAAAAATCAATACAAATATACTTTTCAGTTAAAAGTGCCAATTGTTTTTTCTTTTTCTATTTTGTTTTGCGAAGAACGTCCAAGGTTCAATTTGTGATATATGCATTGACAATAATTTGCTAACTCATAAATATTTGCATATGAAACAAAGAACTAATTACAGGTAACATTAGAAACAGGGGCAATAAAGAGTTGTCTAAGCAATCTAATTGTTCTGTCCTCCAAAGTACCAAGGTAGGTTCAGCTAAAGAACATAACCGGTACATCTTAATTCCCCAGAGAGTAAGTCAGCAGTCAGCGCATTCTTCTCCAAGCAGAGTTATCAAATCTTAAGGAAGTTGAGTATCCTCCAGCAGATCCCAACATTCCCCAACAGCATACATATTCTTAACAAGCATCCCCGGTAGTCTTGGTCTAAAGATTGTTCCCCGACGGCAGACCAACATTCAAAGGAATCACTTCCCCGACATAGCTCAAAAATTCCTCAAGAGAGTCCAATCCAGCTTCCCCAGGAAAGTTGGAATTCATCTCCCCAAGCAGTAAGCTTATCCCCAGTAAATTCTGGAAGCTTATCCTCGCAGAGCACGAACGCGTCGTCCGGCTTTATTCAAAGAGTTATTTCCTTAACAGGATATAACTGGGTTATCCTCAGCCAAAAGCCACGGAAAGGTCGTCGTCAACACAGTTCCTTCTAACCCCAGCAAAGTCCATCAACACTTCCAACACAACAAGAATATCCTCAGCAAGTTATTATCAACAACTCAGCAAAGTACCTCTCTCCCCACAGAGTATCGCTCCCCAGCATGATCGTTAGAGTACTCTTCTCCCCGCAGAGTTAGTCCATTCACCAAGTTTATTCCTCAACGGAGTTATCTTCTCCTACCGGTATTCTTGCAAATATCATCCCCAGCGGAAGCAAATCTTATTCTTCAACATCAGCCCAGGAGTGACTTCCCGGCACCCGTCAAAGATTTACTTTCCTAGACGAAAAACACATTCATAAAACATCACATACATCATTATAGCATGCATAGACGCATCATATCATACAAATCTCATTTATGTTGAGAACATCATTGCTTGATCCATATCATGCATTGCATATGACTGACCTCTACCTTTCAGGAAAGATGCAGTTAAATTCTCAATCATATTTCAAGACCTAGATCGGTTCAGTTAATCAACTCCAAAGATTTCTTATCCAGTCCAAGGCCTTCTCTAGTCCAGCTAAATCGACTCCCAACAGTTTTTTCTGATGAAGACTCAGTAGAAGTTATCAGGTTTTCTCAATCGTCCGCTTTTGAGATTATAATTTCCTATGGTTCTCTCCCCGACGGTGCGTGAGATGATAATTCCAACCCAGGTTTTTCTCAAACGTCCGCTTTTGAGATTGTAATTTCCTATGGTTCCCTCCCCGACGGTGCGTGAGGTGATAATTCCAGCTCAGGTTTTTCTCAAACGTCCGCTTTTGAGATTATAATTTCCTATGGTCCCCTCCCCGACGGTGCGTGAGGTGATAATTCCAGCTCAGTTTTTTCTCAAACGTCTGCTTTTGAGATTATAATTTCCTATGGTTCCCTCCCCGACGGTGCGTGAGGTGATAATTCCATTTTAGGTTTTTCTCAGACGTTCGCTTTTGAGATTATAATTTCCTATGGTTCCCTCCCCGACGGTGCGTGAGGTGATAATTCCATTCCAGGTTTTTCTCAAACGTCCGCTTTTGAGATTATAATTTCCTATGGTTCCCTCCCCGACGGTGCGTGAGGTGATAATTCCATTCCAGGTTTTTCTCAAACGTCCGCTTTTGAGATTATAATTTCCTATGGTTCCCTCCCCGACGGTGCGTGAGGTGATAATTCCAGCCCAGGTTTTTCTCAAAACGTCCGCTTTTGAGATTATAATTTCCTATGGTTCTCTCCCCGACGGTGCGTGAGATGATTATTCCAGCCCAGGTTTTTCTCAAAACGTCCGCTTTTGAGATTATAATTTCCTATGGTTCTCTCCCCGAAGGTGCGTGAGATGATAATTCTAACCCAGGTTTTTCTCAAACAGCCGCTTTTGAGATTATAATTGCCTATGGTTCTCTTCCCGATCCTGCGAAGATGGTAATTCCCATCAAGATTTTCTCAACGAGCGTTGTTGAAGTTAAAGTCACCCAAGGTTCTCTTACCATTCATGCTAAGGTAGTAACCGCTCCCTGGTTCATTCATCATCTTGTGAAGCTCCAGACTCAGCTCCTGTAACCAGTCAGGACACATCTATACCAAGCATCTGAAAACAGCTCCTGCAACATGTCAGGTACTCATTTTTTCTTCTTTTGCAGGTATGCAGGTTCTCGCTAAGGAATCTCTTACGCGATCAACATCCAGATGGCATCTATAAGCCCATCATCCCTCATCAATCTCCAAATGGCATCTATAAGCCCATTCCATCATCACACTGCTACTATGTGAGCGCAAATTTCTGGGCACTCTAGTGTTCAATCATCTTCTACCCTCGGATTACGAAAGGCACGCCAGCCAATCTGCATCCTCAGGTCTAAGAAGATTGAACAGGGGCAACTGTTGTACCCCAAAATTTTCCCTCCCATATTCTTCAAGAAATTGCCAAGTCAAGCTTCAAAAGCTACCCAAGGGTTGCACAGTGCAAGAGCCTCCTAAGCAGTCAAAATTAGGGTTTGTGTTCTGATCAAGAAAAGGAAGTTTCCAAAGGTCCAATCAAGTCTCACATGCCTACAAATATGGTCAAGCATCCTCATATCAAGTTTCAAGACATTCAGCATAAAATTGCACAGTCAAAAACCCTAATTGCACTACAGTCAACTGTAGGGGCAAAATGGTCATTTGGCAGTCAAAAGTTCAAATTTTTGGTCAACATATCATTTTGAAGCCACAAACATCATTTGATCAATGCTTGATCATGATTCTCAAAGCTTGGCTCAAAAATCATCAAGATGCAAAAGTTTCCTTATTTGGACAGTTGGAAAAGTCAACTGTAAATTGACTAGGGCATAACTTTCACATGGATTATCAGAAAAATTCCATCCAAAGCTCATTTTAAAGAGAAAGACATTTCATACAACTCATCTTCATATTCCAAGTCCAAGAAATGCTCTCACAAAAAGTTATCAATTTCAACATTATAGGTCATTTTCAAAAGTCAACAAAAAGGGACCTTAAGTCAAAGGCCATAACTTGAGATTGGTAAATCAAAATGACATGTTACCAAAGGCATTGGTTAGAGGACTCAAATACCTTTCCAAAATGTCAAAGAACATGAGCAAATCTTAAAAATTGAGCAAGATATGCCTTGTGGAAGTTGGGAAATTTTTGGATATTTTGAAAAGTCAACATTGGTTCAAATGACCTAAAATGGCTAATGGGCCTATTTTTCTTCCACAATTCACTATCCAAGGCATGTGCACGACCACTTGGCCCAAAGGGAAGTATTTCTTCATTTTTATTTATTTATTTGAATTTTTATTAATAATAATTCACTTAAATCAAATTAAATACATGAAAAATATTTAACCTAAGTTTTACAATCTTTTTGTGCATGAAATCTACTCAATAATTCGTGTATAATTAAATAGGGAAAGATTTGGAGAGAATTGATCATGATTTGTACAAAAACACATGGAAAAAGATTGAAAAAGATCTTTGAAAATCAAATTTCAAAAACCATGAATGCAAGAGATTTGGATGGTTCTTTTTGACCTAATTCACTCTTACATAAGTATAGAATCAAAACCTAATGCCATTGACCATAGAGCTGCGCAGAAAACCCTTGCAAAAACTCACACTTTTTCTTAAAAAATCTCAATTCTGAAAACACCTTTGCAAGGCGATTCAAGACAAAATAGTGTTTCCATTAGCTTCTTTGAGGATTATAGGACATATTCCAATCAAAAACATCAATCCTAACGCTTTGAAACGGTATACAGAAGTCCAGTTTTTTTCACTTTTTCTCATAATCGTGTTTTACATTCTATGCACATTCATGGCATTTTGTTTATATATTCATGATCAGTGAAGTGTTTGCAAGCTAACCATATGCTTTGATTGGATTATTATGCGCTGTATGCAAAGATACCATGTTCGTTTTTTAGGGTTGCATGAATTACAATTTGGGGCTTTCCACCCAAGGAAAAATTGAGACTTGGGACCTTGACCATTAAAACGAGCGTGTCTGGACGAAAAGAATCCATGTGTCGCGCCCAATTTATGAGCGTCCTAGAGCTATTCGCTATTTTTCCATAGATGGCCTAAGAGCACGCTCAGAAAACCGTGGCCTTTGTGTTTGTGTTTCAGGAAAATAAAATCCAACGAAGAAGAAGGGTACGTGGCCAGCCATGACTGGATACTTTGAATCTTGGCGCGCGCTTTTCTGATTTAGGCCACTAGCGTTTGTTTTGTTTTATAATAATTCTCATTCATATAATATACAAAGTAAACAATTGGTTCAGTGGTAGGTGCAGCTGTTGATAACGTACATGACCTGGGTTCGAGCCCCAGGTCTACATGCTTTCAATATTATTTTTCGTTCAGTATTCACATGCAGATTCCATGATGAGGCACACCATACACCTCCAAATCAAGCCTGCCACGTCCATCTCAAGATCAATCACAAGGCTGAGAGTTAGAGAACATCATGGATCCAAGTCAACGCGTGTGTATGCTCCCAGAAAAAATCAACAAGGCCATGCTAAATGGGCCAGAATTATTGGACTTAACCTCCACATTGGGGACTGATACCCCCCTAGGTTTGCCATATTTTTTTTATTAATTCTATTTTCTTTTAATTATTATTTGTTTAATTAATTAATTATTTTCATAAAAAAAAACACAAAACAATTAAAAAATCAGAAAAGTCATAAAAATCAAAATATATTTATTTAATAAATATTTTTTGTAAATAAATTTCACTAATAATTAATTATTTTTATAAATCAAAATTGCATGTAAATAATTAGATTAATTTTAGGTTTAATTTTAACATGTTTTTCTTAATAAATAAAAAAAATTAGAATTAGGGTTAATATTTTAGTTTCATTTAATCTTTCTCATAAAAATACATAAAAAACATAAATACCAAAAACTCAAAACACAATAATAATTTCTTTTTCTCTTTAATTTCATCAGTTTAATCATTTAATTTAATTTCATTAAAAAGGGTCCAACGCCCTCGCTTCCAATTTTAATTCCAATTCGCGCATTTTATTTTATTTCTTATAATATTAATGTAATTCTCCCAAAGCCTTGTAAACTCGGACATTTTATTTCTCGCACTTTACTTCTTTATTTTTTGTCAAATCGGGTCCTGGTTTAAATTTGGCGATATGGACCCGCGCCTTTTGTAATAGCTTAGAATTTTTACTTTCCCGCAATATTTTTAACTGTTAACAAATGGCATGAAAGAATGTATGGACAAAAAAATAAAAACAAACGTGTAGATCACCCTTGACATGACAAGACAAAAATAAATGAATCTGACACACAAATCACACACCACCCCTAGGGTACGCCTCACTGTTGCCTTGCCTCGAAAGGTGATCGTCGAGTAGAGGACGTCTTAGTAAGTCCTCATGATCCGGGAACCTGGCATGAGGGTAGCTTCTAAGGTGTCTTCCCATTGCTCTGGTGATCACCATGTACCGAACCTCGAATTGACCCGAACACCTCCAACGGTGGTGCTACCTACCTCTCAATGGTGGGATGGCACTACTTTAAAGGACATTTACACAAACGAATTCCTTAGGGTAGGTAGACGACTCTAGATACTTGCTTTAATTTCAAAACAAAATTCAAAAATACTTTTCACACCGACACCTTTTCAAAAAGCTTTCGAAAGCATTTTTTCAAACACTCTTGAGGACTGATACAAGAGTCGAACTGGAATTTTCAAAGAAACTTTTTAAAACCCACATTGAAAAGCAAACAAACAATTTTTGAAAACATAAATGAGCAAGTATCTAAGAGCCCATGGATAACCATGGATAGAAAGGGTGCTAACACCTTCCCTTTCTATAACCTACCTCCCGAACCGAGAGCAATCTCTTTAAGGAATTTTTCTGTGCTTTTGTCCTTTCCAATTGGAGAAAATAAAAGACGGTGGCGACTCTTGCTTCCGCGACATTTCGCGAACCAGCGTTAAACAGTCAGTTCCAGATCCACCGATCACACCAGGTCCCCCAAATAATTATTTCTTCTTTTTTCCAATGCGTTCATATGCAGGATGCTGAATATTGTCCACCCTACGCCTCATCCAGATGCACGCCAAGTGGCCACAAAGCTCAATCCAATGGCCATGGGATGGATGACCATCATGTTCCCAGTCAAAGCCAGCGCAGCCAATTACAAAAGTCAAACAGGCTTGCACAACCGTTGGGCCTAAATTTCCAGAACAAAACCTCCCAATGGATCCATCAACCCCCTGGTTTTACTATTCTTTTTATTTTCTTTTTCCCTTTAATTCTTTTAACTAATTATTATTATTATTATTATTATTATTATTATTATTATTATTAACTAACAAATTAATTTTCATAATAAATTCAGACTATTAAAATGTAAATATTTTTTATTACTAATTATTAATTTCACTTTAATTCATTATTTTGTAAATAAATACTAACCAAATTGATTTAGTTTAATTAGATTAATTTTGACTATTTTTCACAATAAATAAAAAGATTAGAATTAGGGTTTTTTTCCTTTTGACTTTTAATTTCCTTTTATTTTTATTTTCTTTAAGACATTAAAAAACTAAAAAAAAAAATATCTTTTTCTTGTAAATAATTAATTAATTAGTAAATTAGGTTTAATATTTAATTTAATTACCAAAAGGGACCAATCTCAATTCTTTTCTCAAAAAGGGTCAAAACCCTAGGACGTCTTGATTTAATTTCTTTCGCGCTTTAATTTCTTTTGACTATATTTATGTATCTGCTCAGAGGATGTAATAGTTAATTAGGATTTTATCGCTTTCTTTAATTTCCGCATTTATTTTCCAAACGGGTTTTTTTTTGGCGATGTATAGACCCACGCCTTGTAATAGCGTAGATTCAACTTTCCGCACTTTATTTTTCGCACTCTTAACTGTTAAAAATGCATGAAAGATTTGTATGACAAATAAAATCAACCTGTAGCTCACAAATGCATGTTCAAAGATAAACATAAACTGAAACGACACACATGCACATGCCACTCCTAGGGTACGCCTCACTGGTTGCCTCGACGTGGTCGTCAAGTATAGGGTGTTTTAGAGGTCGCCCTCCTGTCTAAGATCCAGTTGCCTCGAAACGGTTGCCTCAGATAAAAAGGATCTAGGACATTAGGGTTTCCGCTAAGGTGTCCTACTATTGCTTCGGTGACCACATTGTCCCTTATAATCGAATTGACCCGAATACCTCCAACGACGATATTACCTACTTCTCAATAGTGGGATAGTACTGTCTAAAGGACTCTTACACAGCCTAATTCCTTAGAGTAGGTAGATTTCTCCTAAGTACTTGCTCTTTTCAAAACAAACAAAAACATCTTTTCGCACTTACACTTTCAAAAGGTTTTCAAACAAATATTTCATACACTCTTGAGGACAGATACAAGAGTTATTTCGAAATTTTTCAAACGAAACTTTTTCAAAACCCACAAACACTTGAAAAGCAAACAAATTTTTGAAAACATAAGAGCAAGTACCTAAGAGCCCGTGGATAACCACAGATAGAAAGGGTGCTAACACCTTCCCTTTCTATAAATCTACCTCCCGAACCGAGAGACATCTCAAATAAGGAATTTTGCTGTGCTTTTGTCCTTTCCATGTTGGAGAACATAAAAGATGGTGGCGACTCTTGCTTACCGCGACATTTCGCGAACCAGCTTAAAAAACAGTCAGTTCTATTTCCACCGATCACAGAACTGGCGACTCTGCTGGGGAATACTTAAAAGTGAGGTGTACCTTAGGATTAGATCATACTTATGTTCCAATTGCTTGATTTGACTGCTTTTATATTTGTGGGCATTGTATCGGAGTTTCATAGATCCTAACCCGGATCTGGGGAATACCCTTTAGGTAGCATAAGCTGTGAGGGACCTGTCCGGCATAGACCGACACGGGTGAAGCAGTGGCTACGTTGGTGTGACACCTTGGTCTGTACCGATATCCCTTGTGTTGCAACGAGGAGAATATGGGTCTTCTGAGGAGTCATTAAGCACCAACCGACCTTAGAACCCTAAATTGATCCAACTTGGCCATAGAACAGTAGCAGTATGCTACACTCATTGAGGCTAAACTCTCGCGATGGTTCTGGCCGTAAGAAAAGATTGTAATGCTGAAGTTATGACCGATTGAGGATAGTCGATGATATTGAGATTCTCTAGAACCCGGTTACTTTTGATAGGACAGGTCTTAACCAACGAAACTGAAAGAGGGTAGTACCTGAACTTCATGCTGGGCTAAACTCTAAGGGCTGTCTTGTGTGACTTGTGTGCCTTATCATGTTTGCCTTTGTGGATACTTGTGGTGTGTTTTATCATAACATCATACCATCATACCATTGCATGCATCCTGCATAAGGACTGACCCATTTCAAAGACAAGAAGGTTTCATCTTTGCTCTGTTTTATAGGACATCATGATGCCTGTGCGAAGGAATACCATCCGACTCAACTTTGTCCACCCTCCTGATCTGCTTAAAGAATTGGTTGACAGAATTCCAAACACTACTTCCTTCATCCAGAGGCATGGTTTTCTTCTCAGTTTAGTCACTTCAAAGTAGGACCAACAACTGATGAGTGTCCTAACCCAGTTTTATGATCCCTTGTATCATTGCTTCACCTTTCAAGACTTCCAGCTGGTCCCTACCCTGGAAGAATTCTCTGATTTTCTTGGTATCCCTGTTTTGGAGCAGACTCCTTTCACGGGTTGGGAGAAGACTCTTAGGCTTGAAGAGATTGCTGCAGCCCTTCCTTTGACCAACAAAGAGGTAATGGATAACTGGGTGACTAGAAGCGGAGTTAAGGGCTTTTTGGCTAAGTTTCTGATTGGTAAAGCTAACAGTTTCTGGAATGACCTAGACTTCAGGGCGTACGAAGACATCATGGCTCTCTTAATCTATGGCCTGGTGTTATTTCCCAATCCTGATAACTTTGTTAATGTCAATGCCATAAGGATCTTCATGTCTCGGAATCCGGTACCCACTCTCTTGGGTGATATCTTGCAACAACTTTATGCTCGTACTGCCCGAAGACGAGGAACTCTGTGGTGTTGTGCTCCTTTGTTAGTGAGGTGGTTTATTTCGCACCTCCATAAGTTCGTGCTGAAGAACAAAGAAGGAAGGGGCTGGGCTCATAGGTTAATGTCTCTCACTGATAATGACATCATTTGGACTCTCAGAGGTTTAGATGAGGTGGTTGTTATTGATTGCTGCGGAGAATATCCTAATGTTCCATTGATCGGTACCCAGGGAGGAATCTCTTATAATCCATGTTTAGCTCTCCGTCAGTTTGGAAGAGCCAGAAGAGCGGGGCCTCATGAGATGTTGGTACCTCACATCAGTTTTGAGTTTCAGGTAGACAGTGACGAGCTGCGTCATAGATTCATCAAGGCTTGGGACAGAATTCATAAAGCTGACCCACATGAGTTGGGACCAAAGACTTCTCTACCTATGGAATCCTACTACAGATGGGTCCGCATCCGTGCTTAGAAGTTAGGTTTGCCATACGAAGCCGTCAGACCTATCATTCTTGAATTTCCTGACCGAGACAGGGTTCCTCCAACTGTTCTCCCTCCTCAGATTCCCACTGATGTTGATACACTAAAGAGGTCTTGGGCGCAACTGCAGGAAGAACGGGATTCTTATCGGGAAAAGTTCAATGAACAGGAACAGAAAATCCAGAAGCTGACTAAGCAATTGGAGAACGAACGAACCCTGAATGACTATATTCGCACTGAGAAGAGGAGGCCATGGGAGCACTGATGAGCCTTGGATGTTTCTTTTACAACTTTCATTTCCTTTTCAGTATTTTCATTTATGTAACGCCTAAGGGCAATTTCTTGAACAATTCAAAGTTTAATCTAATAAAGTGTGTTTCCTTTTTTGTCTACAAAGTTGAATCCCGATTGTCTTTGGAAACATAAATCATACGCATTCCATGCATCATATGCATAACATGTACTCTTTTTTCTACAGGTTGCTTAATCTTCTTCGCTGTTTATTTTAGAAATCATCATGAATCCTGAATCATCCAATGAACAAGCTATCAAGGCCCTCCAGGCCCAGAACGCCCAGTTTCAAGAGCTGGTCATGAGCTTGGCCCAGGGTCAACAGGAATTGAAAACTCTTCTGTTGAAGAAGAAGAAGAAGAGGACTGTGCTGTTTAACACTGGACGGAGGTTTGGGAATACACTGCAGAATGAGGCTGATCAGACTACTTCTTCTGTAGGGAAAGACAGTCCCCAAGGGGGAAGGGTTCCTAGTCCTGTGGTCTCCGACAACGAGACGGATTTCAATGATGAACAGTACCCCCCTGCTGAGGACAGGTACAAGCAACTAGAGGACCGTCTGAGTGCTATGGAAATTCAACACGTGCCCGGGTTGGATTTTGGAGATCTAGGTTTATCTTCTGGGGTGGTGATTCCCCACAAGTTCAAGGCGCCTTCTTTTGCGAAGTATGACGGAGCTTCCTGCCCTAAGCTGCATCTCAGATCTTATGTAAGGAAGATTCAACCTTACACTGCAGACAAGAACTTATGGATCCATTTCTTCCAGGATAGTCTTTCAGGGACTCAGCTCGAATGGTTCTATCAGCTGGATGGAACCAGTATTCGTAACTGGGAGGACTTGGCTACTGCATTTTATAAGCAGTATCAGTACAATTTCGACCTCGCTCCTACGCGTACCCAACTCCAGGGTATGTCGCTAGGGACGGGAGAAGGTTTTAAGGAGTATGCGCAAAAGTGGAGAGACCTGGCTGGAAGGGTGCAGCCACCTTTGACGGACCGTGAGCTTGTCGACATGTTCTTGGGGACCCTGTCCGGTCCATTCTTCAACCATCTGATTGGTAATTCTTTTGCTGGGTTCACAAATCTGATCTTAACTGGGGAGAGGATAGAAGCTGGTATTAAGTCGGGGAAGATACAGAAAGGTGCCTCCTCGAGTACTGAAAAGAAGCCCTTCAAGAAGGAATCTAGTGCTGTTTATGGGTCAAGGAGACAAAATAAACCGGAACGCCGCCAAGCTGTCAACGCGGTGGTAATTTCAAAGTCTGCTGCTGCTCCTCAGCAATATAACCAACCAAGGGGTGAGAGGCCCAAAAGGCAGTACACTCGGCTCAGCATGACCCTGTCTCAGATATTGCTGCAGCTGCTGTCAACCAATCTGGTAACTGTCAAAGAAGCTCCGAAGGTAGTGAACACCACATCCCCGAAGTAAAATCCCAATGCCCGCTGTGCTTATCACTCTGACAGCCCGGGGCATTCTACTGATGATTGTTGGGCTCTGAGGAATAAGGTTCAGGACCTTATTGATGCTAAATAAATACAGTTCGAGGCGCCCGAAAGGCCCAATGTTGTGACTGCTCCCATGCCCCAGCATGGAGTGAATGTTGTGGAGGAAGGCCTGTATGTAGCCTCCGTGGATGAGATTGTTACTCCGTTGTTGACTGCCGAAAGGAACCTGTTGCTAGCCGGTTTATTTCCGGGATGTAGTAAAGGTTTCCCTCTATGTGCTGTTTCACCTGCTGGTTGTCCTTTGTTGAAGTCAGGTATCCAAAACCTGATGGATAATAAAGAGATCTTGTTCGAGAAGATTGCTGTTCCTGCTACCCATACCGAAGAAGTGTCCATTGTTACTATTTTCAACAACCCTCCTAGGGCTACCTCAAAGAAGCCTGTCAAAATCATGTCTACTCATAAGATTTCTCCTATCATCATCACTGTTCCGGGGCCCCTCCCTTATACATCTGACAAAGCTGTCCCGTGGCACTATGGGGCAGATGTTTATGTGCTTGGAGTAAAACAAGAGTTTGATACTAGTACCGGTGTCAGCAACATCACCGGGCCTGCCAAGGTTACTCGTAGTGGTAGGCTCTTCTCACCTGATATTGCGCCACCAGCTATTCAGAGACCTATTGTCATCACACCTGCAAGTGTGCCTGCTTCCCTTCCTGACCAAGTTCCTATTTCTACCCCTGCTGCCGAGTCTTCTGACGCTCGGGGCAAAGGGATTGCTACTGATGTGCCTGCCCGGACGGAGGCACCGAAGACCACCAATGTTGAAGCTTCCAAGCAAGAGATGGAAGAGATTCTCAAAATTATCAAGAAGAGTGATTTCAATGTTGTTGAGCAGCTGGGGCACACCCCCTCTAAAATTTCTATGTTATCACTGTTGTTGTGTTCAGAGGCCCACGCCAAGGCTCTGATTTCCTTCCTGAAGACGGACCATGTGCCACAAGAAACGTCTGCTGATCAATTTACCAATTGTGTGGCCAACTTGACTGCTGATAATGGGTTGGGTTTCTCTGACGCCGATCTGACTGCCAAAGGAAAGAACCATAACGACGCCCTGCATGTCTCCATTGAATGCAGGGGCACTACTCTTGCCCATGTGTTGGTAGACACCGGTTCTTCATTGAATGTATTGCCCAAGAAAGCTCTAGACAGGCTGGATTGTTAGGGTTTAGAGCTCAAGCCAAGTAACATTGTGGTCCGGGCCTTTGATGGGTCGAAAAGGATGGTACATGGGGAAGTTGACATTCCAATCAGGGTTGGTTCTCAAGTTTTTGATTCTACTTTCTATGTGATGGACATTCGACCGTCCTATTCTTGTTTGCTGGGTCGTCCATGGATCCACAAGGCTGGAGCTGTGACCTCCACACTACATCAAAAGCTTAAGTACCCGGTCAGAGGGAAGATAGTTACAGTGCAGGGGGAGGAAGAATATATGGTCAGCCATCTTAACTCGTTCCGGTACATAGAAATGGGTGGGGAGTTCATAGAGACCCCCTTTCAACACTTTGAAGAGGTGCCTCAGACTTTGGCGTCAGCAGAGACTGTGACTGAAGAAGATTCTCCGTTGAAGATGGCTTCCTTAAAGGATGCCCGGGCTGTGGTTGAGAAGGGTGAGTGTGCAAACTGGGGCCGACTTCCTGATTTCACTCTGAAGACTGACAAGTTTGGTTTGGGTTTTACTGCAGAAGCTCAGAGGGTTGTCCGTAAAGCAAGGATTGGAAGACCTCCCGTATTCATCACCAACCCAGGAGTAAATGCTATTGGAGACGGTGTGGAGGAATCCGAATTTGACAGCTGGATCTACCCAACGACCGACGGTGGACCAAGCAACTGGACGGCGAAAGACTACATACCTATTACTTTTGTCACTCAGTAATGAACTCCTTTGTTTTGAATTTGTAACGAACAATAATTTGAAACTTTAAGGCCCGATGTCTTACCCGGGGCACTGTGGCTTCATTTGTGAGGGCTTATTATTTGTCATTTTCATATATCATGAATAAAAGCATTGGACGTTTTTCGCATTTCAAATCTTGCGCTCCCTTTCTTTCTTTATTATATATATATTGCAAAACAACTATATTTACACACACTCACATATACAGGTTCCAATCCACTCTGGATCTTACTGGTAACGACTCTGCGACTGCCAGTTATGACTTCGAAAATCCGATCAACTTAGCCGAAGACGAAGGTGAAGATGATTGCGAAGTTCCTGATGAACTTGCAAGACTGTTACTCCAGGAAGAAAGGGCCATTCAGCCACATGAAGAGCCAGTGGAAACGGTAAATCTGGGTACTGAGACAGACAAAAAGGAAGTCAAGATTGGTGCCAATCTGGAGCTCAGTGTGAAACAATGTTTGATTCAGATGATGCATGACTATGTGGAAATCTTTGCCTGGTCTTACGAAGACATGCCTGGGTTAGATACCGACATTGTGGTTCATCACTTGCCTACCAAGGAAGAATGCCCCCCGGTAAAACAGAAGGTCCGCCGTATGCATCCAGAAATGTCTGAGAAAATCAAAGCTGAGGTTATGAAACAATTTGATGCCGGGTTTCTAGCAGTGACTTCTTACCCTCAGTGGGTTGCCAACGTGGTTCCAGTGCCGAAGAAGGATGGTAAGGTCCGAATGTGTGTTGATTACAGGAATTTGAACAGGGCAAACCCTAAGGATGATTTCCCTCTGCCTCATATCGACGTTCTGGTTGACAACACTGCCCAGCATAAGGTATTCTCCTTCATGGACGGTTTCTCCGGTTATAATCAGATCAAAATGGCTCCTGAAGACATGGAGAAGACCACTTTTGTTACTCAGTGGGGCACCTTTTGCTACAAGGTCATGCCTTTTGGGTTGAAAAATGCTGGGGCAACCTACCAACGTGCCATGGTTACTTTGTTTCATGACATGATCCATCACGAGATCGAAGTATATGTCGACGATATGATTGCAAGGTCCCAAACTGAGGAGGAACACCTTGACCATCTACAAAATTTGTTTGACCGTTTAAAGTTGTACAAGCTGAGGTTGAACCCGAACAAGTGCATCTTTGGGGTGAGATCTGGAAAACTGCTAGGCTTCGTCGTGAGCGACAAAGGTATTCAAGTGGACCCTGCCAAAGTGAAAGCCATACAAGAGATGCTAGTTCCCAGGACAGAAAAGGAAGTCAGAGGCTTTCTAGGACGGCTGAATTATATTGCCCGATTCATCTCACATCTAACTGCTACCTGTGAACCAATCTTCAAGCTGCTGAAGAAAGATCAAGTAGTACGTTGGAACGATGAATGTCAGGCCGCTTTCGACAGAATCAAAGAGTATCTCCAAGAACCACCCATTCTTATGCCACCGGTTGAAGGGAGACCTCTAATCTTATACTTAACAGTACTTGACAACTCAATGGGGTGTGTGCTGGGGCAGCATGACGAGTCTGGCCGAAAAGAGCACGCCATTATTACCTTAGCAAAAAGTTTACCGACTGTGAGACCCGATACTCACTGCTCGAGAAAACTTGCTGCGCTTTGGTATGGGCTGCTCGCCGGCTGAGACAGTATATGTTGACTCACACTACTCTGTTGATTTCAAAAATGGATCCAATAAAGTATATCTTCGAAAATCCCGCCTTGTCCGGAAGAATAGCGAGATGGCAGATGATCTTGACAGAATATGACATCCAGTACACGAATCAGAAAGCAATCAAGGGAAGTGTGTTGGCAGACCATTTGGCACACCAAGCAGTGGATGACTACCAGTCGATGAACTTTGAATTTCCAGACGAGAATATCATGGTAGTGACGAATTGTGAAGTACCTGGATCGGATGAAGGACCTGAGGAAGGATCCCGATGGTCTATGCACTTTGACGGAGCCTCAAACGCTTTGGGTAACGGTATTGGCGCTGTGATCATTTCCCCAAAAGGCACTCATACTCCACTCACTGCCCGACTATGTTTCAACTGCACCAATAACATGGCAGAGTATGAAGCATGTATCATGGGTCTTCAAGCTGCAATTGACTTAAGGATTAAGTTTCTGAGTGTCTTCGGAGATTCCGCTCTCGTGATCAGCCAGATCAAAGGCGAGTGGGATACGAAACACCCAAATCTTATTCCTTACAAAGAGTATGTACTGACATTGATCCCCCATTTCGAGGAGATAACTTTTGAACACTTCCCAAGAGAGGAGAATCAGTTGGCGGACGCGCTGGCTACGATGTCTTCTATGTTCAAAGTCAAATGGGACAATGAGGCTCCCCGAATCATTATCTGGAAATTGGATGAACCTGCACATTGCTGTGATCTTGAGGCTGAAGAGGTAACTGAAAAACCTTGGTACCATGAAGTGAAGAGGTACTTGGAAGCTCAAGAATACCCCGAAGGCGCATCTGTTAACGACAAGAAGTTTCTGAGAAGGTTCGCGAAAAAGTTCTTCCTCAGCAATGGCATTCTATACAAACGAAACCATGATTCAACCTTACTGCGTTGTGTGGATAAGACGGAAGCAGAAAGAATCATGGAAGAGCTGCATGAGGGTACCTTCGGAACACATTCCAGTGGAGATACCATGGCGAAGAAAATCCTTCGGGCAGGATATTTCTGGTCCACAATGGAAGCCGACTGTTACCAGCATTCTCGGACGTGTCACAAATGCCAGATCTATGCTGATAAGGTGAACATTCCTCCAGTTCCTCTGAAAGTTTTGACAGCACCTTGGCCTTTTGCAATGTGGGACATTGATATGATCGACGAGATCAGACTTACGACGTCCAACGGGCATCGCTTCATCCTGGTAGCAATTGATTACTTCACAAAATGGGTTGAAGCAGCTTCCTATGAAACCGTAACCAAGAACGTCGTGGCACGGTTCATTCGGCACAACCTGATCTGTCGATACGGTGTACCTGAGAGGATCATTACGGACAATGGTACCAATCTCAACAACAAGATGATCACTGGGCTCTGCGAGAAATTCAAGATACAGCATCATAACTCTTCTCCCTACCGGCCGAAGATGAATGGGGATGTCGAAGCGGAAAACAAGAACATCAAGAAGATTGTGCAGAAGATGACAGTGACCTATAAAGATTGGCACGAGATGTTACCGTTTGCTCTTCATGGGTACCGTACCTCAGCACGGACGTCAACTGGGGCAACTCCCTTTTCCTTGGTCTATGGCATGGAGGCAGTCTTGCCTATTGAAGTCCAGATACCCTCTCTCCGGATAATGAAGGATGTAGGTTTGAGCGAAGATGACTGGATCCAGACTCGACTTGATCAATTAAACCTGATTGATGAAAAAAGACTCACTGCTATTTGTCATGGTCAAACGGGCCAAAAACGGATGATCAAGGCATTTAACAAGAAAGTCTGACGACAAGAGTATCAAGTCGGAGACCTGGTAATCAAGCGCATCATTCTTCCTCAAAGTGATCCCAGGGGCAAATGGACCCCTACGTACGAAGGGCCATTCGTAGTTAAGCATATCTTCTCAGGAGGAGCTATGATTCTAACTACCATGGATGGTGACGACCTTCCTCACCCCGCCAATGCAAACATAGTAAAAAGATACTACGCATGAATGAAAGACCCGCTAGGTTGACACACCTAGGCAAAAATAAGGGCTTCCCGGCGAACCAAAAGGGTTCGGGCAAAAATAAGGGATGAAATGAAAAAAATCTGTACACCCGGCAAGTCGAAAACCTGAAAAGGCGGCTTGGGCAAAAATGGGTATCCCGATGGACTGAAAACCCGAAAGGGCGGTCCAGGCAAAAGTTAGGGATAAGCGTAATACTAAGTCTCATTGGATCACCTTGCATCCAGAATTCGGTATCAACTATCAGGTTCAGACGACATCGATCAATCAGCTTCATCTTCAACTGAGCAGCAAAGTGATGAGACGCTTGAAGACATAAAGGCGATAGCAGAGTTGAAACCCAGTGGGATTTTTCACATAGCTGTTTTGTTTTCCTTTTCACAAAATTGTATAAACTCTATGTTGTTCGGCAGCGTTCTCTTGCTAGGGCGTCAGCCTCTTGTACACAAACGCCTATTTACAGGCAAATTCAAAAATCAATACAAGCTCACTTTTTCAGACAAATTGCCAATTGTTTTTCCTTTATCTGTTTTGTTTTGCAAAGAACGTCCAATGTTCATTTTTGATATATGCATTTGACATTAATTGCTAACTCATAAATACTTGCATACGAAACAAAGGATTAATTACAGGTGACATTAGAAACAGGGGCAATAATGAGTTGTCTAAGCGATCTAGTTGCTCTGTCCACCAAGGTACCAAGGTAAGTTCGGCTGAAGAACGACCAAGACGCCTCCACTCTCTGCAGAGTAAGACAGATTTCAGCCATACTCCCCTCAAACAGAGTTGGCCTCCCATCAACCCTAAAAAGGCACAGTATCCCTAGAAAGTCAGCAACACTCTCCCCAAGCAGAGTTAGTCTACTGTCAGCCTTAAGGAAGTTGGATATCCCCAGAAGATCTCAATATTCCCCAGCGAGCGGAGTATACAGATGTTCCTAAGCAAGCATCCCCGACAGTCTTAATATTCCTCGACGGAAATATGAGATTGTTCCCTGGCGGAATACCAGACACCCCAGTGGAGCCACTTCCCCAATCAGTCCAAAAGTTTCCCCAGGAGAGTTGAATCATCCTCCCCAGTAGACTCTGGAAGCTTATCCCCAGTAGATTCTCGAAGCTTATCCCCTGCAGAGCACGAAAGCTTCTCCCCGACTTTATTCAAAGGTTATTCCCCACCAGGGTCTAACTGGGTTATCCTTAACTAATTACCACGGAAAGATCGTCCTCGGCGAAGTTCTTCCTATCCCCCAGCGGAGTTCATCAAATTCCCCAACATAACTTATCAACGGAATCCCCAGTGGAGTTATCATCAAAATCTCAGCGAAGCATCTCTTCCCCACAGAGTATTCCCCGCAGAGTAGTCTCTCCAACAAGTTTATTCCCCAACGGAGTCATCTTCTCCTACCGGTTTATTCTTGCAACCATCATCCCTAGCGGAAATGAAGAACTCCACTCTTCAACATCAGCCCAGGATTCAACGAACTTCCCGGCATTCGTCAAGGATTTATTTTCCTAAACAAAAATGCATTTCATAAACATCACATTATCATACACCATGACGCATGCATATACGCACAATCTCATTTATTTGTGAGAACATCATGACATCATGCATTTCATACATCATGACATTGCATATAACTGATGTTTTACCTTTTCAGGAAAAAGGTCAATCTAAAGATGATTACTATCAACTGTCGCAATTCCAGATTCGATACCTGTATCTAGCCAGGGCATATCTGTGAGTGATTTGATTATGGATTCGACACCTGTATCTAGCCAGGGCATATCTGCATGAAGAGTTTAGAGATTCGATACCTGTATCCAGCCAGGGCATATCTGTAGACGACCAATTCCAGATTCGATATATGTACCTAGCCAGGGCATATCTGTGAGCGATTAATTGTGGATTCGATACCTGTATCTAGCCAGGGCATATCTGCATGAAGAGTTTAGAGATTCGATACCTGTATCCAGCCAGGGCATATCTGTAGACGACTAATTCCAGATTCGACTTCTGTATCTAGCCAGGGCATATCTGTGAGTAATTGATTATAGATTTGATACCTGTATCCAGCCAGGGCATGTCTGCATGAAGAGTTTAGAGATTCGATACCTGTATCCAGCCAGGGCATATCTGTAGACGACCAGTTCCAGATTCGATACCTGTATCTAGCCAGGGCATATCTGTGAGCAATTGATTGTGGATTCGATACATGTATCTAGCCAGGGCATATCTGCATGAAGAGTTTAGAGATTCGATACCTGTATCCAGCCAGGGCATATCTGTAGACGACTAATTCCATATTCGATACCTGTATCTAGCCAGGGCATATTTGTGAGTAATTGATTGTAGATTCGATACCTGTATCCAGCCAGGGCATGTCTGCATGAAGAGTTTAGAGATTCGATACATGTATCCAGCCAGGGCATATCTGTAGACGACTAGTTCTAGATTCGATACCTGTATCTAGCCAGGGCATATCTGTGAGCGATTAATTATGGATTCGACACCTGTATCTAGCCAGGGCATATCTGCACGAAGAGTTTGAAGATCAACACCCGTAACAGGCCAGGAAACCATATTTCTTTCTCAAATATACAAGTTCTCGCTAAGGAATCTCTTACGCGATCGACATTTCCAAATGGCATCTATAAGCCCATTCCCGACAAGGTTCTATCACATCTCCATATGGCATCTATAAGCCCATCCTCCTATCCATCATCTCTCCAAATGGCATCTGTAAGCCCATTCCCGCCATCATACTACTGATACTCCACTATGTGAGTGCAAATTTCTGGGCACTCTAGTGTTCAATCATCTTCCACCTTCGGATCACGAAAGGCACGCAAGCCAATCTACATCCTCAGGTTTAAGAAGATTTAACAGGGGAAACTGTTTTACCCCAAAATTTTCCCTCCCATATTCTTCAAAGTTTGTCAAGAATCATCTTCAATTGGTTCAAGATTGCTCAAGGGATTGCACAGTCCAAATATCTCCTAAGCCAGTCAAAATTAGGGTTTTGGTTCCTTCAATGAATTTGTGGTTTTCAGTGGTCCAATCAAGTCCCATGTGCCCATATACATTGTCAAGCATCTACATGTCAAGTTTCAAGACTCACAGGGTCCAATTGCACAGTCAAAAGCCCTATTTGGTTCACAATCAACTGCAGGGATAAAATGGTCATTTTGCAGTCAAAAGTCATAAATTTTGGTCAACATCTTATTTTGAAGCCACAATCATCATTTGATCAAGTCTTGATCATGATTCCACAAGCATGGCTCAAAAATCATCAAGGATGCAAAAGTTGCTATTTTTGGACAGTTGAAAAGTCAACTGTAACTTGACCAAGGCATAACTTTTTCATGGTTCATCAGAAAAATCCCATCCAATGCTCATTTTGAAGGGTATGACATTTCCTACAACTCATATTCAAATTCCAAGTCCAAGAAATGCTCTCACAAAAAGTTATCAATTTCTACATTATAGGTCAATTTCAAAAGTCAACAAAAATGCACTTTAAGTCAAAGACCATAACTTGAGATTGGTAAATCCAAATGACATGGGACCAAAGGCATTGGTTAGAGGACTTAAAGACCTTTCCAAAATGTCCAAGAACATATTCATATGATCAAAATTGAGCAAGATATGCATTGGAGAAGTTGGGACATTTTTGGGAATTTGCAAAAGTCAACTTTGCCCAAAACACCTCATTTTTGCTAATGGGCTTCAAATTCCTTCTTGAAACTTTGTCCAAAGCATATGCACGACCCATCAAGCCTATTTGAGTTTATTTTCTTATTTTTAATTAATTAATTGAATTTTTTATTAATATTAATTCATTTAATTGATTTTAAATATAGGAAATTCAAGGATATGGTTTTCAAATCTTTTTGTGATGCAAATAAGCTCAAGACAAGCTGAAGATTTTGTGTATCAATCAAGGGGACCAAAATCTCCAAAATTAGCAAGTTTTGTCAATCAAAAATATGCAAAAAGATGTGATTGGAAATCAAATATTGAAAACATTATGCCATGGATCTTTGACCAAGATTGTACCCTAATTCCATCCTACTACATATACTGAAGTGAACCCTAATGCCTGTAACGTGCAAATTGCTGCCAAAACACCATAACCAATTCCAAAAAATATCAAAGAAAACTCAAAACTGAATTCTACTTTCCACGCCAATTCAAAGCCTTTTCTTGATTCCAATACATTGCTAGGCCTCCCAGGAACGATTTGCAATCAAAACCAAGCTTCATAGCTCAAGAAATCGTGGCAAACAGTTTTACGGTTTGAAGTTTTTTTCTCCATAATTGCATATCATTATTCATGCATATTTAACATCTTTTGTGGATTGTTTTGTGTTAATAGGACTCAGGTGAAGCTTTTGGTGTGATTCAATTGGATTAAGATGCCCTGAAACGTAAACCACCATTGATGAAACTTAGGGTTTCGAAGCTTCCAAATTGGGGGTTTGCTCTATAGGAAAAATTGGACCTTCTTACGCATATGGTTGAATTCGTCAAGGCCAGACGAATCAAACCCAACCCTCGCGCCCTATTTATATAGCTCGTACATCTAATCGCTATTTTTGGTCATGTTAGGTTGTGGGGGTTTAAAATCCCTGCTAATTGTTTTTATTTTTACAGGCCAGGTGAAGAAGACGAGACATGTAAGCATGCCATTGGAACATTCAAAAAATGCGCGCGTTTGTTTTGTTGTACAACATATGTTTTGTTTTTATATATTATTTTCAATGGCCACTATAATATCAAATGCAGGCGAGTGGAGTAGTGGTTGGTGTGCTGGACGTTCATCATTGGGACCTGGGTTCGATTCCCAGGTCCCCCAAATAATTATTTCTTCTTTTTTCCAATGCGTTCATATGCAGGATGCTGAATATTGTCCACCCTACGCCTCATCCAGATGCACGCCAAGTGGCCACAAAGCTCAATCCAATGGCCATGGGATTGATGACCATCATGTTCCCAGTCAAAGCCAGCGCAACCAATTACAAAAGTCAAACAGGCTTGCACAACAGTTGGGCCTAAATTTCCAGAACAAAACCTCCCAATGGGTCCATCAACCCCATGGTTTTACTATTCTTTTTATTTTCTTTTTCCCTTTAATTCTTTTAACTAATTATTATTATTATTATTATTAACTAACAAATTAATTTTCATAATAAATTCAGACTATTAAAATGTAAATATTTTTTATTACTAATTATTAATTTCACTTTAATTCATTATTTTGTAAATAAATACTAACCAAATTGATTTAGTTTAATTAGATTAATTTTGACTATTTTTCACAATAAATAAAAAGATTAGAATTATGGTTTTTTTCCTTTTGACTTTTAATTTCCTTTTATTTTTATTTTCTTTAAGACATTAAAAAACTAAAAAAAAAATATCTTTTTCTTGTAAATAATTAATTAATTAGTAAATTAGGTTTAATATTTAATTTAATTACCAAAAGGGACCAATCTTAATTCTTTTCTCAAAAAAGGTCAAAACCCTAGGACGTCCTGATTTAATTTCTTTCGCGCTTTAATTCCTTTTGACTATATTTATGTATCTGCTCAGAGGATGTAATAGTTAATTAGGATTTTATCGCTTTCTTTAATTTCCGCATTTATTTTCCAAACAGGTTTTGTTTTTGGCGATGTATAGACCCGCGCCTTGTAATAGCGTAGATTCAACTTTCCGCACTTTATTTTCCGCACTCTTAACTGTTAAAAATGCATGAAAGATTTGTATGACAAATAAAATCAACCTGTAGCTCACAAATGCATGTTCAAAGATAAACATAAACTGAAACAACACACATGCACATGCCACTCCTAGGGTACGCCTCACTGGTTGCCTCGACGTGGTCGTCAAGTATAGGGTGTTTTAGAGGTCGCCCTCCTGTCTAAGATCCAGTTGCCTCGAAACGGTTGCCTCGGATAAAAAGGATCTAGGACATTAGGGTTGCCTCTAAGGTGTCCTACTATTGCTTCGGTGACCACATTGTCCCTTATAATCGAATTGACCCGAATACCTCCAACGGCGGTATTACCTACTTCTCAATAGTGGGATAATACTGTCTAAAGGACTCTTACACAGCCTAATTCCTTAGAGTAGGTAGATTTCTCCTAAGTACTTGCTCTTTTCAAAACAAACAAAAACATCTTTTCGCACTTACACTTTCAAAAGGTTTTCAAACAAATATTTCATACACTCTTGAGGACAGATACAAGAGTTATTTCGAAATTTTTCAAACGAAACTTTTTCAAAACCCACAAACACTTGAAAAGCAAACAAATTTTTGAAAACATAAGAGCAAGTACCTAAGAGCCCGTGGATAACCACAGATAGAAAGGGTGCTAACACCTTCCCTTTCTATAAATCTACCTCCCGAACCGAGAGACATCTCAAATAAGGAATTTTGCTGTGCTTTTGTCCTTTCCATGTTGGAGAACATAAAAGATGGTGGCGACTCTTGCTTACCGCGACATTTCGCAAACCAGCTTAAAAAACAGTCAGTTCTATTTCCACCGATCACAATGACCATGGGTTCCAATGAAGGCTTCAAAGAATATGCACAAAAATGGAGAGACTTGGCAGGCAGGGTGCAACAACCATTGACCGATAGGGAATTGGTAGATATGTTCATGGGAACATTGACTAGACCATTTTTTGACTTGTTAATTGGGATCTCATCATCTGGTTTCACTAAGTTAATCTTGACTGGTGAAAGGGTTGAGAGCGGTATTAAAAGTGGAAAGATTCCCATGGCCTCCGCCTCTACATCAAATGCTGAGAAGAAACCTTTTACTGGAAAAAAGGAAACTAATGCCTTATATGGGTCAAGGGGCCATGCCAAGAAGGACCATCGTCAGTTTGTTAATGTGGTTCTAATCTCCAATCCGACCTCTACTCAAATACCACAACAACAAGTTAACTACCAAAGACCTGATATTCCAAGAAGACAATTTACAAGGATTAACATGTCACTATCTTAAGCCCTACAACATCTGTTAAAAGCTGACTTGGTAACATTGCGGGTTCCCCCTCCAAACCCCAATGTTTCATCACCAAAGTATAATCCTAATGCGAGATGTGCCTATCACTTCAATAGCCCTGGGCATGACACTGACCATTGTTGGGCGTTAAAATGCAGAATTCAAGACCTTGTTGACAACAAGACCTTTGAATTTGATCCTCCTCCAACTCTGAATGTAATCACCGCACCTATGCCAAACCATGGAAAAAGTGTCAACTCTATTGAAGATATTGTTTTTGTTTCCTCTATTAATGACTTGATCATACCTCTGACCACTGTTAAAGAAAATTTGTTGAAAGTTGAGGTATTCCCTGGTTGCCTTAAAGACTGCCAATGATGTGCTACACAAATTAATGGTTGCAAATGGCTGAAGAAGGGTGTCCAACACCTAATGGATAGCCATGAGATTTTATTCAAAAGAAATCCACCCGTAAAAAGTTTGACGGAAGTTGTGCCTCAAGAAGTTGAAGACATATCCATCATCACTATCTCCAACAAACCTATTAGGATCACTTCAAAAGGTCCCATTAGGATTTCCAATGAATCGACGATAGCTCCATTGATAATTACCACACTGGGGCCAATCCCTTATTCTTCCGATAAGGCGGTATCTTGGAATTATGATGCTAAAGTATACTACCATGGTATTAGACAAGACTCCTGGATTGATGAAGACAAGACAACTGATATTACCAACGTTGCTGGGTCTAGCAAGGTGACTAGAATGGGGAAAATTTTCTCTCCTGATATTTCACCTCCAACCACCATAACTAAACCTGTTTGCATTACTGTTGACAAACCTAGTACTGATGCTAGGGGCAAAGAAAAGATGATTGAGCCTGCCAGAGTGGAGGCGCCGGCCAAATACATTATTACCGATGAACCCTATACCCAAGAAATGGAGGAGATTTTGAAGATTATAAGAAAAAGTGATTATAAGATAGTAGAGCAGTTGGGGAAAAGCCCCTCAAAGATTTCTATTCTATTTTTATTACTATGCTCAGATGCGCATGCTCAAGCATTGATAAATTTTTGACGAATGCACATGTTCCTCAAGAGACTATGACCGATCAGTTTGAAAATTGTGTAGCAAGTTTGACTACCGATAATGGATTGGGATTTTCAGATGCTGATTTAACTCTAGTTGGAATAAATCACAATAAAGCTTTGCATGTATCCATTGAATGCAAAGGAACCACTCTAGCCCATGTATTGGTGGATATTGAGTCTTCTCTGAATGTATTTCCCAAAGGTGCCTAGATCGATTGGATTGCGAAGGTTTGGTGCTGAAGCCAAGTGACATTATGGTAAGGGCTTTCGACGGATCAAAAAGGATGGTCCATGGAGAAGTTGATCTCGCTATCAAGTTTGGGTCTCAAATTTTCACCTCAACATTCTACGTGATGGATATCCATCCTGCTTATTCATGCATTCTTGGACGCTGATGGATCCATGGAGCAGGTGCAGTAACTTCCACACTATATCAAAATTTGAAATATTCGGTCAAAGGGAAGATCGTTACCATTTGTGGTGAAGAAGAGTTTATGGTTAGCCATATGAATTCATTTAAGTATGTTGAGATGGATGGAGAGTTCATAGAAACTCATTGTCAAGCCTTCGAAGTGGTCCCTCCCATGGTCGCTGCCACTAAGGTCTCTTCTGATATTCCAAAAGCTGCTCAAGATGTGCCAAGGATGGCTTCCCTCAAAGGTGCTCGTGTTGTGATTGAAGATGAAGGTTGTACCATTTGGGGACAACTCCCACACATCCCTTTCAAGTCAGACAAATATGGTTTGGGCTTCACTGTCAAAGCTCAAAAGGAGGTCAAACGTGATCGTATAGGAAAGCCACCTCTTCACATTAGTAATCATGAAGTGAATGCTCTTGAAGACTCCGACAATGATTGTGACTTTGATGACTGGATCTTCCCGACTGCCAAGGAAGGACTCAACAACTGGCGTGCCAAGGACTTCATTCCCATATCCTTCAACAAGGAGTAATTACCATTTACTATTTTTATTAATTCAATAACTTTGTCTGTAATTTTATTTAAAAAATGACTGTAAGCCATGTGCCATGCTCGGGGCACCATGGTCCATTTAATTAAGGGTTTGTTTGTTTCCATATGCCATATGATCATTTAATGAAAAACAAACATTGGACTCTTTTTGTATTCAAATTTTTATGCTCATTGTCTTCTTTCATTTTATTTCATTTTCAAGATAGCCATGTGATCTTACATGCACACACACACACACATATGCAGATCTACATCCACTACGGATCTCGTTGACAACGAATCTACTATTGCCATATATGATTTCGAACATCCAATCTATCAAGCAGAAGATGAAGGTGGGGAAGATTGTGAAATACCTAGGAAACTAGCTAGACTTCTGATGCAAGAGGAGAAGGCCATTCAACCACACGAGGAACCAGTAAAAGTGATCAACCTAGCTACCGAGGCAGACAAAAAAGAAGTCAAGATCGATGCCAACTTGGAAGAAAGTGTCAAAAGGAGGTTGGTCCAGATGCTGCATGATTATGTTGAGGTGTTTGCTTTGTCATATGAAGATATGCCAGAGCTTGATACTAATATTTTAGTTCATCGTCTTCTAATGAAGGAAGATTATCCTCCAGTCAAGAAAAAGGTCCGTCGCATGCGACCAGATATATCTGAGAAGATAAAAGCTGAGGTAATGAAACAGTTTGATGCAGATTTCCTGGAAGTGACATCATACCCTCAATGGATAACAAATGTGGTCCCCATGCCAAAGAAGGATGGAATGGTCCATATGTGCGTAGACTATAGGGATTTGAATAGGACAAGCCCCAAAGATAATTTCCCACCACCGCATATTGACGTCTTAGTCAATAACACATCTCAACATAAAGTCTTCTCCTTCATGGATGGTTTCTCTGGCTATAATCAAATAAAAATGGCTCCCGAGGACATGGAGAAAACCACTTTTGTTACGCAGTGTGGCACCTTCTGTTATAAGTTCATGCCTTTCGATTTGAAGAATGCATGAGTAACCTATCAACGAGCTATGGTAGCCCTATTTCATGACATGATTCATCATGAGATAAAAGTCTATGTTGATGACATGATTGTAAGGTCGCAGACTGAGGAAGAAAACCTTGATCGCTTACACAAGTTGTTTAAAAGATTGAAGAAGTATAAGATAAGACTAAATCCCAACAAGTGCACCTTCAGGGTGAGGTCTGGAAAACTCTTGGTTTTATTGTCAGTGACAAAGGTATTGAGGTCGATCCCGCGAAGGTCAAAGTCATACAAGAGATGCCAGTTCTCTGTACTAAGAAGGAGGTCATGGGATTCTTAGGTTGAATCAACTACATTGCCTGATTCATATCTCACTTAACTACTACCTGTGAGCCAATCTTCAAACTATTGAAGAAAGATCAAGTAGCCAGATGGAATGACGACTGACAAGCAACTTTTGACAAGATTAAAGAATACTTACAAGAACCTCCAACCCTGATGCCTCTAGTTGAAGGAAAACCTCTGATTATGTACTTGACTGTATTAGAGAATTCAATGGAGTGTGTGTTGGGACAACATGACGAGTCTGGACGAAAAGATCTTGTAATATACTTCCTGAGCAAAAAGCTTACCGACTGTGAAACAAGATATTCACTGCTCGAGAAAACTTGATGCACTCTGGCATGGGCTGCTTGCATGTTAAGACAGTATATGTTGACTCACACCACTCTATTGATTTCTAAGATGGATCCTATCAAGTATATCTCCGAGAAGCCATCTCTCTCCGGACGAATAACTAGATGGAAAATGATTTTTACTAAATACAATATCTAGTATACTACACAAAAAGCAATCAAAGGAAGTGTACTGGCAGATCATTTGGCCCATCAAGTTGTTGATGATTACCAATCCATGAACTTTGAATTCCCGGATGAGAATATCATGCTAGTTACCGACTATGAAAATCATGGACCGTATGAAGGACCTGAACCAGGATCCCGATGGATCATGGTTTTTGATGGAGCTTCCAACACTTTGGATAACATAATTAGTGTTGTGATCATCTCTCCCAAAGGCTTTCATACACCTTTAACTGTGTTGTACCCCAAAATTTGCCCTCCCATATTTCTCAAGACATGTCAAGAATCATCTCCAAGTTGTTCAAGATGGCTCAAGAGTTGGACAGTCAAATCACCTCCTAACGCAGTCAATTCAAAATTAGGGTTTTGTGTTGCATCAAGGTCCTTGCATCCAAATGGCCTCAAGTGCTCCCAAATGTCCTAATATGCTCTAAAGTTCATCCATGTCAAATTTCAAGCCTTGCAGAGAAAGTTTGGTCAGTCAATTGCTCAAGAAGTCCAAAAATCGACTGTGCTAGGGTAAAAGTCAACTGTGACCTACAAATAGTCAAACCTCAAGATTTTTTGCCAACATTCTCATTTTTAAATATAATTCATCATTTGATCAAGGTTTGATCATTATTCATCAAGGATTGCTCAAGATTCATCAAGATTCAAAAGTTGCTAAATTAGGGTTTTGCAGGAAAAGTCAACTCAACTTTGACCAAGCATAACTTTCTCATACTTTATGAGAAATGACCCATCCAAAGCTAATTTTGAAGAGGATGAAATTTCCCACAATCCATCTTCACACCCCAAGATCAAGAAATGCACTCACAATAAGTTACAAATTTGGACATTATAGGTCATTTTTGAAAGTCAACAAAAACACCTTTTTTTTCCAAAGCTTATAACTTGAACATGGAATATCAAAATGATATGAGACCAAAAGGTTTGGTTAGAGGACATCTCAAGGTTTCTAAAAAGTCCAAGAACACTTCCAAAAGTTCAAAATTGAATAACTTATGCATTGTTGAAGTTGGGCATTTTTCCAAAATTGCCAAAAGTCAACTATCCTCAAAACTCCAATTTTTGACAAAAGGGCCCACTTTTTCCCACTTGATTTGGTCTTATCACACCACACACGTGTCCCATCTTTAATTTCATGACCAATCATTTATTTTTCTATTTTTTGATTTAATTCATTTTAAATCAATATTAATTCAAATAAAATCTAAAAATGGATGGAATGATATCTTTTTGATCATTGCAGCTTTCAATTATCATGATTCACCAAATCAAATTCGTATCAAGCATTGTTGTGCACAAAAAATCAGATTTGGCATAGTTTTGGAAACTTTATCAATGGTGATCAAATCAAATCTTGATTCTTCAATGCTCATGGATTAAGGCCCAAGTTTTTAACCTAATGCAGTCCTTATTACATACACAAGCCATACACATTAACAACACGCCCTGAAACTGCAAGAAATGGCCAGACAAAGTTTGAAAAAAGTGTGAAAAAGTGGAAGATCAAAATCAATATTAGAGCATGATTCAGTCCATAAGCTTGACATAGCCTTCTTGCCTGGCATTCACTGAAGCCAAAGGGATCAAAATCGAGCCTTGAAACAACCCCAAACTCACTGTAAGTTGTCACGAACATGGCTCTGAACATGGCATCGTAAATTCATTCTCTTGCATCTTTTTGCCATTTTTTTGTACAATCGTGCTCAACATCAAATTTCTAACATGTCTGCATTATTCAATTTTATTTTCATGGCCTCTAATGGGATACCCGAACCTAGGGTTTCCAAGCTTTGTTTTTAGGCATTTTTTATACAGGCAAAATCAAGACCAACCATGGACATGGTTGTCTTCAGGGAAGGGAGACGAACACAGTGATGTTCTCCATTTGCATTTATATGGCCTGCATCTCATTATAGGATGATGCCACAGATTCCGTTGCGGAATAAAATCGCTGGAAAAATTGCAGTCTTCGTTGAAGAAGACAAAGACGTGTCCCTGCTTCATTGGCCAGTTCAAAAGTTTAGCGCATTTTTTTTTTATTTTCCAGCATATTAGTTGAGTTGTCCATATAATATTTGTTGTGTATTTTAATAACAGTTAAGCAATGCAGTTGGGTTGGTAAGCGCGCTATTGGAAAACCCCTTGGGACCTGGGTTCGAATCCCAGGCCCCCCAAAACATTTGTATCATTTTGTTTCAGGCAATTCCATGTAGCGTTCAAAGCAAGGCCCACCATATGCCCTTGTCCAGATGCTAGCCAGATGGCCTTCAAGCCAGATCCAAAGGCCAGAATTGCAGGTTCACCATACACCTAGGTCAACAAGCGCGTGGGCAATCTGAAAAGTCAAGGCAGGATGGGACATTTTGGGCTTTGGATTGCAAATCACACCTCCAAAATTGGGCCCAAACCCCCTGAGTTTGCTTCCTTTTTTATTTTCTTTCATTATTTTCTTATTTCATTTATTGTTTTATTATTATTATTTTTAATTAATTGCTAACCAAAATAATTAATATTTTCCTAATAAAATCAGAAAACAATAAAAAATATAATTTTTATTTATTAAAACTAATTTCACTTTATTTTTGTAAATAAATAATTTAATCAATTTAGTTTTTTTAATTAGGTATAATTTTAACATTTTTTGCAATAAATTAAAATTAATTAGAATATTAGGTTTTAACAATTTTAATCATTTTATTTTATTTTCTCAAATATTAAAAAATCCAAAAATATATTTTTATTAATTAATTAACTTAGATTTAATTTCTATTTAATTCAAAATAACAAAAATCTTTTCTCTAAATAAAAAAGGGTCAAAACCCTAAAAATGCGCCGATTTAATTTTTTCGCACGCGTTTCATTTTTTTATCCAATATTGTAATTGCTTCCGGTATGTAATAATTAATTAGGACTTTATTTATTTATCGTTTTATTTTTACCTTTCTGCAATTTAAATTAAAGGGTTTGTCTTTGGCGATGTAAATACCCGACGCCTTGTAATAACTTAAATTTAATTTCTCGCAATTTAATTTCCGCATAATATTAACTTTTAGATGTTTGATAAATAGGCAATGCATGACAAGATCAATCTTTAAACTTAAAATCAACAATAGCTCACCCATGACATGTACAGATAAAAATTAACCGAATTGACACACTCGCACATGCCACTCTTAGGGTACACCTCACTTGGTTGCCTCGAACGTGGTCATTGATTATAGGAAGTTTTAGAGGTCGCCTTCTTGTCCAAAGATCATAGTTGCCTCGAAACGGTTGCCTCGGAAAAATGATCTAGGATATTAGGATTACCGCTGAGGCGTCCTAACATTGCTTTAGTGACCACACGTCCCTTAATCGAATTGACCCGAAAACTCCAAAAGATGATGCTCCCTACTCCTCAATAGTGGGATAGCATTGTGTTGTACCCCAAAATTTGCCCTCCCATATTCTCCAAGAAATTGCCAAGTCAAGCTGCAAAAGTCCCCAGGGGTTGCACAATACAAAGGTCTCCCATACAGTCAAAACTAGGGTTTGTGTTCTGATCAAGAAAATGAAGTTTTCAAAGGCCCAATAAAGTCTCACATGCCTACAAATATGGTCAAGCATCCTCATATCAAGTTTCAAGGCATTCAGTATAAAATTGCACAGTCAAAAACCCTAATTGCACTACAGTCAACTGTAGGGGCAAAATGGTCATTTGACAGTCAAAAGTTCAAAATTTTGGTCAACATATCATTTTTAAGCCACAAACATCATTTGATAAATGCTTGATCATGATTCTCAAAGCTTGGCTCAGAAATCATCAAGATGCAAAAAGTTTCCTTATTTGGACAGCTGAAAAAGTCAACTGAAATTGACCAGGGCATAACTTTCACATGGATTATCAGAAAAATTACATCCAAAGCTCATTTTGAAGAGAAAGACATTTCCTACAACTCATCTTCATACTTCAAGTCCAAGAAATGCTCTCACAAAAAGTTATGAATTTCAACATTATAGGCCATTTTTAAAGGTCAACAAAAAGGGACTTTAAGTCAAAGGCCATAACTTGAGATTGGTAAATCAAAATGACATGGGACCAAAGACATTGGTTAGAGGACTCAAAGACCTTTCTAAAATGTCCAAGAACATGAGAAAAGCTTAAACATTGAGCAAGTTATGCCTTGTGGAAGTTGGGAAATTTTTGGATATTTTGAAAAGTCAACATTGATTCAAATGACCTAAAATTGCTAATGGGCCCATTTTTCTTCCATAATTCATCATTCATGACATGTGCACGACCACTTGGCCCAAAGGGAAGTATTTTCCCATTATTTATTTATTTGTTTGAATTTTTATTTATATTAATTCATTTAAATCATTTAAATATGTGAAAAATATTTAACTTAACCTAACCAATCTTTTTATACATGTTTTAGCCTCAAGATTTTGTGTATATGCAGATAAGGAAAGATTTGGGTTGATTGATCATGATTGGGAACAAAGAACACATGGAAAAGATTGAAAAAGATCCTTAAAAATCAAATTTTCAAAAAACCATCATTGCATTGGATTTGTTCTACTTTTCTTGACCTAATGGACTCACTACATAAGCCTGATCACAACCCTAATCAGAATACACGCTAAGCTGCGCAAGAAGGCCATTATCAAACTTGCAATTTTTCTCTAAAAACTCCAATCTGAAAACCACTTTTTTAGGTGGATTCAAGGCACGAAACTTGTTCTATTAGCTTGCCAAGGTTGTCCAGAAGCGATTGCAATCAAGAACATCCATCAAAACCTCAAGAATTGGTATACAGCATTCCAAATATGTCATGAAAAACTCATAATCGTGTTCTCAAATTTAGGCATTTTCATAACATTTTATTCATGGATTCTTATTCCTCATTTGATTCTGAAGCTAACCAATGCATTCAATTATGTTTTTATGCTGTATACACGATTTCACCATGTTTGAGTTTTAGGGTTTACAGGACCTCCAATTGGGGATTTTGAAACCAAGAAAAATTAGCCCTCAAGACCACCACCATTAGAATCATCATGGCTGGACGAACAAGAACCAACCCTCGCGCTCAATTTATGAGCGTCTGAGGGCTAATCGCTATTTTTTGGAAAGCTACCTAACAGAACGCGTGTAAAACCGTGGCCTAAATGTTTTGTATTTCAGGAACATGAAGAAGACGAAGTCGTGGCGAAACGTGATAGGCCCGTTCAAAAAATTCGCGCGCTGAAGGCATTAAGGGATTGTTTTCTTTTATTATATTTGTTGTTTATTTCTTTAACAAACGCATGATAGTGGTCCAGTGGCAATGTGTGAACGTTGGCAATGCATATGACCTGGGTTCGAGCCCCAGGTCTTCAATAATTTCCATGTTATTTTTCCTTTAACGTTCACGTGCAGCGCTTATGTTGAGGATCATGATACACCTCTTAATCCAGCCATCCACGTGCTCCTGGAGATCAGATCAAAGGCTGAGAATTGATGAGTACCATAGGCTTGAGTCAACGCCTCTGCACGTGCCCAGTAAAAGTCCACCAGGCCTTGCTAAATGGGCCAGATTACTAAGGCCAAACCTCCATACTGGGGTCTGAACCCCCAGGTTTGCACATTCTTTTTATTTTCTTTACTTTTTTTTGTATTATTACTTTTTATTCCTTTTAATTATTATTTGTCCAATTTAATTAATTATTTTCACAAAATATAAAAAATGCCTAAAAATCAGAAAAAGATAAAAAATATAATAAATATTTTTATTATAATATTTCTTGTAAATAAATGCATGTAAATTAATTAGTTTAAAATAGGGTTTTAATTTTAATTTCTTTCATAACAAAAATCTAAAAAATATAGAATTAGGTTTAATAAATGCTTTATTCTTTTTAATTTTTCTTTTTCACAATAATATCATTTATTTTATTTATTTTCATAATTAAAATTGCATATAAAAATTAGGTTTAATTCAGGTTTAATTCTAATGTTTTCTTAATAAATTAAAATAAAATAGAATTAGGGTTAGTAGTTAATTTTAATTAATTCTTTCTTTTTTCTATTAAATCTTAAAATACATAAAAATACCAAAAAACAAAAACAATTTCTTTTCTTAATTAATTAATTCATGTAAATTTTAATATTTTGCAAAAGGGTCCAACGCCCTCGTTTCGTTCTTAATTTCTTATTAATTCGCATATTTATTTTATTTTCATTATAATAATTATGTACCTCTCCCGAAGCCTTGTAAATTACTTCTCGCACTTTTAATTCTTTTAATTTCTTTATTTTCCGTCAAATCGGGTCCTGGTTAATTTTGGCGATGTGGACCCGCGCCATTTGTAATAGCTTAGAATTTACTTTTCCGCAAATATTTTAATTGTTAAACAAAGCATGCAAGAATGAATGTCTAAATAAAAACAAGCGTAGAACACCAATAACATGACAAGATAAATGCAAATGAAAACGACACACGAATCGCACACACCACCCCTAGGGTACGCCTCACTGTTGCCTTGCCTCGAAAGGTGATCGTCGAATAGAGGATGTCTTAGTAAGTCCTCATGATCCGGGAGCCTGGCATGAGGGTAGCTTCTAAGGTGTCTTCCCATTGCTCCGGTGATCACCATGTCCCGAACCTTCGAATTGACCCGAACACCTCCAATGGTGGTGCTACCTACCTCTCAATGGTGGGATGGCACTACTTCAAAGGACATTTACACAGACAAATTCCTTAGGGTAGGTAGGTTCTCGTAGATACTTGCTCTAATTTCAAAACAAATCAAAAAAATACTTTTCACACCGACACCTTTTCAAAAAGCTTTCGAAAGCAATTTTTCAAACACTCTTGAGGACTGATACAAGAGTCGAACTGGAATTTTCAAAGAAACTTTTTAAAACCCACATTGAAAAGAAAACAAACCATTTTTGAAAACACAACGAGCAAGTATCTAAGAGCCCATGGATAACCATGGATAGAAAGGGTGCTAACACCTTCCCTTTCTATAACCTACCTCCCGAACCGAGAGCAATCTCTTTAAGGAATTTTTCTGTGCTTTTGTCCTTTCCATTTGGAGAAAATAAAAGACGGTGGCGACTCTTGCTTCCGCGACATTTCGCGAACCAGCGTTAAACAGTCAGTTCCAGATCCACCGATCACAGAACTGGCGACTCTGCTGGGGAGACCTTTATAAAGTGAGGTGTACCTTAGGGATAGTTCATAACTGTGTTTTCACTTGTATTGATTTGCTTGCTTTACTATTGTGGGTTGCATCGGAGTTACATAGATCCTAACCCGGATCTGGGGATACCCTGTTAGGTAGCATAAGCTGTGAGGGACCTGTCCGGCGTAGACCGACACAGGTGAAGCAGTGGCTACGTTGGTGTGGCACCTTGGTATGTACCGATATCCCTTGTGTTGCAACGAGGAGAATATGGGTCTTCTAAGGAGTCATTAAGCACCAACAACCTTAGAACCTTAATTGACACAACTTGGCCTTTAGAATTGTAGCAGTATGCTACGCCCATTGAGGCTAAACTCTCGTGATGGTTCTGGCCGCAAGAAAAGATTGCGATGCTGGAGTTATGACCGATTGAGGGTAGTCAATGATATTGGGATCCTCTAAGAACCCGGTTACTTTTGATTAGGACAGGTATGAACCAACAAACTGAAAAAGGGTAATACCTAGACCTCATGCTGGCCTAAACTTTAGGGGCTTGCCTTGTGTGACTTGTGTGCCTTACCATGTTTGCCTTCGTATCTATCTGTGGTGTGCTTTATCATAACATCATAGCATCATGAGCATTGCATGCATCATGCATAAGGACTGACCATTTCAAAGACAAGAGGGTTTCACCTTTGCTCTGTTTTGTAGGACATTATGATGCCTGTGCGAAGGAATACTATCCGGTTCAACTTTGTTCGTTCACCTGAGTTGCTTGATGAGTTGGTTAGCAGAATTCAAAATACCACTTCCTTCATTCAGAGGCATGGTTCCCTTCTCAGTTTAGTCACTGCAAAGCGGGATCAACAGTTGATGAGTGTTCTGACCCAGTTCTATGACCCTCTGTACCAGTGCTTCACCTTTCAAGACTTCCAGCTGGTCCCTACCCTGGAAGAGTTCTCTGGTTTGCTTGGTATCCCTATCTTGGATCAGACTCCCTTTACTGGTTGGGAAAAGACCCTCAGGCTTGAGGATGTTGCTGCAGCTCTTCCTTTGACCCATCAAGAGGTAACAGACAACTGGGTGACTAGAAGCGGAGTTAAGGGTTTCTTGGCCAAGTTTCTAATTGGTAAAGCTAACAGTTTCTGGAATGACCTGGACTTTAGGGCATATGAAGACATCTTGGCTCTCCTAATCTATGGGTTAGTCCTGTTTCCTAATCCTGACAACTTCATCAATGTCACTGCCATAAGGATCTTTATGTCTCAGAATCCTGTGCCCACTCTCTTGGGTGACATCTTGCAACAACTTCATGCCCGTACTACTCGAAGACGAGGAACCCTATGGTGTTGTATCCCTTTGTTGGTGAGGTGGTTTATTTCGCACCTCCCTAAGTTCGTACTGAAGAATCAAGAAGGAAGAGGTTGGGCTCATAGGTTAATGTCTCTCACCGATAAAGACATCATTTGGACTTGTAGAGGTTTGGATGAGATAGCTATTATTGATCGATGCGGAGAATACCCTAATGTTCCTCTGATTGGTACCCAAGGAGGGATCTCTTACAATCCATGTCTAGCACTCCGTCAGTTTGGAAGAGCAAGAAGAGCAGGCCCCCATGAGATGTTGGTGCCTCACATCAGTTTCGAGTTTCAGGTAGATAGTGACGAGCTGCGTCGTAGGTTCATCAAGGCTTGGGACAAAGTTCATAAAGCTGACCCACAAGAGTTAGGGCCAAAGACTTCTTTACCTATGGAAGCCTACTACAAATGGGTTCGCATCCGTGCTCAGAAGTTAGGTATGCCGTATGAAGCTGTCAGACCCGTCATTCTTGAGTGTCCTGACAAAGATGGTGTTACTCCAACTGTCCTCCCTCCTCAAATACCTACTGATTATGAGACATTGAAGAGATCGTGGTCGCAACTACGAGAAGAGCGGGATTCTTACCGGGAAAATTTCAACGAGCAGGAATCAAAGATCCAGAAGCTAACCAAGCAGTTGGAGAATGAGAGAGCTCTGAATGCCTACATCCGTACTGAGAAGAGGAGACCATGGGATCAATAAGGAGCTCCAGATGTGCTTTTACAGTTTTATTCCCTGTTCAGTATTTCCTTTCATGTAACGCCTAAGGGCAACCTGTTGAATAATTCCAGTTTCAAAGTTGAATCTAATGAAGTGTGTTCCTTTTTGTTTACAAAGTTGATTCCCGATTGTCTTTGAAAACATAACTCATACGCATTTCATACATCATGTGCATAGCAGGTTTTTCCCTTTTTTCAGGTTGCTTACAGTTCTTCGCTGTTTATTTCAGCATCATGAATACCGACTCTTCATCAACTGAGACCTCCATCAAGGCTCTTCAGGCGCAGAATGCGCAGTTTCAGGAACTAATCAAGGGTTTGGCTCAAGGCCAAGAAGAACTGAAGGCTATGCTCCTGAAGAAGGAGAAGAAGAAGAAGAGAAGAACTGTTCTGTTCAACTCGGGCCGAAGGTTTAATAACACTCTGCAGCAGGAAGAGGCTGGTTCTTCTGTTGACAAGAGTTCTCCTCAGGAAGAAGCGAGGGTTCCTAGTCCGGTAGTCTCCGACAACGAGACTGATTTTGATGAAGAGCAGTACCCTCCTGCAGACGACAAATACAAGCAACTGGAGGATAGGTTGAAGGCTATGGAGATTCAACAGGTACCGGGGCTGGATTTCGGAGATCTGGGTTTGTCAACTGGTGTGATCATCCCTCACAAGTTCAAAGCACCATCCTTCTCTAAGTATGACGGGGCGTCTTGTCCCAAGCTGCATCTAAGGTCCTATGTTCGGAAAATTCAACCGTACTCTGCGGATAAGAATTTGTGGATCCACTTCTTCCAGGAGAGTCTTTCAGGGACTCATCTCGAATGGTTCTATCAGCTGGATGGGACCAAAGTTCGTAACTGGGAGGAGTTGGCTACTGCTTTCTATAAGCAGTATCAATATAATGCCGACCTTGCCCCCACACGTACCCAACTCCAGGGTATGTCGTTAGGTGCAAGCGAAGGTTTTAAAGAGTACGCTCAGAAGTGGAGAGACCTGGCTGGCAGGGTGCAGCCTCCGTTGACTGATCGGGAGCTGGTAGACATGTTCTTGGGGACCCTATCTGGGCCGTTTTTCAACCATCTGATCGGGAATTCTTCTGCTGGGTTTACTGATTTGATTCTGACTGGAGAGAGAATTGAAGCTGGGTTGAAGTCTGGAAAGATTGCGAAGGGTGCATCGTCTAGTTTGGAAAAGAAACCATTCAAGAAGGAGTCTAGTGCCGTATATGGTTCCCGGAAATCAGAGAGACCTAAGCGCCGCCAATCTGTCAGTGCGTTAATGATTGCTAAGCCTGCTGCCGCTCCTCGGCCGACCAATCCTTAAAGGGCTGAAAGACCCCGGAGGGAGTTTACCCGGTTAAGCATGACCCTATCGCAGATCCTGCCACAGTTGCTATCCACTAACTTAGTGACTGTCAGGGAGGCTCCGAAGTTCCCCAACACTGCATCTCCTAAGTACAACCCGAATGCTCGTTGTGCTTACCATTCAGATAGCCCGGGGCACTCTACCGATGACTATTGGGCGTTAAAGAACAAGCTGCAGGACCTTATTGACACCAAGGAGGTACAGTTCGAGGCATCTGAGAAGCCTAATGTGGTAACAGCTCCCCTACCTGCTCATGGAGTAAATGCTATTGGGGACGAAGACGAAGTGGACGATGCTGAGTTTGATAGCTGGATCTACCCGGCAACCGACAGTGGATCTAACAATTGGAGCGCAAAAGACAATCTCCCTGTTTCTCTTGTTACTGAGTAATGAATTCCTATGTTTTGTTATTTTGTAATAAACAATGATAAACTCTATGGCCCGTTGTCTTACCCGAGGCACCGTGGTTCTATTTGTGAGGGCATATAAATTGTCATTTCATATATCATGAATGAAAATCTTGGACGTTTTCCCGCATTGCAAATATTGTGCTCCTTTTCTGTCTTTCTTTCCTTTACATATATTTCAAAACAGCTGTATTTACACACACACTCACTCATACAGGTTTCAATCCACTCTGAATCTTACTGGTAACGACTCTGCTACCGCCAGTTATGACTTCGAAAATCCGATCAACTTAGCCGAAGACGAAGGTGAAGATGATTGCGAAGTGCCTGGTGAACTTGCAAGACTGTTGCTTCAGGAAGAGAGGGCAATTCAACCCCATGAAGAGCCAGTGGAAACAATCAACCTGGGTACTGAGGCAGACAGAAGAGAGGTAAAGATTGGTGCCAACCTAGAGCTCAGCGTGAAGCAACGGTTGACTAAAATGCTGCATGATTATATGGAGATCTTTGCCTGGTCCTACGAAGATATGCCCGGTTTGGATACCGATATTGTGGTCCATCACTTGCCAACTAAGGAAGACTGCCCTCCAGTTAAGCAAAAGGTCCGTCGGATGCGTCCAGAGATGTATGAGAAGATTAAAGCCGAGGTCATGAAACAGTTTGATGCTGGGTTCCTTGCAGTGACTTCTTACCCTCAGTGGGTTGCTAACGTGGTGCCGGTACCTAAGAAGGACGGTAAGGTCAGAATGTGTGTCGATTACAGGGATCTGAACAGGGCCAGCCCCAAGGATGACTTCCCCTTACCTCACATTGATGTCCTTGTTGATAATACGACTCAGCACAAAGTGTTCTCTTTCATGGATGGCTTTTCAGGTTACAATCAGATCAAGATGGCACCTGAAGACATGGAAAAGACTACATTTGTTACTCAGTGGGGCACCTTCTGTTACAAGGTCATGCCATTCGGGTTGAAGAATGCTGGGGCAACCTACCAACGTGCCATGGTTGCTTTATTTCATGACATGATCCATCATGAGATAGAAGTGTATGTTGACAACATGATCGCTAGGTCCCAGACTGAGGAAGAGCACCTAGATCATCTGCAGAAGTTGTTTGACCGGTTGAAACTATACAAGCTGAGATTGAACCCGAACAAGTGCACCTTCGAGGTAAGATCTGGAAAGTTGCTAGGCTTCGTGGTAAGTGACAAGGGTATTCAAGTGGACCCTGCTAAGGTCAAAGCTATTCAAGAGATGCCAGTTCCCAGGACAGAGAAGGAGGTCAGAGGCTTTTTAGGACGCCTGAATTACATTGCTCGCTTCATCTCACATCTGACTGCTACCTGTGAGCCAATCTTCAAGCTGCTGAAGAAAGATCATGTAGTACGATGGAATGATGAATGTCAGGCTGCGTTCGACAAAATCAAAGAGTATCTCCAAGAACCCCCTATCCTTATGCCACCGGTTGAAGGGAGACCTCTGATACTATACCTGACAGTGCTTGACATTTCAATGGGGTGTGTGCTGGGGCAGCATGACGAGTCTGGCCGAAAAGAGCATGCCATTTATTACCTCAGCAAAAAGTTTACCGACTGTGAGACCCGATACTCACTGCTTGAGAAAACTTGCTGCGCTTTGGTATGGGCTGCTCGCCGGCTGAGACAGTATATGCTGACTCACACTACCTTGTTGATCTCAAAAATGGATCCTATAAAGTACATATTCGAAAAACCTGCTCTGTCTGGGAGAATTGCAAGATGGCAATTGATCTTGACGAAATACGACATTCAGTATACGACCCAGAAAGCCATCAAGGGAAGTGTATTGGCAGACCACTTGGCACATCAAGCTGTAGATGATTATCAGTCAATGAACTTTGAATTTCCGGATGAAAGCATCATGATTGTGACTGATTGTGAAGTACCTGGACCGGATGAAGGACCTGAACCAGGATCCCGATGGTCTATGCACTTTGACGGAGCCTCCAATGCTTTGGGAAATGGTATCGGCGCCATCATCATATCTCCTCAAGGTACTCATACTCCACTCACTGCCCGGCTATGTTTCAACTGTACCAACAACATGGCGGAGTATGAGGCGTGCATCATGGATCTTCAAGCTGCGATCGACCTAAGGATCAAATTTCTAAGTGTCTTCGGGGATTCCGCTCTTGTGATCAATCAGATCAAAGGAGAGTGGGATACGAAACATCCAAACCTGATTCCTTACAGAGAATGTGTATTGACCCTGATCCCCCACTTCACAGAGATAACCTTTGAACACTTTCCAAGAGAAGAGAATCAGCTGGCGGACGCGTTAGCTACAATGTCTTCTATGTTTAAGGTCAAATGGGATAATGAGGCTCCCCGGATCATCATCTGGAAACTGGACGAACCGACATACTGTTGCGATCTCGAGACTGAATTGGTGACTGAGAAGCCTTGGTACCATGAGATGAAGAGATACTTGGAAACTCAGGAATACCCTGAAGGTGCCTCTATCAATGATAAGAAGTTCTTGAGAAGGTTCGCAGCAAAGTTCTTCCTTAGCAACGGCATCTTGTACAAGCGAAACCATGATTCAACCCTACTGCGTTGCGTAGATAAGACTGAAGAAGAAAGGATCATGGAAGAGCTACATGAAGGGACCTTTGGTACGCATTCCAGTGGACATACTATGGCTAAAAAGATCCTACGGGCAGGATATTACTGGTCCACAATGGAAGCTGACTGTTACCAATATTCCAGGACATGCCACAAGTGCCAGATTTATGCAGACAAGGTGCATGTTCCTCCGGTTCCCCTGAATGTTCTGACTGCGCCTTGGCCGTTTGCAATGTGGGGCATAGACATGATCGGCGAGATTAAACCTACGGCATCTAATGGGCATCGCTTCATCCTAGTGGCGATTGATTATTTTACGAAGTGGGTTGAGGCAGCATCCTATGCTACGGTAACCAAGACTGTTGTGGCACGGTTCATTCGGCACAACCTGATCTGTCGGTACGGCGTCCCTGAGCGGATTATTACAGACAACGGTACCAATCTGAACAACAAGATGATCGTTGAGCTCTGCGAACAGTTCAAAATACAGCACCACAATTCTTCTCCTTACAGACCGAAGATGAATGGGGATGTTGAAGCAGCAAATAAGAACATCAAGAAGATCGTGCAGAAGATGACAGTGACTTATAAAGATTGGCACGAGATGTTACCGTTCGCTCTACATGGGTACCGTACCTCAGCTAGGACGTCAACCGGGGCAACTCCTTTCTCTCTGGTTTATGGCATGGAGGCAGTCTTACCGATCGAAGTACAAATTCCCTCTCTCCGGATAATGAAAGATGCAAATCTGAACGAAGATGATTGGATCCAGACACGACTTGATCAGCTCAACCTCATTGATGAAAAGAGACTTGCTGCTATCTGTCACGGTCAGACGTATCAGAAACGGATGATCAGGGCATTTAACAAAAAGGTCAGACCACAGGAATATCAAGTTGGGGATCTGGTAATCAAGAGAATCATCCTTCCTCAGAGTGATCCAAGGGGCAAATGGACCCCTACGTACGAAGGGCCATTTGTGGTTAAACATGTGTTCTCAGGAGGAGCAATGATATTAACCAATATGGATGGTGACGACCTTCCTCACCCCGCCAATGCAGACATAGTAAAAAGATACTACGCATAAAAAAGACCCGCTAGGCTGACATGCCTAGGCAAAAATTAGGGCTTCCCGTCGAACCAAAAGGGTTCGGGCAAAATGAAGGGATGAAAATAAAAAAATCTGTACACCCGGCAAGTCGAAAACCTGAAAAGGCGGCTTGGGCAAAAATGGGTATCCCGGTGGACTGAAAACCCGAAAGGGCGGTCCAGGCAAAAATTAGGGATAAAGCGTAATACTATGTCTCATTGATCACTTTGCATCCAGAATCCGGTATCTGCATCAAGTTCAGACGGCATCGATCAGTCAGCTCCACCTTCAACCAAGGTCATCAAGTGATGAGACACTCGGAGTTATAAAGGCAATAGCAGAGTTGAAACCCAGTGGGATCATTCATTTCACACAGCTGTTTATTTTCTTTTGTACAAAATCTGTATAAACTCTTTTGTTCGGCGACGTTCTCTTACTAGGACGTCAGCCTCTTGTACACAAAACGCCTATTCACAGGCCATTCAAAATCAATACAAATATATTTTCAGTTAAACGTGCCAAGTATTTTTCTTTTTTCTGTTTTGTTTCGCGAAGAACGTCCAAGGTTCAATTTGTGATATATGCATTGACAATAACTTGCTAACTCATAAATATTTGCATACGAAACAAAGGAATTAATTGCAGGTAACACTAGAAACAGGGGCAATAAAGAGTTGTCTGAGCAATCTAATTGTTCTATCCTCCAAGGTACCAAGGTAGGTTCAGCTAAAGAACATGTCCAAGTACATATTAATTCCCCAGAGAGTGGTTCAGCAAAACAGTGCATTCTTCTCCAAGCAAAATTATCAAATCTCAAGGAAGTTGAGTATCCTCCAGTAGACCTCAACATTCCCCAGCAGCAATCCATATATTCTTAACAAGCATCCCCGGCAGTCTTGGTCTAAAGATTGTTCCCCGGCGGCATACCAGCATTCAAAGGAATCACTTCCCCAACATATCAAAACTTCCCCAAGAAAGTCCAATCCAGTTCCCCAGGAAAGTTGGAAGTCATCTCCCCAAGCAATAAGCATATCCCCAGTAGATTCTGGAAGCTTATCCCCTCGCAGAACACAAACGCGTCGTCCGGCTTGATTTAAAGAGTTATTTCCTTAACAGGATATAACTGGGTTATCCTCAGCCAAAAGCCACGGAAAGAGCGTCCTCGACGAAGTCTTCTATCCCCAGCGAAGTCTATCAACACTTCCAACAATAAGGGTATCCCCAGCAAATTATTATCAACACTCAGCAAGGCATCCCTCTTCCCACAGAGTATTGCTTCCCAGCATGGTCGCTAGAGTATTTTGCTCCCCGCAGAATCTTCCATTTGCCAAGTTTATTCCGCAACGGAGTCATCTTCTCCTACCGGTATTCTTGCAGTTATTATCCCCAGCGGAAGCAAAATCTATTCTTCAACATCAGCCCAGGATACGACTTCCCGGCACCCGTCAAGGATTCACTTTCCTAGACAAAAACATACATAAAACATCACATACATCATTATAGCATGCATAGACGCATTATATCATACAAATCTCATTTATGTTGAGAATATCATTGCTTGATCCATATCATGCATTGCATATGACTGACCTTTACCTTTCAGGAAAGAGGCAGTTGAGATTCTCAATCATATTTCAAGACCTAGACCGGTTCAGTTAATCGACTCCAAAGATTTCTTATCCAGTCCCAGGCCTTCTCTAGTCCAGCTAAATCGACTCCCAACAGATTTTTCTGATGAAGACTCAGTAGAAGTTATCCTAGATGGTTCCCTCTCCGACGGTGAGTGAGGCGATCATTCCTTTTCAAATGGTTCCCCCTCCGACGGTGAGTGAGGTGGTAATCCCTTTTCAGATGTTTCCCTCTCTGACGGTGAGTGAGGTGATAGTCTTCTATGGTTCCCTCTCCGACGGTGAGTGAGGTGATAGTCTCCTATGGTTCCCTCTCCGACGGTGAGTGAGGTGGTAAGTCCTTTTCAGATGTTTCCCTCTCCGACGGTGAGTGAGGTGATAGTCTTCTATGGTTCCCTCTCCGACGGTGAGTGAGGTGGTAAGTCCTTTTCAGATGTTTCCCTCTCCGACGGTGAGTGAGGTGATAGTCTCCTATGGTTCCCTCTCCGACGGTGAGTGAGGTGGTAAGTCCTTTTCAGATGTTTCCCTCTCCGACGGTGAGTGAGGTGATAGTCTCCTAAGGTTCCCTCTCCGACAGTGAGTGAGGTGGTAAGTCCTTTTCAGATGTTTCCCTCTCCGACGGTGAGTGAGGTGATAGTCTCCTATGGTTCCCTCTCCGACGGTGAGTGAGGTGGTAAGTCCTTTTCAGATGTTTCCCTCTCCGACGGTGAGTGAGGTGATAGTCTCCTATGGTTCCCTCTCCGACGGTGAGTGAGGTGGTAATTCCTTTTCAAGATGTTTCCCTCTCTGACGGTGAGTGAGGTGATAGTCTCCTATGGTTCCCTCTCCGACGGTGAGTGAGGTGGTAAGTCCTTCTCAGATGTTTCCCTCTCCGACGGTGAGTGAGGTGATAGTCTCCTATGGTTCCCTCTCCGACAGTGAGTGAGGTGGTAATTCCTTTTCAGATGGTTCCCTCTCCGACGGTGAGTGAGGTGATAATTCCTTTCAGATTATAATTTCCTATGGTTCCCTCTCCGACGGTGAGTGAGGTGATTCCCTTTCAGATTATAATGACCTATGGTTCTCTTCCCGATCCTGCGAAGATGGTATTTCCCACCAAGATTTTCTCAACGAGCGTTGTTAAAGTTAAAATCACCCAAGGTTATCTTACCGTTCATGCTAAGGTAGTGAATACCCCTGGTTCATTCATCACCTTTTGAAGATCCAGACTCAGCTCCTGTAACCAGTCAGGACACATCTATACCAAGCATCTGAAAACCAACTCCTGCAACGTGTCAGGTACTCATTTTTCTGTTTTGCAGGTATGCAGGTTCTCGCTAAGGAATCTCTTACGCGATCAACATCCAGATGGCATCTATAAGCCCATCACCCTATTCATCAATCTCCAAATGGCATCTGTAAGCCCATTCCCATCACCACTGCTACTATGTGAGCGCAAATTTCTGGGCACTCTAGTGTTCAATCATCTTCCACCCTCAGATTACGAAAGGCACGTCCGCCAATCTGCATCCTCAGGTCTAAGAAGATTGAACAGGGGCAACTGTTGTACCCCAAAATTTGCCCTCCCATATTCTCCAAGAAATTGCCAAGTCAAGCTGCAAAAGTCCCCAGGGGTTGCACAATACAAAGGTCTCCCATACAGTCAAAACTAGGGTTTGTGTTCTGATCAAGAAAATGAAGTTTTCAAAGGCCCAATCAAGTCTCTCATGCCTACAAATATGGTCAAGCATCCTCATATCAAGTTTCAAGGCATTCAGTACAAAATTGCACACTCAAAAACCCTAATTGCACTACAGTCAACTGTAGGGGCAAAATGGTCATTTGACAGTCAAAAGTTCAAATTTTTGGTCAACATATCATTTTGAAGCCACAAACATCATTTGATCAATGCTTGATCATGATTCTCAAAGCTTGGCTCAGAAATCATCAAGATGCAAAAAGTTTCCTTATTTGGACAGTTGAAAAAGTCAACTGAAATTGACCAGGGCATAACTTTCACATGGATTATCAGAAAAATTCCATCCAAAGCTCATTTTGAAGAGAAAGACATTTCCTACAACTCATCTTCATACTTCAAGTCCAAGAAATGCACTCACAAAAAGTTATCAATTTCAACATTATAGGTCATTTTTAAAGGTCAACAAAAAGGGACTTTAAGTCAAAGGCCATAACTTGAGATTGGTAAATCAAAATGACATGGCACCAAATACATTGGTTAGAGGACTCAAAGACCTTTCTAAAATGTCCAAGAACATGAGAAAAGCTTAAACATTGAGCAAGTTATGCCTTGTGGAAGTTGGGAAATTTTTGGATATTTTGAAAAGTCAACATTGATTCAAATGACCTAAAATTGCTAATGGGCCCATTTTTCTTCCATAATTCATCATTCATGACATGTGCACGACCACTTGGCCCAAAGGGAATTATTTTCCCATTTTTTATTTATTTATTTGAATTTTTATTTATATTAATGCATTTAAATCATTTAAATATGTGAAAAATATTTAACTTAACCTAACCAATCTTTTTATACATGTTTTAGCCTCAAGATTTCGTGTATATGCAGATAAGGAAAGATTTGGGTTGATTGATCATGATTGGGAACAAAGAACACATGGAAAAGATTGAAAAAGATCCTTAAAAATCAAATTTTCAAAAAACCATCATTGCATTGGATTTGTTCTACTTTTCTTGACCTAATGGACTCACTACATAAGCCTGATCACAACCCTAATCAGAATACACGCTAAGCTGCGCAAGAAGGCCATTATCAAACTTGCAATTTTTCTCTAAAAACTCCAATCTGAAAACCACTTTTTTAGGTGGATTCAAGGCACGAAACTTGTTCTATTAGCTTGCCAAGGTTGTCCAGAAGCGATTGCAATCAAGAACATCCATCAAAACCTCAAGAATTGGTATACAGCATTCCAAATATGTCATGAAAAACTCATAATCGTGTTCTCAAATTTAGGCATTTTCATAACATTTTATTCATGGATTCTTATTCCTCATTTGATTCTGAAGCTAACCAATGCATTCAATTATGTTTTTATGCTGTATACACGATTTCACCATGTTTGAGTTTTAGGGTTTACAGGACCTCCAATTGGGGATTTTGAAACCAAGAAAAATTAGCCCTCAAGACCACCACCATTAGAATCATCATGGCTGGACGAACAAGAACCAACCCTCGCGCTCAATTTATGAGCGTCTGAGGGCTAATCGCTATTTTTTGGAAAGCTACCTAACAGAACGCGTGTAAAACCGTGGCCTAAATGTTTTGTATTTCAGGAACATGAAGAAGACGAAGTCGTGGCGAAACGTGATAGGCCCGTTCAAAAAATTCGCGCGCTGAAGGCATTAAGGGATTGTTTTCTTTTATTATATTTGTTGTTTATTTCTTTAACAAACGCATGATAGTGGTCCAGTGGCAAGGTGTGAACGTTGGCAATGCATATGACCTGGGTTCGAGCCCCAGGTCTTCAATAATTTCCATGTTATTTTTCCTTTAACGTTCACGTGCAGCGCTTATGTTGAGGATCATGATACACCTCTTAATCCAGCCATCCACGTGCTCCTGGAGATCAGATCAAAGGCTGAGAATTGATGAGTACCATAGGCTTGAGTCAACGCCTCTGCACGTGCCCAGTAAAAGTCCACCAGGCCTTGCTAAATGGGCCAGATTACTAAGGCCAAACCTCCATACTGGGGTCTGAACCCCCAGGTTTGCACATTCTTTTTATTTTCTTTAGTTTTTTTTGTATTATTACTTTTTATTCCTTTTAATTATTATTTGTCCAATTTAATTAATTATTTTCACAAAATATAAAAAATGCCTAAAAATCAGAAAAAGATAAAAAATATAATAAATATTTTTATTATAATATTTCTTGTAAATAAATGCATGTAAATTAATTAGTTTAAAATAGGGTTTTAATTTTAATTTCTTTCATAACAAAAATCTAAAAAATATAGAATTAGGTTTAATAAATGCTTTATTCTTTTTAATTTTTCTTTTTCACAATAATATCATTTATTTTATTTATTTTCATAATTAAAATTGCATATAAAAATTAGGTTTAATTCAGGTTTAATTCTAATGTTTTCTTAATAAATTAAAATAAAATAGAATTAGGGTTAGTAGTTAATTTTAATTAATTCTTTCTTTTTTCTATTAAATCTTAAAATACATAAAAATACCAAAAAACAAAAACAATTTCTTTTCTTAATTAATTAATTCATGTAAATTTTAATATTTTGCAAAAGGGTCCAATGCCCTCGTTTCGTTCTTAATTTCTTATTAATTCGCGTATTTATTTTATTTTCATTATAATAATTATGTACCTCTCCCGAAGCCTTGTAAATTACTTCTCGCACTTTTAATTCTTTTAATTTCTTTATTTTCCGTCAAATCGGGTCCTGGTTAATTTTGGCGATGTGGACCCGCGCCATTTGTAATAGCTTAGAATTTACTTTTCCGCAAATATTTTAATTGTTAAACAAAGCATGCAAGAATGAATGTCTAAATAAAAACAAGCGTAGAACACCAATAACATGACAAGATAAATGCAAATGAAAACGACACACGAATCGCACACACCACCCCTAGGGTACGCCTCACTGTTGCCTTGCCTCGAAAGGTGATCGTCGAGTAGAGGATGTCTTAGTAAGTCCTCATGATCCGGGAGCCTGGCATGAGGGTAGCTTCTAAGGTGTCTTCCCATTGCTCTGGTGATCACCATGTCCCGAACCTTCGAATTGACCCGAACACCTCCAATGGTGGTGCTACCTACCTCTCAATGGTGGGATGGCACTACTTCAAAGGACATTTACACAGACGAATTCCTTAGGGTAGGTAGGTTCTCGTAGATACTTGCTCTAATTTCAAAACAAATCAAAAAAATACTTTTCACACCGACACCTTTTCAAAAAGCTTTCGAAAGCAATTTTTCAAACACTCTTGAGGACTGATACAAGAGTCGAACTGGAATTTTCAAAGAAACTTTTTAAAACCCACATTGAAAAGCAAACAAACCATTTTTGAAAACACAACGAGCAAGTATCTAAGAGCCCATGGATAACCATGGATAGAAAGGGTGCTAACACCTTCCCTTTCTATAACCTACCTCCCGAACCGAGAGCAATCTCTTTAAGGAATTTTTCTGTGCTTTTGTCCTTTCCGTTTGGAGAAAATAAAAGACGGTGGCGACTCTTGCTTCCGCGACATTTCGCGAACCAGCGTTAAACAGTCAGTTCCAGATCCACCAATCACACATTGTCTAAAGGACATTAGCACAGTTTAATTCCTTTTTCGAGTAGGTAGATGGTTCTTAAGTACTTGCTCCTTTTAAAACTAAACAAAACTTTTCGCACTTACACTCTCTTCAAAACAAAAACTCTTTTCAAACCCACAAACACAAAGAAAAGCAAAATTTTGAAAACACAATGTGCAAGTACCTAAGAGCCCGTGGATAACCACAGATAGAAAGGGTGCTAATACCTTCCCTTTCTATAATCTACCTCCCGAACCCGAGAAATATCTCAAAAGGGAATTTTTCTGTGCTTTTGTCCTTTCCTTGTTAGATAAAATAAAAGACGGTGGCGACTCTTGCTTACCACGACATTTTGCAAAAACAAACACAAACGCGAACCAGCATCCTAAAACAGTCAGTTCTCATTCCCACCGATCACACACTGCTAGACTATGTGTTATACCCCAAAATTTTCCCTCTCTTCTTTCTATACATTCTTCACAAAGTATATCCAATACTCAAGGATTCTCAATAATTGATCAAACAAAATCACCTCCGAAATACTGAGACCACAAATTAGGGGTTTGACTAAGAACGTCTGATCATTGACTTTTGACCTAATACATGACCCAATGGCTTGAAGCATAATATCAAAGACTCAAACATAACATGTTGACCCAATTCCATGACTCAATTCATCTCTCAAGATCAATTGATTGATAATTGAAATTTGGTCAACTGATGAAAAAGTCAACTATACACCAAAAAGTCAAACTTTAATTTTTTGATCAAAATTGAGTTTCAAAGATTACATCTCATCAATATATTCAAAAATATGAAAATTGATCATCAAGAAATCAAGAAAGTCAAAAGTCATTTTGAAAAGTCAAACTTTGCAAGACTTAGAAATTTTTCTAAGTGTTTTTATACATGTTAATTTCATTACTTCATGACATTTTTTCACCAAGATGCAAGATGATTCAAAGAAAACTTCCAACATGAAAGTTGTAGATCTTGATGAATTCTACAACTTTATATTAGAGGGTTGATGTCCAAAAAATGCTTAGATTTGAAGATATGAGCTCATGAAGTCGTGACATTTTTGTATAAACACTCAGAGAAACTTCCAACAGATTTTGGTCAATTTTTATCTCAACTTCTTGGCCAATTTACATCAAGTTCCAGTTTGATTTAACAAAAGTGGAAAACGTGAGAGTTGTAGAGGATGTTTCAAGCTTTCCAAAACATCCAAGAGCATGAATTTATCATACTTGAGCTAGGAGATTCAAGGACCTGGATTTGGGCATCCATTCTTGAATTGCAAGTCATTTTGTTGAAGAACATATAACAAAATCCTTATGCCATGCTGCATAATCTTACTTTGCAGGCCTTTTGACTTGCAAATATATCCATAATCAGATGTTTACACAATTGATTGAACCATTATCCAAGTGATTCAAGTATTATCCATTGCATCATTCCATTTATGGCACAAAGGCATCATTGCCATTCACATAAAGCATGCTTTATACCAAGTCAACTCTCCTTGAGAATCTCAACTGTTTTTTTATGCACGCACAATGTCAAAGCAAGAATCAACATGCCAAAAAAATCCTATCCACTTCAGATCCCTTTTGTACCATGCATTGGGACATCAAATTTCAAATAACTTGGTTGTTTCATCTCAACCAAACTAAAATTCCACAGCTTGTGAAACAAATTCTCTCATCCTCTCAAACCTTATCTATAAATAGAGAGGCCATTTGCAAGCTATAGGCAAAAAGGTATTTTTTGTGTGTAGACAAGCCCTCAAAATCTCATACTCTCAAAAAAGCCATAACTGTCCATAAAACCTCCACTCTTGAGCTTTGAAGTCTAAATCTTTGAACCTCTCACACCTTGCAAGTTTTGTCCAAACAAATCATCCAAACACTCCACATACATCATATAAGAGTTTGTTTAAACACGAGAACAACTTATGTTACATCATCATCACCATTTTCTAAGCTTAAAAAACAGCCACCTGCAACTTGACTTCTCCAAGACAACACAACAACTCTAAATCAAAACACTAATTTTAGTTTCAAGGTAAGTTTTATTAACTTTGGACTCTTCATACAAGCATCATTAGTGGTCCATTTGTGAAGATAAAATGTAGATATTATTACCCCTGAAGCTAACCATATGCTTACTTTTCATTTTCACTAACCATGTGTTGAGATCTGACTTATATGTGACAGAACAATGTTAGAAGTAAAAAAACAGCAGTATGAGTCGATGCATTTCTCTATGAGTCGACACATATTAGGTAAACCACAGGTTATGAGTCGATTCAAACCATTATGTATCGATACAAACTGTTGTATGAGTTGATACAAAATGCGAATGTGTTGACTCATACTGAGTTAATTTTCATTTTCCAGAAACAAGAAGCGATATGTATCGATGCATAAGTGCATGCCTAGACTCATACTGAGTTAATTTCATTTTCCAGAAGCATGAAATGATATGTATTAATGCATAAGTTCATGCGTCAATGCATAGAGGTTTTCGTATCAATGCATAAGTGCATGCGTCAATACATAAAGGTTGTCATATCAATGCATAAGCACATGTGTCAATACATAAAAGTTTTTTAAAAAAATTTCTTTTTTTTTACATTATCTTTATATTTCTTTATATTTTTATTATTATTCATTATTAAATATGGTTGTAATAGTGTGATACGGTGGCCAGAACCGGGACTTGTTTCCCTTTTTTAGGAATTACTGGTTTGCGTTTTGCGTTTGTGTTTGCAAAATGTTGCGGTAAGCAAGAGTCGCCACCGCCTTTTATTTTATCCAACAAGGAAAGGAAAAAAGCACAGAAAAATTCCTTTTTCGAGATATTTCTGAGTACGGGGGTAGATTATAGAAAGTGAAGGTATTAACACCCTTTCTATCCGTAGTTATCTACGGGCTCTTAGGTACTTGCTCATCATTTTCAAAATTGTTTTCTTTGTGCTTCTCTGATTTGAAAAGCTTTTGTTTTGACTTCGATTTAACTCTTGCTTCTGTCTTCAAGAGTGTAATGAAGTGTTTTTGAAAACTTTTCTTGTAAAGGAGTGTAAGTGTGAATTTTTTTGTTTGGAATGAGCAAGTACTTAAGAACTAATCTACCTACTCGAAAAAAGAATCGTTCTATGTTCGTTTCCTTTAGACAATGCTATTCCACCATTAGTGAGTAGGTAGAATCATCGTTGGAGTTTGAGGGTCAATTCGAAATGGGACGTACGGTCACTAAAGAAATGTTAGGACGTCTTAGTAGTAACCCTAATGTCTTAGATCAATTATTCGAGGCAACAATTCTGAGGCAACCATTCCGGGGTAACTTTTCCGAATCGGGACTTTGATCTTTGTTTAGACAAAAGGATGACCACTAAAGCATCCTATACTTAATGACCGTTTACCGAAGGCAACCAAGTGGGAGTGTACCCTAGCAGTGCGCATGTGCGAGTGATTCAATTTCAAATTATTTATCTTTTCACATTTTAGGGTTATCTAACTGTTTTAAAGTTAACATACATTCTTGTCATGCATCCTAATATCATACATCTAACAGTTTAATATTTTGCGAAAATAAAAGTGCAGAAATTAAACTAAGTTATTACAAGGCTTCGGGTATTTACATAGCCAAAAACAAACCCTTAGATAATAAAGCGATAAATGAAAATAAAAGTCCTAATTAACTATTACAACTTGTAGGCAGTTACATCAATATGGTAAATAATAAAACAATAAATCGCGCGCGTGCGCATATGCCCTAGGAGTGCGCATGTGCGAGTGTGTCGTTTTCAGTTATTTTTATCTTTGTACATGTTAAAAGTGGTCTAATTTGATTTTAAGATTAACATTAAGTCTTGTCATGCAAACCCTATTATCAAGCATCTAGCAATTATAATTTGCGGAAATAAAATGCGGAATTTAAATTACAAGGTGTCGGGTATTTACATCGCCAAAGACAAACCCTTTTGAAAAATAAAATAAAGCGGTAAAAATAATTAAACGTCCTATTTAACTATTACAATCCGGAAGCAGGTACATTATTGGATATAAATAAATACAACGCGCGGGAAATTAAATTGAGTGCGAATTAGGGTTTGGACCCTTTTGGTTAAAAAACATGTCTTTTTGGTTTTTTTTTGTTTTTAAATTAAGAAAGAAATTAAACCTAAATTAAAGAACTAAATTAAATTAATAAATTAATTAAATGAAAACAAATTAATTATGACCTATTTTTGGTTTTTTTTGTTATCTTAAGAAAGAAATTAAAATTAATTAAATTAGTAGTTAAAACCTAATTAAATCTAATCAATTTTAATTATTTACAAAAATAAGTTAGAGTTTTCTAGAATTTAAAAACCTAATCAATTAATAAATTTAGGGTTAATACCTATTTTCACCCCTGACATATGGGGTGTATTTGAAAAACCCCCTGCCAAAAAAAAAGTTCCAATTGTTACCTTGACAAATTTTAAAAGTTTCAGTTTTTACCTTGAGGATGCCACATCACCTAAAAGGCTGATGTGGCTTATATTTTTGTGGCATCCTCAAGGTAAAAACTGAAACTTTTAAAATTTGTCAAGGTAAAAACTGAAACTTTTAAAATTTGTCAAGGTAACAATTGGAACTTTTTAGGTGATGTGGCATCCTCAAGGTAAAAACTGAAACTTTTAAAATTTGTCAAGGTAATAATTGGAACTTTTTTTTTGGCAGGGGGGTTTTTCAAATACACCCCATATGTCAGGGGTGAAAATAGGTATTAACCCATAAATTTATTAAGAAAAATAAAAGTTTAAAATTTGATTGAAATAAAAATATTTTTGTGATTTTATTTAATAAAAACAGAATTTTGTGATTGGTTAGAAAATTAAATAAAACAATTAAAGTATTTAAACAAAAAATAAATAAAAGAGAAAAGAAGAATTGGGCCTGCTTTTGAAGGGTGTTGGTAGCAATTTGAAGGCTCATTATCAGCTAGCCTGTTTGACTTTCTCTGATCTAGTGTGGGCGCATTGACTTGGGCCTTGGTGTACCTCCAGTCATGGACCACCAGATCTGGCCATTGGCCATCTGGCGCCTGGATGGGTGAGGGAGCATGGTAGGTTGCAAACTTGAGCGTGCATACAATCACCTGAAAACAAAAATTATTGAGAAAGTGGGGGACCTGGGATTCGAACCTAGGTCCTGAGGGAAAATGCATTGCTCGCTTTGCAACTACACCACGCTGCTTTAGTTGTTAACATAATAAATATTAATCATAATATAATAGAACAAAAACAAGTGGTTAGAAATAAAAAAAGCGCCAAGATTTGAATGGCCAAATAGAGGGATGCCACACATCATCCCTGACCTCTCGTCCGTGGCTAAAAGGTCAAATACCTATACCAACAGACAGAAGTCCGTAGCTATAATCAAGTCTATCTCCAAAATCCTGTACAGGCCACAAAAATGATTTCCAAGGGCATGGGCGTGTTCGTCTCAACCTCCTGGTCATAACCATACCCTTCATGGAGGTCAATTGTTCCTGAAACAAAAACTCCCCAAAACTCCAAGCAAACCCTAGCTATGGCGAATTGCAATACAGATCATATAAATGAAATTAAATGATGCAAAAAGTTTGAACATATTCTTGTGATCACGAATATGCCATTAATTTGTTCAAATGATGCCAGAATAACTCAAATTTATTTCAAGAATATGGCTATGTCGCGTGAGACTTACAGTGCACTAGGGAGTCTGAAAATGCGTGGCTTGGATCCAGGTAGCCTGTGTGAATGTCCAGGAATCGATTGGAACAAGTCTCGACCTCTGAAAACGCCTCTAACCTGGATTTCGACCTCAAGCATTTTTGTGATTTTTTCAGTTCTTGTTCTGCCTCTTCCAATGATTTTCCACCCTTATTTTTGTGTGCTTAGCTTCCTTATGTAATGTGTACTGCATTAGGGTAAGAAACTTGGTCCAAATCTTTCCATATCAATGCTCATGAATTGGATTTGATTCCACCATTAAAACCTTCCAAATTTGATTTGATTTGGATCTTTTTGTGCATACAAGCGTTGATTCGAATTTGATTGTGATTCTAGCTGTAAACAAAGCCTAAAACAACCAAAAAATCATGAGTTATCAATGCCTTGGATTTTATATGATTTTATATGATTTAAAATGAATTAATTCAAATAATAATCAAATTAAATAATAAAAATGAGATATAGGTACATGGCTGAAGCTAGGGCACGTGGGAAATAATACAAACTTAAATCAAGTGGAAAAGAATGGGCCTATTTGGCAAAATTTTATGTTTTGGGGATAGTTGACTTTTGGAAATTTTGCAAAGAAAATCCAACTTCAACAATGCATAACTTCTTCAATTTTGAACTTTTGGAAGTGTTCTTTGACTTTTTAGAAAGCTTAAGATGTCCTCTAAGCAACCCTTTTAGTATCATCTCAATTTTATATTCCATGCTCAAGTTATAAACTTTGACAAAAAAGGTATTTTTGCTGACTTTCAAAAATGACCTATAATGTCCAAATTCATAACTTCTTGTGAGTGTATTTTTTGATCTTTGGGTATGAAGATGGATTTTAGGGAACTGCATCCTATTCAAAATGGGCTTTGGATGGGTCATTTCTAATAAATTATGAGAAAGTTATGCTTGGTCAAAGTTGAGTTGACTTTTCCTACAAAACCCTAATTTAGCAACTTTTGAATCTTGATGAATTTTGAGCAATCCTTGATGAATCATGATCAACCCTTAATAAAATGATGAAATATACTTCCAAATGAGAATGTTGACAAAAAATCTTGAAGTTTAACTGTATTTGGGTCACAGTTGACTTTTGCCCTAGCACAGTCGACTTTTGGACCTTTGAGCAATTGGCTGAGCAAACTTCCTTTGCAAGGCTTGAAATTTGACATGGATGATCTTGAGAACATATTAGGGCATTTGGGAGCACTTGAGGTCACTTGGATTCAAAGATATTGATGCAACACAAAACCCTAATTTGGGGTGGACTGCCTTAGGAGATAGCTTGCCTGGCCAACTCTTGAGCAACCTTGAGCCACTTGAAGATTTTTCTTGCAATGTTTTGAGAAATATGAGAGGGCAAATTTTGGGGTACAACACATATTCTCAAAATCAAATGTAAGCAAGATAAATCAAAACTAAAGCCATGGATAGCTTCGTCTAGACCTGCTGAGTTCAATGATGGCCCTTTCATGGCCCAATTTTTCCTATACACGAAGATCCCAAATCGAAGCAAGAAACCCTAATAATGGTGAAATCCAATACAGGCCATGAAAATGAAATTAAACGATACAGAAAGCTTGCATATGTGATGGTGAACAAGAATATATGATTAGAATTCGATGAATGTGCAAGAATTATGTAAATCGAATTCAAGAAAAGTGCAATATCGTGACTGACTTACAGTGTGTTATAGGGCATGGAAATGCTTGGTCTTGATTGGTTTTGCTTTCCTACAATCCCAGGAAGCAATTGGAATGGTCAAAGAGTCTTGAATTGGCCTGGAACAATGAAATTGTGTTGGCACTTTTTTGGTGTTTTTTCAAGTTTTGTTCTTGATCATACTCGTCTCTCTCTAGCCTCTTTTGGTCTGCACATCATCCTTATGTATTGAGGCATGAATTAGGGTTGAAATAATGATCACAATCTTCTTCCATCAATGCATTTGATTTTGATTTGATTCCTTTGAAAACCATTCCAAAAATAGTCCAAATCCAATCTTTTTGTGCATCTCATGCCTTTACACGAATTTGATCTCATGCTAGTTGGAATTTAAGACCTGAAACAAGTACAAAATCTTGTGTTTTCAATATTTTGGATTTTCTATGATTTGTTTTAATTTAAAATGAATTAATTCAAATAAAAATCAAAATAAATAATAAAAATAAGATAATGACAAGTGGAAAAGGATAGGGCTCGTGGACCATGTTGCCAACTTAAAACAAGTGAAAAAGATTGGGCCCATTTAGAAAAAATTGCATTTTTAGGCATAGTTGACTTTTGGCAATTTTGCAAAAAAGGTCAACTTCACCAATGCATAACTTCCTCAATTTTGACTCTTTGAAGGTGTTATTGGACTTTTTATAAGTATTGAGATGTCCTCTAAGCAAAACTTTTGGTATCATCTCAATTTTATATTCCATGCTCATGTATGAAGCTTTGACAAAAAGGGTGTTTTTGTTGACTTTTCAAAATGACCTATAATGTCCAAATTCATAAATTCTCGTGAGTGCATATTTTGAAATTGGGAGATGAATATGGATTGTAGAGAATGTCAACCTATTCAAAATGAGAGATTTGGATGGGTCATTTCTCATAAAGTATGATAAAGTTATGCTTGGTCAAAGTTGAGTTGACTTTTCCAACAAAACCCTAATTTAGCCACTTTTGAGTCTTGATGAATTATGAGCAATCCTTGATGAATCATGATAAACCCTTGATAAAATGATGAAATATACTTCAAAATGAGGATTTTTACCAAAAATAATGAAGTTTGACTGTATGTAGGCCACAATTGACTTTTGCCCTAGCACAATCGATTTTCAGGCCTTCGAGCAATTGACTGAGCAAACTTTCTCTGCAAGGCTTGAAACTTGACATGGATGATCTTGATAACATATTAGGACATTTGTGAGCATTTGGGATCCCTTGGACTCAATTATCTTTATGCAACATGAAACCCTAATTTGAGGGAGACTGCCTTAGGAGAGAGCTTGTTTGGTTAACCCTTGGACTTCCTTGAGCAACTTGAGGATCTTTCTTGAAATGTTTTGAGAAATATGAGAGGTAAAATTTTGGGGTACAACAAATATTAATTTGGTTTTAATTTATTTCATCCCCCATTTGTAAATTTTCATCCCCCATCCCCTAAAGTATTGTAATAGCATAGGATATTTAATTTTCGCAATTTATCGCTTTCAATATTATTGCTAGTAATTAGGGTTTGTATGGAAAGACAAAATCAATAGGTAGAAAAACCTAATTTCAAAGACAAAAATGCATGAAAACAAAACACTTTGCACACTTGCACCTCTAGGGTAACTCACACTTGTTGCCTCGGATTAAAGCAATCATGTCCCTCGAACGTGGGATACTTTGGAAATGACCCTCGATTACAAGATCATAGTTCCTCGATGACCCTTCGATGTTGCCTTTGGTAGACCATCTTAGACCATCACGATAAATTTCTAAAGTGTCCTACAATGTTGCCTTCTATAATTGTACGATGACCCACGCCCGTCCCTTAACATCCAATGATATGGCTTCTTATCAATCAAAGGTAAGATAGCAATATCTAAAGGAGGAGTAAAAGGACAAAGACTTTTTGAGTAAATAGAATGTTCATAGTTGCCTGCTCACAACATTTCAAAATATCTTTCAAACACACCAACACTTTTCCATGAAATATTTTCAAAAGTCAACACTTTGTATGCATTCTTATAGAGATGAGAATCATTACAAAGTTCACCTAAACGAAAGCACTTTTCAAAAATACTTTCAAAACCAATCACAAACACATTTCAAACAAAGTATTTCAAAGTGATCAAGCAACTACGAGCCCGTAGATAACTACAGATGAAAAGGGTGCTAACACCTTCCCTTTTCATAACCTACCCCCTGAACTCAAGAAAATTCTCAAAAGGTATTTCCTGTTCTTTTCACCCTTTCCTTTATTGGATAAAAGAAAAGTCAGTGGTGACTCTTGTTATTCGCAAAAATTGCGATAAAATGCAAAACACCCAAGTCAGTTATCCCACCGTATTACACTATATTTCGACTGTACAAGCAACATGGCTGAGTATGAAGCATGCGTCTTGGGTCTAAAGGCTGCTATCGACTTAAGGATCAAGTTCTTGGACGTGTACGGAGATTCAGCCTTAGTAATCAGTCAAGTTAAAGGAGAATGGGATACCAAACATCCATATTTGATCCCCTATAAAGAGCTTGTGTTAAACCTGATCCCATACTTTGAGGAGGTTAGCTTTGAACACTTCCCAAGAGAAGAAAATCAGTTAGCCGATCCCTTAGAAACAATGTCATCTATGTTCAAGGTCAATTGGGACAACGAGGCTCCTAGAATTGTAATTGAAAGATATGACGAACCGATACATTGTTGTGAGATTTACACTGGTGATGAGAAGCCTTGGTATCATGAGGTGAGGAGGTATCTTGAAGCACAAGAGTATCATAAAGGGGCTTCAATCAATGACAAGAAATTCTTGTGAAGATTCTCACCCAAATTCTTCCTAAGTAATGGGATCCTATACAAGCGTGTGATACGGTGGGAGAACTGACTTGAGGTTTTACGTTTTGTGTTTGCAAATGTTTCGGTTTAGCAAGAGTCGCCACCGACTTTTTATTTTATCCTAAGGAAAGGTCAAAAAGCACAGGAAAGACCTTTGAGATGTTTTCTTGGGTTCGGGGAGTAGATTATAGAAAGGGAAGGTATTAGCACCCTTTCTATCCATGGGCTCTTAGTTACTTGCTTAGATCATTTGCTTTGCTTTTCAATTGTTTGAAATGGTGCTCTTCAATTGTTTGAAATTGTGCTTTATGTGTGGTTTTGAAAGATGTTTTGAAAAGAGGCCATCATTGTGGCAACCTTTGTAATGATTCTTGTTTGAATGTATACAAAGATGTTTTTTTCTTTTGAAAAGTTTTCAATGTTTGAAAGTAGGGTTTTGAAATTGTGTTGTGGAGTGTGTTTTGAAGATAGCAAGGATGTTTTTGCAAGCTTTGATCAAGTAACTAAGAGTTGTCTACCCTATTTTACTCAAAGATCTTTCTTATGTTTTTTAACCCTTTTAACAGTGTTGTTTCACCATTGTATTTAGTGAACAACCTTGTGTTAGGATGTTAAACGGGACAGGCGCGGGTCATCGTATAGACCATGATAGCAATTGTTTCAAGTATTTTTGGCAATTTTCTTGAGGGGCTTGATCATTTTGTTTAGGCACCTCAGATAGCGTCATCGAGGGACTATGATCTTTTGTTTTGTTTTTATTTTGCCAAAGTACTTGACATGCAACCATGGCCCATTTTTGAAGGCAACAAGTGGATTGAAACCCTAGGGGTACAAGTGTGCATTGTGTTTATTTTCATGCATTGTTATCTTGGATTAGGTAAAACTAGTTGTTGATTTTATTTTGCATACCAACCCTAGGTCTAATCATGGCATAATTGAAAGCATTTAAATGTGCGAGAATTTAAATTCTACACTATTACAACATGATACAGGGAGGGGGGTACAAATTTGAAATGGGGATTATTTTGCAAGAAATTAAATCCTAAATTATTACAACCAAATTGAATGCATAAGATACAATATTTAAATGTACAATAAATAAATAAATACAATAAATAAATGTTAGATAAAATGTGTTATGCAAATAAAAGATTATTATGTATGTAAAAAGTATTTTTAAATATGAAGTGTAAATAATAAAAAAAGTCAATTTTAATTATTTTGTTCTTTAGGGCAAAAACCCTAATTTCTTAAATAAATAGTATTATTTGTTATTTATATACAATAATGTATTAATTTATACAAAAATAAAAGTATATTGAAAAAAAAGAAGGTATTTTTAGTATAAAATATTAATAAAAATAAAAATGTATTATTTTTGTGTTTTTTGGTTCTTATTATTTAATAAAATATATTATATATGTACATATATGTATTAAATATATTAAGTGTGTAATAAAATAAATTATTTACAAAAAGGTATATTTTTCAAGAAAATGTTTTCAAATGTGTATAAAATAATAAATGAAAATAGACATATTTTCTACATTATTTTTGAGTTTTAATAAAAGGGATATAAAGTATTTAAATCATTTTTATACTAGTAAAATAAAAATAAATATCAAATAAATATGAAAAAAATATAAAAATAATTTTTTGGCATTTTTTATATTTGGACATAAAATAATAAAGTCAGAATAAAAATAAAAATACAAAAATGACAAATATACAAAGAAATGGGCCATGGGGTGTAAACTGAAAAGGCAGGTGTTAGAAGTCGAAACAACCAGGCCCAGCCCAATCAACTTCATCTTCTTCCTCAGTTAAAAAAAACGCGCGTTCTGTACATCAAATGCTATCTCCTGATTCCTTGATTTTTTGACAAAACTCATAACATGAAATTTGTAGAGCATCAAATAACGAATCTAACCATATAAAAAACTTAAGCTTACTCTCAAAGGACAGAGAGAATTTCTCTGGCCCTAATTCTTAACCTAGTTTTTTCATAAAGTTCATGAACAAAATTCTCCTAGCACGATTACTATAAATGAAAACTAAGCACATGTATGGTTTCAGGGCTATGAATACAACATCTTTCATTCAAAAACCTAAGTCTAACTATTCCTAAATAGAGAGATAGAAGTTCATGAAATACCTGTTTCAGTTGACTTCGAGCTGGACAATGTAGCAACTTCCAAGAGTGCTCGAGGTTCTTTTGAGCTTGCCTGAGGTCCAATGAAGCTTTCCCAATACTTGGCTTGTTTTGAAGTAGCCTGAATCGTGCTACAGAACTCAACCTGCAAAGCTTTGAAACAAAAATGGCAATGTGTGTTAACGGTGTTACAGCTAGCAATGGAGGTCTGGGATAGTTCAGGTGAGTTGAATGGAAGATATTGGAACAAGTTTGAGGCCAAACGCACGAGGCAAAGTGGAGATGGAGGTGATTCTGCAGGGCTTGCCCTGTTTTGCAGAAAAATGGTGTTTTGGAGTATGAGGGTGCTTTAGGGGTGAAAGGCTCGTGTTTCTGACTTGTGAGGATGCATGAAACTAGTTTGACAACTTTGTTCTTGTTGGTTTTATCAGATATGAGAGATCCAAGCTTTTGGCCAATTGACTTATTTTTGAAGCAAATATGTGAACTGTCCAAGCTAGGGCCTGTACAGGCTAGTTACAAGCATGCTCAACTTGGTGTACTATGCCTGAGATTAGGGAAGTTGTTTGCTGCAAGGAAAAAAGTCCAAGGCTCAAGAAAATGGAAATTGACATAAAGTGGCCTTTATGAAAATGGAAGTATGACCTTTATGCTCAAAATGGAAAAGTTCAATGTACAAAGCTCTCTTGATCAGAACAATGGCAATATCCAATGTATTTGCATTCAATTTTTGAGTGTAAATTGGTTTAGAGGCCTGTAATCATGTACTAAGCTAGTTTGGTCAGATTTGCAACTTGGTATGAACATGTATTGGCCATGGTTTCAAAGTGAGTTTTTGCCAACTTCAAGCATTCGATTCTCCCTAACCACAAAGGTGTTTGAGGAGTTCTTGGACAATTTGGAAATCTTGCAACATGTACTATAATCCATCTTTGAAATGAAACTTGAAACTCCAAGTGGAACTATGTGAAAAATGGCCAAGAAGATGGGTCAAAATCCTGCCTAAACTAGGGCAAAATTTCTCTAAGTTAAAAGTTTTAGGTACCCTTGTTCCAAAAATCATAACTTGAGATACAAGCTTCTTTTGAGAAAACTTTGTGAATCAAAGTTGTAGACTTTGTGATGGAATACAACTTTCATGTTGCAATTTTTGTTTGAATCCATTTGTATCTTGGTGAAAAAGTGGGACAAAGTTAGGAAAAAATGAGAAACTTTTATAACTTATAAAATTTCTAAGTTATGAAAATTTTCCATTTTAAACCCTAATTTGCATTTTTGGGTTTCTTGATGAACAAGTTTCATAATTTGACATGTCTTGATGAAAAATCACCCTTGGAATTTGATTTTGACTAAAAAGTCAAAGTTTGACTTTTCAGTATACAGTCAAATTTTGATCAGTTAACTGAAAAATTCATCTGTCAATCCCATGCATTTGAGATCTTTTGAACTTGTTGAATGGGTCAAGACAATGTAATTGAGTCCTTGATTCCATGGTTGATCTTGATTTGCCATTGGCTAGTTCAAACAGTCAAAAATTGCCTTTGTACAATCAAAACCCTAAAAATGACCATTTTGCCCTTTTGGTGATCTGATCAAATTTCTTGTGGAATTGTGATCCAAACTTGATCAATTCTTTCATATGAGTTCATAATGTTGATGTGGGTCAAAATTCATGAGGTTTGACTGTCAATTGGCCACAATTTACTTTTTCCCCAATACATCTGATTTCTAGGTCAACTGTCCAATTGACTGGGCAAAAATTTGGATCAAGGCTTGAAACTTGGTGTGGACAAACTTGTGAGTCCAACATGAAGTATGAAAGTATATTTGGGCATTGTAGGTAAAAACATCACTGTGCAAACTCAAACCCTAATTTAGGTCAACAGTGCAAGGAGGTATCTTGAGCAGAGCAAACCCTAGCTTGATCCTAAGTTCCAAGAGTCTTGTGATGAGAAATGATGATGAAATGAGAGGGAAAATTTTGGGGTACAACAGTTGCCCCTGTTCAATCTTCTTGAACCTGAAGAGTTAGATTGGCAATTTTGCCTTTCGCGACTCGAAGGTAAAAGAGGATTGGACACTAGAGTGCCCGTAAATTTGCACTCATCAAAATATTATTGAGGGAATGGGCTTAAAGATGCCATTTGGAGATGGTAGAATCTTGCTGGAGATGGGCTTGAAGATGCCATCCAAGAATGTTTGTTGAATTGCGCCGTGGTAGGTCAGAAGAATGAGCATCAAAATGGTATCCATGTCTGGAATGCATTTTGAACTGTATCTGGAGACTGAGTCTGTATGAGCGAAAGAATGGCGTCCGTGTTTGGAGAGTATCTGAGTTGTAGCTGTATTTGAGTTTTGAAAGAATATCAGAATGACTGTCGTGTCTGGAGTGTATCTGTATTGTATCTGAATTCTAAATGAGCGATAGAGAAACATCAGTGTAGGGAGCATCTCTGGGCTGGGGATAAATTCTGAATGAGTGATAGAATGGCAACCGTGTCTGAAGCGTATCTGGACTGTATCCGAAGTTGAGATCTGTATGAGTAGCAGAATGACTTCCGTGTCTGGAGTGTATCTGAGACTGTAACTGGGATCTGAATAAATGACAGAGTGACTTCCGTGACGACTGCACTGGGGAGAATCAAACTGCTGGTGTAAAGGCTAGAATGGCATCCATGCTTGGAGCGTATCTGAACTTGAAATTGATAGTTGAATCTGAATGAGAGATAGAATGGCCGCCGTGTCTGGCTCGTATCTAGTCTGTATCGGATTGCCGAAGTCTGAATGAGTAGTAGAATGACCGCCGTGTCTGGGGTGTATCTGTATTGTATTTTGACTTGAAATTCTGAATGAGTAATAGAATGACCGTCGTGTCTGGGGTGTATCCATACTGTATCTGAATAATTGTTAACAATGGCCTTTTAATCTTATCCTGAAAAGGGTAAAATGTTAGCTAAAACACAAAGTTATGTTACATGATATGTATGATGCAATGAACTTTGTTTCATCAATGTCTATGATATATGAATGTAATGGGTGTGCATGTAAGCTGGGTAGCCATCTTGCTGAGGAAAATAAATCCTTGATAACTGGAGATAATGAAATCTTTGATTGCTGTTGGGGAAAGTAAATCTTTGACCGATGTTGGGGATTCCAAAAATATTTGATTATTGAAGATGAGAAATCCTTGCTGACTGCTGACCGCTTGGGGATTAAAGATCTCTGATTGCTGAGAAGGGGAAATCCTGGGACCACTGCTGGAGATTGAAAGTCCTCGGCGATTTGTGGGGATTAACAAAGTCTTTGATAATTTCTGCGGGGAACGAGAATCCTTTATGACTTTCCCGGGAAATAAGGAAAACTCTGAAAATCTCTACTGGGGAGCTAAAACCTAGGAGGCTTCTTCTTGGAGAAATGAGACCGAGAATCTTCGATCTTGCTGGGAGATAACTCTGTGGGGGAAATGTTCACTATTTTGGCTCCGCTGGGGATAGGATTTTCAAGGTTTTCGGGCTCCACTGGGGATCTTGAAGCTTAAATCTGATGGGAATTCTGAAACCTAACTCAGCTGGGGAATCAAGTTTTAGAATGAACTGGCTCCGCTGAGGATCTTGAAGCTTAACTCCGCTGGGGAAATATACTCAAAATTTTAGCTTTGTTGAGGATCTGAATGGTGTATCATAGGGGATTTCTTCTGAAATGGCACAAAGATATCTTCCTACACCTTTAACCTACCAGTAATTAGCCTTTTTTCAATTTCGTTTTATTTGTAAGCAGTGATTATATTCAAATGCATATGCCTATTTAACAAAACATTGGACGTTTTCAAATAAAACATAAGTGTAAAAAGAAAAGAAAGGCAAGCAAATTTCTGTACTTTGAAGTATCTTTGTATTTAACTTTCATGAGTATCTTTGTACAAAGGAGACAGACATCCTAGTAAGAGAATGTTGTCGTAAAAATTGAAAAATTTTATACAAAAAAGGATGGCCATGTGTAACAATTCCATGGGATTCCCATTCTGCTATAGCCTTCACAACTCTGAATATCTTGTCCATTCGCTGCTTCGCCCGCCGATGACTAGATTGATCAGAAGCTTGGAGCTTGTGGGTGAAGAGATTGTTCTTAACGTGATCCGACGAGACATAGTCATACGCTTTAATTCCCTAACTTTTTCTTGGACCTCCCTTTCAGGTTTTCGATCCACCGGGAAACCCTTTTTTGCCCAAGTCGCCCTTTCGGGTTTTCAACTTGCCGGGTGTACAAATTTTTTTGTTTTATCCCTAATTTTTGCCTGAATCGCCCTTTCGGGTTTTTTATTCACCGGGATGCCCATTTTTGCCCAAGTCGCCCTTTCGGGTTTTCAACTTGCCAGGTCGTTATATGCGTAGTATCTTTTGACTATGTCTACATTCGCAGGGTGCGGCAAGTCGTCACCGTCCATGGTGGTCAAAATCATTACCCCACCAGAAAAGATGCTTTTGATCACAAATGGTCCTTCGTAGGTAGGAGTCCACTTGCCCCTGGGATCACTTTGCGGCAAGATGATCCGCTTGATTACAAGATCTCCGACTTGATATACCTGACGCATGACTTTCTTGTTGAAAGCCTTGATCATCCATTTTTGATACGTTTGACCATGAAAAACAGTAGTAAGTCGCTTCTCGTCGATCAAGTTGAGTTGGTCAAACCGGGTATGAATCCAATCGTCTTCACTCAAACCAGCGTCCTTCATAATCCTCAAGGAAGGAATCTGAACTTCCATGGGTAGAACAACTTCCATGCCATATACCAAATAAAATGGGGTTGCCCCTGTTGAATTACGTGCCATGGTACGATATCCATGCAGAGCAAACGGTAATATCTCATGCCACTCTTTGTAGGTGACTGTCATCTTCTGAATGATCTTCTTAATATTTTTGTTTGCGGCTTCAACAACACCGTTCATCTTCGGGCGATAGGGAGATGAATTGTGATGATAAATCTTGAACTGTTCGCATAGAGCGGTGATCATGGTGTTGTTCAAATTCGTACCGTTGTCCGTGATGATCCTGTCAGGGATACCATACCGGCATATGAGGTTCTGCTAGATAAAGCGGGTAACCACGTTCTTTGTAACTGAGGCATAGGAAGCTGCCTCGACCCACTTGGTAAAATAATCAATAGCGACCAAGTGTTTACCTGGGGATTTGGTAAACAACCGCTGATCCTCCAAATGGTTACTTATTTGGTTACTCGCAGGATCGATCAGATTGATCCTATGGACATAGGTTGATTTTGAAGTTTAATTAATGTGGATAAGGCTTTAAGTAAATTGTTTAAAGTAAATTGCATAAAGGAAAGGCTTGGTAAAATAAACAAGGCTTGAATGTAAAGGTTCGACAGGAATCTTAAAGGGGAAAAGCATGTAAAATACTGGAAAAGTAAATGACTTGAATTGATAAAATTGGTGTTTCACACATACATTTCTCAACAATTCGTTCGCTCACACTGGGTACTTGAATCTAAATGAGTGACTATGTATCTATTGTGAACACACGCGAGAAACTACACGTCTACTCCTATTTATACAAAAACATTCCAAGTAACCGTCGGGCAGTTACACTGCTTCGAGATCAAGCCACTTGTCACGTTCTCCATGTTCGACGCTCCAGATCCTTGCACGTTTGCACGTAGTAACTGCTGGAAACCGTTTTCCCTCCAAAGCTTTGAATTTTAAACTGCTCCACTTCTGGATCATCGAACACCTTCATTAAGAGACGTCTTCGACGAAAACTCCTTCGACGTCGAAGGCAGTCAGCCTTCTTCCTTGGAAGAAATCTTCTAAGTATTTTGCCATCTTTCGACAGGCACTTCGACAGGCTTAGCCAGTCGAAAGCATCTTTCAGCTTTTAATGGCTGTCATCAATCAAAACAAGGGTGTCGAATTTAGGAGCCAACAAATTGCCCCCCAAGAATGCCTTATTTCGACTCTGAAAGAAAAAGGCATTCTTTGAAAACGCCATTCGACACCTGTTTTTCCACGCTTAGTCACAAGTTAACTTGTGCACTTTTTGTTGCTTTTTACCAACTATTGGCAATCCCAAGAAACCATCATTGATTTGATCCTAGGACGTCACTGTCAGTACGGCGTGCAGAACCAAACATCACTTCATAATTTGTCATTATGACAAATTCAAAAAACGAGGACGCACGCTGCGTCTCTCTGTTTCTGCAGAAACGGCCAAAACAACAGGATGCTGCCACGCGTCCCACTAACTCCTGCAGCATTAAATGACATTTAATTCCCTCGTTATTGGGAATTTCTCCCACTACTATAAATAGTAGTGAATATCCCATTGTGGGACTTTTCACGCAAACTAGCCTTCAAACTCCCTTGCTTTCTTACAAACTTGTTTCTCTTTGCAGAAAAACTCTTCCTTTTCCAACTTCATCTTCATCCTCAACAATGGCTTCTGCTTCCACTGCCCCCAAGACTAACGCACTAACTGAACAACTTGCTAAGCCCAAGGTCTTTGTTACTGCTCCGGTAGTGAACGCTACAGGGAAACGAAGGGTCCCTGAACCATCTGACATCTCCGTTCGCGATGCTTACTCGCGTCACTTGATGATTCCGGTTGGATACTCCAACCAAATCTTCGCAATGTCTGGACCCATGAACCCAAGCATCTCTGAAGCTCTGAAGATCAATAGCTATTTTCCCATCGTCGAGAAACTCAAGCCAGTAGCCTGTGCTAAGAAGGATGCAGAAGACAACGAAGACCCTACACACGAGAAGATCGACCTTCGCTTCTTCAACAGAAGTGTTAGAGTCTTTAGGTCTTGCCCTAATCTGACCTCTGACTATGTTGCTTGGCTAACAAAGTTGGAGAAACATCAAACTCCAGTCTGGAAGGAAATGGGAATCTTTGACCTAATAATGCTGTCGAAGACAGGCTTAAACTACTCCCCAGAGATGCTTATAGCTTCGCTGTTGTTCTGGGATAACTCTCACTTCACCTTTCACCTTCCATGTGGGATGTTAACCCCCACACTCTTCGACGTAGCAGCCATCACTGGCCTTCGACCAACCGGAGATTACTTCGACCCGGAAGAGATGTCGGAGGACCAAATTGGCTTCTCCGAAACTAAGCCAACATTCACCACCTTTATCAACCATTTTCACGACAGGTCGACGGATACAGTGTCGGATGTCGAACACATAGCGTTTCTAGCCTTATGGCTAACTCGCTTTGTGTTTTGTTCAAAGTCTCTGCAAGTGACCAAAAAGATGGTCACTCTGGCCACCCAACTGCATCACCGCCAGAACATCTGTTTGGCAGAACTAATTCTGGCCAGTCTTTATGACTCCATCAGCAATGGGGTTACTCTCTTGAAACATGTCGAAGATAGGAACAGTTTGCTACTCGCTGGGCCTTTCTGGCTACTTCAACTGTGGCTTAACGCCACTTTCGAATCTTTCTTACCCAAGAAGACTCAGATAAATGAACAAGCCCCAGCGATAGCTAATAGACGTATCGAAGGAATTAGGCTGGCTCTACTGACACCTGTGGAAGATGGGCTAGAGTTCCAACAAACCTTCACTAACTTCGTTCTGATGTTCGCTCGAAGGAAGGAATTTGTTTCGACTATGGCTCCATTTGCTCAACGAAAGGTGGGGCCAGCATGGTTCACAAGGCCACACCCAAAGGAGTCGAGTGGTCCCAACGTCGATGAGCACACTGTTCTTTGGGAGGCATTCCTGACACCCAGGATCATGCCTCTTCGATTTAAGAGTTCAAAGACTCATTTGAGTCTGCTTGCCTATCAACCAAATCTGGTGTCTCGCCAGTTTGGTATCATCCAAACCCTGCCTTCTCCCATTTTCCAAAGAGAGAAGTCAATGTTGTACTTCTGCAACGATTATACAGAAGAAGCTGCTACCAAGCATATCGGAAGATATGCTGGTCGAACAATCCTCTCGCTGTTCAACTACCAGCTTAACTTCCTTTGCTCACCATCTTTTGAAGAGTGGTGGAGAAGCTATTATGCTGAGTACTTCTTCGACGAGAAGGACTTCATAGCAGAGTTGCAGAAGTCTTTTGTCCTTGTGTTTGACAAAGTAAAGAAATGTAAGTTCATACTCTCACATTACTTTTTATCTTTCTCTTCGACTGTTAGCCTGTTAACTTTCCTTTTCGCTTTCAGTTGTTCGAAAACCCCTAGCCAAGAAGGCTACAGAAGGCCCACAGGGAAGAGTCCCTTCGACAAAACCTCCACCGCCGGCGAAGACTATAGCGCCGGCGAAGACAACGGGCAACCAACAGGGGGAAGGCTCTTCGAGGAGGCCTCCTGCATCGGTAACCAGATTTTCTTCATTTTCATTCTGGCTTTCGATTATTTATTTTCGACGTAATTATTCAATCGAATTCCTATTGGTTTTCAGGCCCCTTCGCCCAAGAAAAGGGCAGCATTGGTGATCGAATCGGGGAGTGAGGACGAAAGTGATTCCCCTCCTTCTCCCTTAAAGAGGCGAAAGTTAACGAAGGACGCTTCTGTTCCTACTCCAGCTCCTGAAGGTCGAACCGTCAGAATAAAGGTTGGTGTGAGAAAGCCTAGGCCACCTGCAGTGGTCATCGAAGAACCAACTGAGGAGGAACTGAACGCTCTTGTTACCAAGCCTGTCGAAAGTGATAATTCCAGCCCTGGGGCTGAAGTCAATCCACAGGTAATCTATTGGACCCTTCTTATAACTTAGGCATAGATACCAGTATTTGATTATGTCTCTTTCGACATCTGAAGATTTGTCTTCTTTCTCCTTTTCAGGACACCACTGGAAGTTCTCCACCAAGGACTTCAGAAACTCTAGAATCTGCTGAACTCAGCAGGCCTCAGGAGAAAAATTTGGGTAATGACGAAGCCCACACTGAGACTGAGGCCAATGCTGAAACAGTGGAGAAGACAACTGAAGAACCTATGGCGGAGGAAACACAGCCAAAAACGGTTCCTGTGGTGGACTTGTCGTCAGAAGAGAATCCTGAAGGAAGAGACCAAGGCAATGGCGAAGAGAATCAAGATGCTGTTGACGAAGAGCATCAAGGTGGTACTGGCGAAGACCACCAGGGTGACGCTAGCGAAGAGCCACAAAATGACGCTGGCGAAGGACCCCAAGGTGATGTTAACAAAGAACCACAAGTCGATGCTAGTACCGCCTCAGTTCAAGTCGAAGAACAACCAAACGAGGCACTCAGCATTCAACAGACTCAAGTCCAAGATAATACTATGGCAAGGGTCACCTCCTCAAAGCACAGGTCGAGAGTAAGAGTTCTTCCGACACCAGTCAGGAAATTCCTACTCTGTCGGGGAAATCTACTGAGACTTCTCCTCTTGATGATGCGTTGGCGAAGGTCAAGGCCCAGTTCTTCAAGAGAGATTTAATGAAGGCTTTAGAGGGGGACCCCACTGCTCCATCTTGCTTAAAAGAGGTTTTGAATGCTGTTGACTTCGATGCTGTAGCCCCAGAAATCTCAGACTTAATCATGGAATTACATTCTATGATTGATCAAGTCTCGGCGGATTACAGGCGCCAACGAACTTTTAACAGTCAGCTCGAAGTGTTGCATGGCAAAAGCTCATCTGCATGGACAGCTGTCTCAGATTCGACTTCTCGAATTGCCGAGTTGTCGAAACAGAAAGCGTCTGCACAGGAAAGGTTCGATGCTATTGAGCGAGAGAATGTCTCCTTCCGAGCACAAATTGCAGAGATAGAGGCGAAGATAAACGCCAACACTGTACTCCAGGAGGAAATTCTTTCGACCATCCCAGACGCTGAGAGCCAGACTGAGATTAAGCAAGGCCTGGAATTCGCTGAGAGGGCTCAAAGCCTCGACGCCCAAATTGCCAAACTGGTGCAAGAAAAATCTTGGTGCAAAAAGAGGTTGGATCTGCAGCATGCCAAGTATCTTCGACTCAAGAATTCTCTTTCCTTTTGATTGATTCTCTTTTGTAACCATTTTCTGTAGTCACTTTCGACAACAATTGCCATTTTGGCTGAAATTAATGAAAATTTCCATTTTGGCATTTTTATGGTTAATTCAGCTTGTTCTTTTATTGTTTTATTTTTATCTCTTGAAGTATAGGCTTATATTTTTTTCAAATATTTACCATTCACTCTCAAGAGCCTTTTATCACCACTTATCTCTTCGACTTCATAGGCTCCACCAGAAAAAGTTTGGATAATTCTGAAGGGTCCTTCCCATTTGGGTGACCATTTCCCCATGCTTCGATCCCGTCGATCCATGGGAAGAATTACCTTCCAAACTAAATCTTCAGGCAAAAATGCCTTAGGTTTTATTTTTCTATTATAAGAGTCTTCGACTCTTTTCTTCTGAAGCCTGAGTAAATCGAGAGCGTGTAATCTCTCTTCGTCTAAATCCACCAATTCATCTAACATCATATTCCAATAAACCTCAGAAGGAATATCATAATGCCTCTGAACTCTTGCAGATTGAAGACAAATTTCTGCTGGCAATACTGCATCATGGCCAAAAGTTAGCCTATATGGTGTTGTACCAGTGGCTTCTTTTGGGGACGTTCGACAAGCCCATAAAATCTGGTCTAACGTCTTATGCCAATTCTTTGGTTTCTTCCCAACATGTTTCTTTATCAAGCCAATTACCACTTTGTTAGCTGCTTCGACTTGACCATTCGCCTGTGCATAGTAAGGCGTGGATGTTAGGAGTTTGAAACCTGTTTCCTGAGCAAATTCCTGCATCTTTCGACCAGTGAAAACTGAACCTTGGTCAGTTGTTATTGTCTCAGGGATTCCATACCTAAATATAATGTTCTTTTGAATAAATTCAATGACATTTTCTTGGTCTACATTGACTAAAGGGACAGCTTCGATCCACTTAGTAAAATAATCAATGCCTACCAATATGTATTTCTGACTCTTTGATGATGCTGGTCGAATCTCTCCAATAAGATCCAACGCCCATCCTCGAAAGGGCCAAGGCTTCACTATCGAGTGAAGTTCGCTTGCTGGTACATGCTGGATGCCTGTATGAACTTGACACTCTTGGCAACCTTTGGCGAACTCAACACAATCTTTCAGCATAGTGGGCCAATATAGTCCTTGTCGAAACAACAACCATTTCATCTTATGGCCTGCTTGGTGAGCCCCACATGCCCCAGCATGTGTAGTCGAAAGGGCTATGTATGCTTCAGTTTCACTTAAACATTTCAGCAACACCCCTTCAGGCGTCTTCTTGAATAACTCATTACCCATGAGTACAAAACTCAACGCCCTATATTTTGTCTTTCGTTCTATCGGAGCTCCTGGATTTTGAAGATAGTCCACAATGGGTTTCCTCCAATCCTGGTCTGACAAATTATCAATGAACGAAATCTCGAAGTTTGAGTGATCAGCATATCCTAACCTTGTTGATTCCAAGTCTGTTGGTGATAGACAAGTCGCTCTTATCTTCTCTCGAACTTCGATTGCTCTTTGTAATCTCGTTTTTGAAATTTTATACCCAGATGCAATCTGTGCCAAGTCATTGGCTTTTTGATTTTCGACTCTGGGTATGTGTCGAATATTGACACTTTCAAATTGTTTCAATAAACGATTTGCTATCACAAAGTACATAATGAGATTCTCTCTTATGCATTTATACTCCTTTGTGACTTGCTTGATGACTAACTCTGAGTCTCCCATTATTTCGACTCGAGTTGCCCCCAATTCCAACAATATTTCAAGGCCAGTAATTAGAGCTTCATACTCAGCCTCGTTGTTCGAACAAGAACCTTCGATTTGGTACTTGAATGTTGTTGGAATTTTATCTGGAGAAATAATCAAAACTCCTACTCCTGTTCCATTTTTATGGCTGGAACCATCGAAGTAGAATTTCCAAGGTTCTATCTCCACGTAGTTAATATCCTCGACTTGAATAGAGTGGTCGACTATGAAATCTGCAACCACTTGCCCTTTTACTGCCTTAAGAGGCATAAAGGTCAAGGAGTATTCAGTCAATGCTAATGCCCACTTGCCAATTCGACTATGCAAGATAGGTTTCGACAACATATATTTGAAAACATCAAAATGAGACGAAACGTAAACATCAACTGGTTTTATATATTGTTTGAGCTTTGTACAAGAGAAATACAGACATAGACACAATTTTTCAACTTCGCTATATCTAGTTTCTGCATCATTCAAAACTCGACTGAGATAATAAATGGGTCTTTCGACTCCATTCTCATCCTCTTGGGCTAACATACTTCCCAGAGTTTTGTCAGATGCAGCTATGTACAATCTCATACTCCTATTGCTACAAGGAGGCACCAAAATAGGTGGCTTAGTGAGGTACCCTTTGATTCTGTCGAAGGCTTCTTGTTGCTCCTGCCCCCATTCGAACCCCTCCTTACTCAGTCGAAGTAAGGGTGAAAAGGCCTGAGCTTTCCCACTTAGGTTAGATATAAACCTTCTCAAGAAATTTATCTTGCCTAAGAGGGATTGCAATTCCTTCTTATTCGATGGCGCTTTCGCTTCCAAAATTGCCTTCGTCTTGTTCTGATTTATTTCGATTCCTTTCTTGTGGACAACGAAACCCAAGAAATCTCCAGCTTTTACACAGAACGCACATTTCAACGGGTTCATCTTCAGACCATGTTCTCTCATTCTTTCGAATGATTGTCGAAGGTGGTCAATGTGACTCTTCCTGGAAACAGATTTTATAACAATATCATCAATATAAACTTGCATAAAAGTGTTAATAAAATCATGGAAGATAGTATTCATTGCTCGCTGGTACGTTGCCCCAGCGTTCTTTAGGCCAAAAGGCATCACGACCCATTCGTAAGTGCCTAAGGCCCCAGGGCATCGAAAAGCTGTTTTCGACACATCCTCTTCAGCAATGAATATTTGATTATATCCTGAATAACCATCGAGCATACTCAGGTATTCGTAGCCAGCGGCAGAATCGACTAGCATTTCCGCCACAGGCATAGGATATTCATCTTTGGGGGTGGCAGCATTCAGATCTCTGAAATCTATGCACACCCTTAATGTGCCATTTTTCTTAATGACTGGCACAATATTTGCAATCCATTCGACATACCTTGTAACACGGATGGACTTGCATTTCAGAAGTCTTTCGACCTCCGTTTTGATCTTCGACAATATTTCTGGAGCGAAGCGTCTTGGATTTTGCTTGATTGGCTTCTTTCCAGGTTTGATTGGCAACTGAAGTTCTACCAATCCTCTGTCGAGACCGGGCATTTCGTCATAATCCCATGCAAAACAGTCTTTAAACTCTTTCAGCAATTGGATTACTTCCAACCTAAGTTCTGGATCAATTTTGGCGCTGATGTAAGTTGGCCTATTCTCTGATCCTTCGCCTAAGTTGATTTCTTCTAAAGGGTCTTGTGCTAACATCTTAATGTTGTTCGCCAAGGGATCCTTTTCGAAGCCCAAAGGCTCATCGTCATAGATGGCGTCGAGCCTCTGTTCCTGCATTTCGTCTGGCATGATATCAGGAGGTCTTGGATCGAAATCCTTTCCTGGGCCAACAGCAGATAATTGTTGATCATTGGCCTGTGTGGCCATGTACTTTACTTCGGCTTCGAGAGCCGTTATCATCTTGGTTTCAGCCACATAGGCCGAAATTCGCTTCAGAGATTGTGACTCAGTCATTATCACTGAATTCACTTCCCCAACCAGTTGGTTGGATACCAGTTAGCCCACTGAATTCTATGTGGGACAAGTCTTCTCTGTCCCATTGGAAACCATGCTCAGGATGCAGGTATAGGGAACAAAAGGTGTTTGGCGCTGGCGCCATGTCGAAGTCAGGAGTTGGACATGGCCCTATGTGAGCCAAGTTTTTGTCGAAATCTGTTACACCCAAGTGGTTTACTTCGCCAAGGTAGTAACTCTGATCAGCCTCTATGTTTTCGACCAGCCCATCTGGACGCCATAGAAGCAACCTTTGATGCATCGATGAAGGCACAGCACCCACACCATGTATCCACTCACGGCCTAACAAAAGGTTGTAGTTAGGTTTGGCCGAAATGACCATGAACATTGTTGGTCGAAGGATCGACCCAACTTTTATGTCGAGCTGGATCACCCCCATGGTGGTCCCAATGCCTCCCTCATAGTTGGACAGGACCATATTGTGAGGTTTGATTTCTTCATCCCTTTTGCCAATCTTTATTAGCACAGAATGAGGGATAATATTGATAGTGGCCCCACAGTCGACCAATATTTTGTTCACAGTGGTCTCTTCGAGCTTAGCCCTTATGAACAAAGGTTTGAGGTGATTCTTCATCGCCTCTGTGGGTGGCTCGAAGAAGCCATTTTGTTCCTCTGTAGTGCCATTGTCCATGACAAAATAGCACACTGGCCTGTGTCTGGCCATTTCTTGTTCCACCTCCCGGTCACTGGCTTCGACTTCTACTTGTCGATTGAATTCCCTGGGTAGTACTGAAACAATGTTCACCATTATGTCCAGAGTATCGTCGGACTCAGCATCATCTTCGTCTTCGACTTCGCTCTGGTTAGGCCAAACCAGTCTGTTGGTAACTGGTTCTCTCTCAAGAGGCTTTCTTTGTTTCCTTTGAGGCACATTCGAACTAGTTTCTGCCTTAGGTTCGTTGGCAGCCTCCCTTTCAGCTTTTCGCCTTCTTTGATATCTCCTCCATTGGGATCTCGACATAGGATTTTTTCCCTTGTAGTTGCTGGACACTTGAGCAACCTTGGGTGCAGCAACTTGAGGATCTTTCTTCTGAATTAAAGAGGAACCTCTTGGCACTTCGAAAGAATGCCATTTCTCTTCACTTGGCCTTTTCCGGCCAGATGTTTTGTACCAAGTGTCTACTGGTACATTTGTTGGAGGCCTAAAAGTCAAAGGCCTCTTGTCTTGATTAGAACCCCTTCTGGGATCATGTCGAAGGTCAGAATTCTCCCTTCTCTTGTTCGCCGCTCTTACGCCTTGTATGTGCTCAGCAGCTTTTTTATCAAAGATAGAACTGCATCTTGGACACAGCATCACCTCTGATTTTTTCTTCTGGCATCTTTGTAAAAAATCTGCCAAGTTTTCGTTTTCCCTAGGGAAAGCCGTTTTATTTGCCTGCTCTTGCCTTATGGCTTCTTCTGAAGTTTTAGGGTCAGAAAGTTCAACCATGTTGATATTCATTGTATCCTTAGTAGCAAGAGTTAGTTGTTTCATTTGTGTCTCCAGATTCTCCGTCTGGCCTTGTACAGTGGCCAATTGGGAACTGGGCTTTAGTCCAGTTTTTTGTATTTCAGCAGTCTTCGACTTTGGGTCTTCGACCGCTTTCTGGACAGCCTCAATTGTCTTCCTGGATAAGTTTCCAGAAAAACTGCCAAAGATTGGCATGTTGATGTGATCCTTTGAGACTTCGACCATGGTAATGCCTGGCTTCTTCGACTGGATCCTGGTTGCCTCTATCATGTTCACCTCAGAGGGTTCTGCATAGTGGGCTTCAGCCTTCAGTGGATTGGAGTCGACAGCCATGGGGGATTTGTCAGCAAACTTTAATCTCCCTTCCTCAATAGCGTCTTGGACAAGATTCCTGAAAAGAAAACATTGAGAAGTTTTATGGCCCAGAAAATTATGATATTTGCAAAAACCTCTCTTCTTTCTTTGATCAAGAGGAGGCACTTTTACCCCAGGGGGTACTATCATTTGGCCATCTTTAACCAGCAAGTCGAATATTTCATCACATTTTGTGATGTCAAAACTATAAGTCTTTTTTGGGAACCTATCGTTGGTCCTGTCTGGACCAATGGGATTTTTCCCATTTGAGGGGACTAACTGTTTACAAGAGTATGGTGGCCCTTGTTTTAGTTCTGCTAAATCGACTTCTCCTTCTTCGACAGCTAAAGTATCGTCAAAGGGTTCTAGATCTTCGTCATCCATCTCAACGTACGCTATTCTTTCTCTCTTGTGAGTCTTCGTTGCCTTAGCTTTTTCAGCTTTAAGGCGTTCGACTTGTCGAACTCTATCGGCCAGTTGGGCCATGTCTCTTAGGTACTGGGTATCTAGCTTCTTCCTAATGGAATAATCTAAACCGCCTGCGGCCATTTCGACCAGCTCATGTTCTGGCACTTGTGTAAAACATCTCGCCTTAAGCAACCTAAACCTATTCAGATATTCGTCTATAGGTTCAGTGAAACGTCTCTTAACACTCGCCAGTTCTTTCAGGCTTATCTTGGTTTGCCCCATATAGAATTGTTCATGGAACAATCTTTCCAACTGGGTCCAATGATGGATCGAATTGGGGGGGAGAGTTGTAAACCAAGTAAAAGCGTTCTTGGTTAAGGAACTTGGGAAGTATTTGATCCTTAGGTTTTCATTATTTGAAATGTCTCCTGCTTCGATCAAATACCTCGCCACATGTTCGACAGTGGATTCTGTCGTGTCCCCAGAGAACTTAGTGAATTTGGGGACTTTGCTTCTAGGGGGTAAGTCAGTTTGTAACACATATTCTGACAATGGAGATGTAAAGTTGGGCCTTCGAAAGCCCATGTTCATCCCATTCTGATTCATGATCCTTTCGATCATGGTTGCCAGATTATTTTCCAAACCCATGTTTTGGTGTTGGATATGCTGAACCACTTCGTCAGCATTTTGGTTTCTGTTAACTAACCTTACCTCTGGGGCTATTACCCTAGGTTCTTCGACAGGCTGTTCAACAGGCTGTTGAGCCTGATTAATGGTGGTTTCTTCCTCTACAAATATCCCCTGATTTCCTCTTATTTGCGCCCTTTGGGGCTGTCGAATAGGTGGGGGTACTCCAAAGAAGTCAGCCAAACGCGTCATTTGCGCTGTAACTTGCTGATTCGACTGAGTAGTATTTTGTATTAGAGGATTTAGCACTGTACTCAAAGTTTGTGCCAACATTTGCACCATATCATGGTTGCTTTCGTCCATCTGTTGCCTCAAGACTGCTGTCGAGGCATTTGTAAGGCCATGGGCTACTTGGGACGTTCCTCCTAAGAGTTGGGTCCTATTTCTATTCGCCATGCCTACTCCAGAGCCTTGGAGTGGCGAAGTGGCACTCACGAAAGGGTCTGAATAAGTGGACGCAGCATTCGTCAGGCTTGCCAATTCAGAAGTTGGCATACCATAGAATGGAATAAATCCTGGGGGAACCACTGGCCTTGGGCCAGTATTTCCCCTTGGAGGGGGGGTTCCCAAAGGCATTCTGGGGCCTGTTAACGAAGTTATTGGCCCCGTGGTTGTGACTGACACTGCTGGTGTCGAACCAACATTCGTCGCTTCACTAACGGTCATACTAACCGTTGCTCCCACACTTGGTGGTGGAATTTCATTATTGTTTGGCGGATTCGCCATCTCTTCCCTTCTTCTGGCAGTATTATTATCGTTGGTGTATATTCTACCACTCCTCAATAACATACAACTCGAAAAGATGAGATTATTTTTCAATCAATCAACACACAGTCCCACCAGGTGTGCCAATTTGTTTACCGGGGGATTTGGTAAACAACCGCTGATCCTCCAAATGGTTACTTATTTGGTTACTCGCAGGATCGATCAGATTGATCCTATGGACATAGGTTGATTTTGAAGTTTAATTAATGTGGATAAGGCTTTAAGTAAATTGTTTAAAGTAAATTGCATAAAGGAAAGGCTTGGTAAAATAAACAAGGCTTGAATGTAAAGGTTCGACAGGAATCTTAAAGGGGAAAAGCATGTAAAATACTGGAAAAGTAAATGACTTGAATTGATAAAATTGGTGTTTCACACATACATTTCTCAACAATTCGTTCGCTCACACTGGGTACTTGAATCTAAATGAGTGACTATGTATCTATTGTGAACACACGCGAGAAACTACACGTCTACTCCTATTTATACAAAAACATTCCAAGTAACCGTCGGGCAGTTACACTGCTTCGAGATCAAGCCACTTGTCACGTTCTCCATGTTCGACGCTCCAGATCCTTGCACGTTTGCACGTAGTAACTGCTGGAAACCGTTTTCCCTCCAAAGCTTTGAATTTCAAACTGCTCCACTTCTGGATCATCGAACACCTTCATTAAGAGACGTCTTCGACGAAAACTCCTTCGACGTCGAAGGCAGTCAGCCTTCTTCCTTGGAAGAAATCTTCTAAGTATTTTGCCATCTTTCGACAGGCACTTCGACAGGCTTAGCCAGTCGAAAGCATCTTTCAGCTTTTAATGGCTGTCATCAATCAAAACAAGGGTGTCGAATTTAGGAGCCAACACCAAGATGAAGCGATGTCCATTGGATGTTGTGGGATTGATCTCTCCAATCATGTCAATGCCCCACATTGCGAATGGCCAAGGAGCTGTCAGAATGTTGAGAGGAACAGGAGGAATATGTACCTTGTCGGCATAGACTTGGCATTTGTGGCAGGTACGAGAATATTGATGACAATCAGCTTCCATGGTAGACTAGTAGTAGCCTGCCCTTAGAATCTTCTTAGCCATCGTATGTACGCTTAAGTGGGTGCCGAATGTGCCACTGTGTATCTCAGTCATGATCAACTCTGCTTCAGCTTTGTCTACACAACGAAGTAGAACACAATCATGGCTGCGCTTATAAAGGATTCCATTGCTTAGGAAGAACTTGGCAGCAAATCTCCTTAAGAACTTTTTGTCATTGACGAAAGCTCCTTCAGGGTATTATCTAGTCTGGAGATACCTTTTGATTTCATGAAACCAGGGTTGTTCCACTACTTCTTCGGTATTAATCTCATGACAGTGCGCAGGTTCGTCCATTCGCTCGATGGTAATTTGGGGAGCCTCGTTATCCCAGTTGAGTTTAAACATGGAAGACATTGTAGCCAGAGCATCTGCTAGCTGATTTTCTTCTCGCGGGAAGTGCTCGAAGGTAATCTGCTCGAAATGAGGCAACAATGTTAAGACATGTTCTTTGTATGGGATACGATTAGGATGTTTGGTATCCCACTCTCCTTTGACTTGATTGATAACCAAGGCCGAGTCCCCAAATACGACCAAAGATTTGATTCCCAAGTCTATAGCAGCCTTGAGACCAAAGATGCAAGCTTCATATTCAGCCATGTTGTTGGTACAGTTGAAGCAAAGTCGGGCAGTGAAGGGTGTATGGCAACCTTCCGGAGAAATGAGTACCGCACCGATACCGTTGCCAAGTGCATTTGAAGCACCATCAAAGTACAGGGTCCATCGGGATCCTTGTTCAGGTCCGTCATACGGTCCGTTACCTTCAATGTTGTCCAATGTCATGATGTCCTCGTCAGGGAAGTCGAATCTCATAGATTGGTAATCTTCGACGGCTTGATGAGCTAGATGGTCAGCTAGTACACTCCCCTTTATAGCTTTTTGGGTTGTATACTGGATATCATACTCAGTCAGGATCATTTGCCATCTAGCAATTCTTCCAAATAAAACAGGCTTCTCGAAGATATACTTGATCGGATCCATTTTGGAAATCAGCAAAGTGGTATGAGTCAACATATACTGTCTTAGCCGGCGAGCAGCCCATACCAAAGCGCAGCAAGTTTTCTCGAGCAGTGAGTAGCGAGTCTCACAGTCGGTAAACTTTTTGCTAAGGTAATAAATGGCATGCTCTTTTCGGCCAGACTCATCATGTTGGCCCAGCACGCACCCCATTGAGTTATCCAAAATAGTCAGGTACATGATTAACGGCCTTCCTTCGACGGGTGGCATCAAAATAGGAGATTCTAGTAAATACTCCTTGATCTTATCAAAAGAAACTTGACAATCGTTGTTCCATTCAACCACCTGATCTCTCTTCAACAGCTTGAAGATTGGCTCACAGGTAGATGTCAGGTGAGAGATGAACCTGGCAATATAGTTCAAGCGTCCCAAGAATCCCCTAACCTCCTTTTCAGTACGGGGGGAAGGCATTTCTTGTATATCCTTTACTTTAGCTGGATCAACCTCAATGCCTTTGTTGCTGACAATAAATCCCAGAAGTTTACCAGACCTAACTCCAAAAGTGCAATTGCTTGGGTTTAGTCTGAGCTTATACTCCTTCAACCTGGCAAATAGCTTTTGCAAATGATCAAGGTGTTCTTCTTCTGTCCGTGATCGAGCTATCATATCGTCTACGTAAACTTCAATCTCATGATGTATCATATCATGAAACAAAGCTACCATGGCGTGTTGATAGGTTGCCCCTGCATTCTTCAGTCCGAATGACATCACTTTGTAGCAGAAGGTACCCCATTGCGTAACAAAGGTTGTTTTCTCCATGTCCTCGGGGGACATTTTGATCTGGTTGTATCCCGAGAATCCATCCATGAAGGAAAACACCTTGTGCTGAGCTATGTTATCAACCAAGATGTCGATATGTGGCAGTGGAAAATCATCTTTAGGGCTAGCCCTGTTCAAATCTCGATAGTCCACACACATTCTGACTTTTCCGTCCTTCTTAGGCACGGACACAATGTTAGCAACCCATTGTGGATAGGAAGTAACAGCCAGAAAGCCAACATTGAATTGCTTCATAACCTCAGCCTTGATCTTTTCAGACATGTCAGGCCTCATCTGGTGGACCTTTTACTTGATCGATGGACAGTCTTCTCTTGTAGGGAGACGGTGAACCACGATATCTGTGTCTAACCCTGACATGTCTTCATAAGACCAGGCGAAGATTTCAACATATTCGTTCAACAACTGCACTAAGCGCTTCTTGACACTTGGTTCCAGGTTGGCACCCACTTTTACTTCCTTCCTGTCTTCCTCTGTCCCCAAGTTGATGGTTTCTAGCAACTCTTCATGAGGCAGAATGGCCCTTTCTTGTTGTTGTAGAAGTCTGGCTAACTCTCCCGGCACTTCACAATCTTCGTCAACTTCGTACTCAGCATGATTGACCAAATCATCAGAGTTATCGAAGGCAAAAGCAGAATAGTCACCCATGGAATCCGGAGTGGATGGGTACCTGCATTTGTGAGTGTGGGTGTGTAAGGGATAGCCATCCTTAAACAAAGAAAATGCAAAAGGAAAGAAAACGAACACATCAGTTTATAGATGAAAAACGTCCAATGATTCATTAAAACATGGCATATGATAATGAAGAAGATCAAACCCTTACAAATGGACCTACATGCCCCGGGCAAGGCATGAGGCGAAAATAGTGTGCAAATTGTTTAGTTATTACAGACCATAAATGGGAAATTGTTCAAAGATAAAATTACTGGTTGATAAAGGTGATGGGAATAAAATCCTTTGCTTCCCAGTTGCTTAAACCCCCTTCGACGGTTGGAAAGATCCAATCTTCAAAGTGGCCCTCTTCATCTTCATCTTCTACAACATTGATTCCATGATTAGAGATCTTGACGGGTGGTCCTCCGGCCTTGGAGCGACGCATAGCCTTTTGTCCTGCAGCAGCGAACCCTAACCCAAACTTGTCCGTCTTATGGGGAAAGTCAGGAAATTGCCCCCATATTATACTCTTCCCTTCTTTAATTACAGCCTCTGCGTCCTTGAGAGATGCCATCCTAGATACGTGCTTGGGAATGACAGGCACCTCAACCATTGTCTTCGCAACTGCTACCTCAGGGGAAACTTCCTCAAAATGTTGGAAAGGCGTTTCGATGAACTCGCCATCCAACTCCACATAGCGGAAGGAATTGAGATGACTTATCATGTACTCTTCCTCGCCGTGCACCGTTATAATCTTACCCTTAACAGGATATTTCAGCATTTGGTGCAAAGAGGAGGTAACTGCCCTGGCATAATGGATCCACGGTCTCCCTAACAAACACGAGTATGACGGACGGATGTCCATCACGTAAAAGGTGGAGTTGAAAACTTCGGTGCCTACTTTGATAGGAATATCAACCTCTCCATGAACCATTCTTTTGGAACCATCAAAAGCCCTAACAACGATGTTACTAGGTTTGAGGGTCAATCCTTCGCAGTCCAAACGGTCTAAGGCTTTCTTCGGCAGCACATTCAAAGAAGAACCAGTATCAACTAAGACATGGACGAGGGCGGTTCCCCTGCATTCAACTGAGACATGTAGCGCATCGTTGTGTTTCCTCCCTTTGGGAGTCAAGTCAGCATCGGAAAAGCCCATGCCATTATCAGCAGTAAGACTGGCCACACATTCCTGAAACTGGTCAGCCGAAGTCTCTTGGGGTACATGTGCCGCCTTCAAGAATTTGATTAGGGCCTTAGCATGGGCCTCAGAACAAAGTAGAAGAGCCAACATTGAAATTTTAGAAGGGGTCTGCCCTAGCTGTTCCACAACATCGTAGTCACTTTTTCTGATTATTTTCAAGATTTCATCCATTTCTTTCTGAGTGGTTTCGGGGATAACCAGCATGAACCTTCGTCCTGACAGGCACTTCTAGTATCCCCTTACCCTTATTGGTAGTATCAGCAAATGGTCTTACTTCAGGAGTATCCAATTCTTCAATCATTGGGCCTTGCACAGATGGCCTAACAGGTACAGAAGCTTTCAAGGGTATGAAAACTGCTCGAGGGGGAGCAATCTCTGAAGAAAAGATCCAGCCGCTGCGGGTTATCTTGCTTGTACCCGTAATGTTCCCTATATCAGGGTTTTCTTCTTCAGAATTTTCTTGGACTGCCTCAATTTGTTTGATACCATGGAAGAAGATTTCACCCCCATAGTTCCATGGTATTGTTTTGCTGGATTGGTACGGGACAGGTCCTGGCATGGTGATCTTTAATGGTACACATTTAGAGCTGGGTGTAATCCTGATAGGCCTTTTGCAAGCCTTGGGAGGATTGTCGGAAATGGTTATGATTGCAATATCGTTGGTTGAAGTAGCAAAAGTAGCAGGAGTAACAGGATTGAAGGTATCAACAGGGGTTTTCTGGAAAAGTATCTCTTGGGTATCCATCAGGCGTTGGACACCTGACTTAACCATTGGGCAATCACCTCGTATGTTCAAACAAAAATAACAGTCTTTACCACAACCAGGAAAGATCCCAACTCTCATCAAATTCTCTTTAATCACTAACAAAGGAGTCAAAAGATTGGCGACATCAGTAACATGAAGGTCTTCCATAACGGCATGAACATTATGGCCGTGCTTGGGCATCGGAGCAGATATCACATTGGGCTTCTCAGGAGCATCAAATTCTACTTTCTTGGCGTCAATCAGGTCCTGGATTTTGTTCTTAAGCGCCTAACAATTATTGGTATCGTGCCCAACACTGTCAGAGTGGTAAGCACACTTGGCATTGGAGTGGTAGTATGGAGAGGAGGTGTTAGGGTTCTTTGGCGCTTCCTTCAAACTGGTAAGATTCAACTTCAATAAATGAGGGAGTACTTAAGCGGGCGTCATGTTGATTCGGGTGAACTGCCATTGTGGCCTTTCTACCCGTTGTTGATTAGGTCTTGACTGATTGCCGCAAGGTTGATCATTTGAAGAATTTTGAATCATCACAGCCCCTACAGTCGGATGGTGCTCGGTTCTTCCCTGACTCTTCTGAGAGTACACAACAGATGCTTCCTTCTTAGCTGGGAAAGGTTTCTTAACAGCTGTGGATGCGGAAGCATCCTTTTGAATCTTTCCACTTTTAATCCCGGCCTTAACCCTTTCGCCGGTCAAAATTAGCTCAGTAAATCCCACGGAAGAACTCCCAATTAGATGATTGAAGAAGGGGCCAGGCAGGGTCCCCATAAATATGTCAACTAACTCCCTATCTGACAACGGTGGCTGCACCCTTCCAGCCAGATCACGCCACTTCTGTGCGTACTCTTTAAATCCTTCATTGGAAACCATCCCCATACTTTGTAACTGAGTACGAGTGGGCGCCAAATCAGCATTGTATTGATATTGACGATAAAAAGCGGCAACTAAGTCTTCCCAATTGTGAACCTCTGATCTCTCGAGTTGATAGAACCAATCCAACTGCGTGCCAGACAAACTGTCTTGGAAAAATTGTACCGAAAGGTCTTTATCAGATGAGTGGGGATGGATTTTTCTGACATACGATCTCAGGTGCATCTTTGGGCACGACAGAACGTCATAGTTGGCGAATGTTGGCACCTTGAACTTGGGAGGGATAACAATCCCAGCTACCAGCCCTAGTTCTTCAAAATCCAAACCGGGTACCCTCTGCAACTCCATGGCTGCCAGTCTATCTTCAAGATTCTTATATTTATCATCTGCTGGAGGATACTGTTGTTCAGAGTAGTCTTCATCTTCTTCTTCTTCTTCTTCCTCTTCAACCTCAGATTCAGAAGGTACAACAGTCCCTTTCCCTTTACCGGCCCCTTCGTCAGACGTTGAGGGGAACTCAAGAACCTTTCTGGCATTGCTTTCAAACCTTCTTCCAAAAGTGACTACTCCAGGTCTCTTTTTCTTTTTCTCTTTATTCTTCTCCAACAGAGCTTTAAGGTCCTCTTGACCCTTTGCCAAGGTCATGAGGAGTTGCTGGAATTGTGAATTTTGTGCCTGCAGATCCTTTACCGTCTGCTCCAAATGCATCTTGCTGAAATAAACAACAGAAAGATAAGGAAACCTGGTGTGAAGACCTGTTTATGCATATGATGAATGGTATGTTATTCATGTAATGCATTCAAGGATTCCGAAATTCAAATTTGTTGCAAACAAAAAGAACGCACGTCATATTAAGAAGAAATTGTTAGTACATAAGTGCCCCATGGGCAAAATATTATAAAATTCTTAATGTAAAAAGACATTGCGCATCCTCTTTGGTGCGATGTAAGTGTTGAGAGTTTCCTCCTCATGAAGTCGACAGGTAAGCTCCAAAACCTTCTTCTCACTGGCATAGAAGCTGGCTTCAAAAGTATTCCGTTCTTCCTTGAGTTAGATCTAACTATTTTGCATTTCTTCCCATGATGTTGGCATGTCAGGATGTAGGATGGTGTATGGAACCTCTCCTTCCATAACAGGCTCTTTGATCACGGGGAGAATGTGAGGATATGGCATCATAAGATTCTGGGCGCAGGTTCGTACCCACTTGAGATAAGGCTCAAGGGGGATGGAATTCTTGTGCCCCAACGTCTTACTATCCACCTTGTTGGGCATCCTCCAAGCTCTGATGAACCTTTGTCGGAGTCCTTGAGCATCGTTGTCGAAGTCAAAAACTAGGTCAGGAATCAGCATGTCATGAGGGCCATCCCTCCGAGCATATCCAAATTGTCTAAAAGCTAGACAGGGGTTGTAGGTGATGCCTCCCCTAATGCCAATTAGTGGGACATTAGGGAATTCCCCACAATAATCAATGATGATGACATTTTCTCTGACTGAGAACACCAATGTACATCAGAATATGTGAGGGTCATCAATCGTTGTGACCACCTTAAACCCTGCCCATTCTTCAAAATTGATTATGGAAGGTGAGAAATAAACCACCTTGCTAGGAGAGGAGTACAACACATGAGAACACCTCTTTTCCTCATTGTTCGTGTGTAAAATGAGTGTAGGATGTCCCCAAGCAATGTGGGTATAGGATTCCTGGATATGAAAATCTTGACAGCATTCACATCTATAAGTTGTTCAGGGTTTGGGAATAAGACCAACCCGTAGATGAGGAGTGCCACAATCTCTTCAAAGGCTTGTAGATCAAGAGAATTCCAGCAGTCTTGTGCCTTCTCAAACAGAAACTTTGCCAAGAAACCCTTGACACCACTTCTGGTTTCCCAATGCCCCTTGATGTCAGATGGTTGCAAGTGTAATGCTTGAGCAACATCTTCAGGCTTTGGTTCTTTTTCCGTACCATTGTAGGGTAGTTGATTAAGAATAGGAATTCTCAAGAGTTGAGATAATTCCTCCAAAGTGGGCACCAATTGGTAATCAGGGAATGTAAAACAGTGGTGTAGGGGGTCAAAGAACTGGAAGAGGACTTTCACCATGTCTTCTTCAATGTTGTGTTGACTAAGCTGAGGAGTCTACCATGTCTTTCACTAAAGAGAGAATTCTCTGGAATCCTAGAAGTAAGCTCCTTGAGTTGAGGATGGATTCTCACAAGGTTGACTTGAATTGTTTTCCTGCGAAGAGATTCCATGACCTACAAAACAAGAACAAAGATGAAGATCCAAACCCTTGAAATGGTTAGTGGATGCATATGGTGCTTTATGATGTTCATGATGTATGCACAAGCACATGTACAAGCAAGTCACACAAAACCCTAGTTTCAGGCTTGCATGAGGTTTCATAGGTAAGTACCCTGTTGAGTTTAGTTGGCTCAAAACCTGTCCTATAAATAGTAACCGGGTTCTAAGGAGCTCAATATCACTGGATTGTTTTCCATGTTCATTGTTTTAGTTTAGCCACTTAACTAGCGACCAAAATATCCCAAGAAAATAACCCTCAATGAGTGTAGTATCGAGTATCTACCAACTTCGGAGTGCACCAAAGCCGGTCATCTTACTACCCCTAATAAAAGGCCAAGATGGTCAAGTAAGGTTCTAAGAGTTCATTAGTGCTTCATGACATCACTCAGCGGCCCCATATTCTCTTTGATTGACTCAAAGGCTACCGGTACTCACAAATATGTCGCACTAATATAGCTATTGCTTCAACCATGTCGGTATACCCCGCACAGTTTCCACAACGTATTGCTATTTACCTATGAATGTTTCCTAAATCCGGGTAGAGGATTTCAAGCCCAAACAAGAGAACCAAATGTAAAGCAATCAAGGCAAACAATATAATCATGCAAAGGGTGATCTAAGCCCTAAGGTTACTCCACTTTTAGAGTTATTCCCCAGCAGAGTCGCCAGTTCTGTGATACGGTGGGAGAACTGACTTGAGGTTTTGTGTTTTGTGTTCGCAAATGTTTCGGTTTAGCAAGATTCGCCACCGAATTTTTATTTTATCCTAAGGAAAGGTCAAAAAGCATAGGAAAGACCTTTGAGATGTTTTCTTGGATTCAGGGAGTAGATTACAGAAAGGGAAGGTATTAGCATCCTTTCTATCCATGGTTATCCATGGGCTCTTAGTTACTTACTTAGATCACTTGCTTTGCTTTTCAATTGTTTGAAATGGTGCTCTTCAATTGTTTGAAATGGTGCTTTGTGTGTGGTTTTGAAAAGAGGCCATCGTTGTGGCAACCTTTGTAATGATTCTTGTTTGAATGTATACAAAGGTGTTTTTGTCTTTTGAAAAGTTTTCAATGTTTGAAAGTAGGGTTTTGAAATTGTGTTGTGGAGTGTGTTTTGAAGATAGAAAGGATGTTTTTGCAAGCTTTGATCAAGTAACTAAGAGTTAGGATGTTAAACGGGACAGGCGCGAGTCATCGTATAGACCATGATAGCAATTGTGTCAAGTATTTTTGGCAATTTTCTTGAGGGGCTTGATCATTTTGTTTAGGCAACTCAGATAGCATCATCGAGGGACTATGATCTTTTGTTTTGTTTTTGTTTTGCCAAAGTACTTGACATGCAACCATGGCCCATTTTTGAAGGCAACAAGTGGATTTAAACCCTAGGGGTACAAGTGTGCATTGTGTTTATTTTCATGCATTGTTATCTTGGATTAGGTCAAACTAGTTGTTGATTTTACTTTGCATACAAACCCTAGGTCTAATCATGGCATAATTGAAAGCATTTAAAGGTGCGAGAATTTAAATTCTACACGATTACAACATGATACAGAGAGGGGGGTACAAATTTGAAATGGGGATTATTTTGCAAGAAATTAAATCCTAAATTATTACAACCAAATTGAATGCATAAGATACAATATTTAAATGTACAATAAATAAATAAATACAATAAATAAATGTTAGATAAAATGTGTTATACAAAAAAAAGATTTTTATGTATGTAAAAAGTATTTTTAAATATGAAGTGTAAATAATAAAAAAATTCAATTTTAATTATTTTGTTCTTTAGGGCAAAAACCCTAATTTCTTAAATAAATAGTATTATTTGTTATTTATATACAATAATGTATTAATTTGTACAAAAATAAAAGTATATTAAAAAAAAAGGTATTTTTGGTATAAAATATTAATAAAAATAAAAATGTATTATTTTTGTGTTTTTTGGTTCTTATTATTTAATAAAATATATTATATATGTACATATATGTATTAAATATATTAAGTGTGTAATAAAATAAATTATTTACAAAAAGGTATATTTTTCAAGAAAATGTTTTCAAATGTGTATAAAATAATAAATGAAAATAAACATATTTTCTACATTATTTTTGAGTTTTAATAAAAGGGATATAAAGTATTTAAATCATTTTTATACTAGTAAAATAAAAATAAATATCAAATAAATATGAAAAAAATATAAAAATAATTTTTTGGCATTTTTTATATTTGGACATAAAATAATAAAGTCAGAATAAAAATAAAAATACAAAAATGACAAATATACAAAGAAATGGGCCAGGGGGTGTAAACTGAAAAGGCAGGTGTTAGAAGTCGAAACAACCAGGCCCAGCCCAATCAACTTCATCTTCTTCCTCAATTAAAAAAAACGCGCGTTCTGTACATCAAATGCTATCTCCTGATTCCTTGATTTTTTGACAAAACTCATAACATGAAATTTGTAGAGCATTAAATAACGAATCTAACCATATAAAAAACTTAAGCTTACTCTCAAAGACCAGAGAGAATTTCTCTGGCCCTAATTCTTAACCTAGTTTTTTCATAAAGTTCATGAACAAAATTCTCCTAGCACGATTACTATAAATGAAAACTAAACACATGTATGGTTTCAGGGCTATGAATACAACATCTTTCATTCAAAAACCTAAGTCTAACTATTCCTAAATAGAGAGATAGAAGTTCATGAAATACCTATTTCAATTGACTTCGAGCTGGACAATGTAGCAACTTCCAAGAGTGCTCGAGGTTCTTTTGAGCTTGCCTGAGGTCCAATGAAGCTTTCCCAATACTTGGCTTGTTTTGAAGTAGCCTGAATCGTGCTACAGAACTCAACTTGCAAAGCTTTGAAACAAAAATGGCAATGTGTGTTAACGGTGTTACAACTAGAAATGGAGGTCTGGGATAGTTCAGGTGAGTTGAATGGAAGATATTGGAACAAGTTTGAGGCCAAACGCACGAGGCAAAGTGGAGATGGAGGTGATTTTGCAGGGCTTGCCCTGTTTTGCAGAAAAATGGTGTTTTGGAGTATGAGGGTGCTTTAGGGGTGAAAGGATCGTGTTTTTGACTTGTGAGGATGTATGAAACTTGTTTGACAACTTTGTTCTTGTTGGTTTTATCAGATATGAGAGATCCAAGCTTTTGTCTATTTGACTTGTTTTTGAAGCAAAGATGTGAACTGTCCAAGCTAGGGTCTGTACAGGCTAGTTACAAGCATGCTCAACTTGGTGTACTATGCCTAAGATTAGGGAAGTTGTTTTCTGCAAGGAAAAAAGTCCAAGGCTCAAGAAAATGGAAATTGACATAAAGTGGCCTTTATGAAAATGGAAGTATGACCTTTATGCTCAAAATGGAAAAGTTCAATGTACAAAGCTCTCTTGATCAGAACAATGCCAATATCCAATGTATTTGCATTCAATTTTGGAGTGTAAATTGGTTTAGAGGCCTGTAATCATGTACTAAGCTAGTTTGGTCAGATTTTCAACTTGGTATGAACATGTATTGGCCATGGTTTCAAAGTGAGTTTTTGCCAACTTCAAGCATTCGATTCTCCCTAACCACAAAGGTGTTTGAGGAGTTCTCAGACAATTTGGAAAGCTTGCAACATGTACTATGATTATTCTTTGAAATGAAACTTGAAACTCCAAGTGGAACTATGTGAAAAATGGCCCCGAAGATGGGTCAAAATCCTGCCTAAACTAGGGCAAAATTTCTCTAAGTTAAAAGTTTTAGGTACCCTTGTTCCAAAAATCACAACTAGAGATTCAAGCTGCTTTTGAGAAAACTTTGTGAATAAAAGTTGTAGAATTTATGATGGACTACAACTTTCATGTTGCAAGTTTTGTTTTAATCCATTTGTATATTGGTGAACAAGTGGGACAAAGTTAGGAAAAAATGAGAAAATTTTGTAACTTAGAAAATTTCTAAGTTATGAAATTTTTTCATTTTAAACCCTAATTTGCATTTTTGGGTTTCTTGATGAACAAATTTCATAATTTGACATGTCTTGATGAAAAATGACCCTTGGCATTTGATTTTGACTAAAAAGTCAAAGTTTGACTTTTCAGTATACAGTCAAATTTTGATCAGTTGACTGAAAAATTCATTTGTCAATCCCATGCATTTGAGATCTTTTGAACTTGTTGAATGGGTCAAGACAATGTCATTGAGTCTTTGAGTCCATGGTTGAGCTTGATTTGCCATTGGATAGGTCAAACAGTCAAAAATTGCCTTTGTACAGTCAAAACCCAAAAAATGACCATTTTGCCCTTTTGGTGATCTGATCAAATTTCTTATGGAATTGTGATCCAAACTTGATCAAATGGTTTATATGAGTTCATAATGTTGATGTGGGTCAAAATTCATGAGGTTTGACTGTCAATTGGCCACAATTGACTTTTCCCTCAATACAACTGATTTCTAGGTCAACTGTCCAATTGACTGGGCAAAAATTTGGATCAAGGCTTGAAACTTAGTGTGGACAAACTTGTGAGTCCAACATGAAGTATGAAAGTCAATTTCGGCATTGTAGGTCAAAACATCACTGTGCAAACTCAAACCCTAATTTAGGTCAACAGTGCAAGGAGGTATCTTGAGCAGAGCAAGCCCTAGCTTGATCCTAAGTTCCAAGAGTCTTGTGATGAGAAGTGTTGATGAAATGAGAGGGAAAATTTTGGGGTACAACAAAGCACAACCATGATTCTACTCTGCTCCATTGTATGGACAAGAAAGAAGCAGATAAGATCATGGAAGACATGCATGAAGGCATCTTTGGAACTTATTCTAGTGGACACACTATGGCCAAGAAGATTCTGAGGGTTGTTTACTATTGGTCAACAATGGAAACTGATTGTCACCATCACTCAAGAACTTTCCATAAATGTCACATTTATGCCGACAAGGTTCATGTACCTCAAATTCCCTTGAATGTCATGACTGCTCCGTGGCCATTCGCAATGTGGGGCATTGACATGATTGGAGAGATCAAGCCCACTGCCTCTAATGGACAATGTTTCATCCTCGTTGCCATTGACTACACCAAATGGGTTGAAGCTGCCTCATTTACCTCAGTCACCAAGAATGTTGTAGCCCGTTTTATCAAGCATAAGCTTATTTGCTGGTACGGTATCCCTGAGATGATCATCACTGACAACAGAACCAATCTCAACAATGCTATGATTACTGAACTCTATACACAGTTCAAGATCAAGCATCACAATTCTTCCCCATATAGACCTAAGATCAATGGCACGGTGGAAGCTACCAATAAAAACATAAAGAAGATTTTGCAAAAGATGGTGGTGACCTATAAAGACTGGCATGAGATGCTACTGTTTGCTCTTCATGGATACCGTACTTCAACTCGAACTTCAACGGGGGCAACCCCTTTCTCTTTAGTCTATGGCATGGAAGTTGTCCTGCCTGTGGAAGTTCAGGTTCCATCCTTAAGGATTATGAAAGAAGCAGACTTAGGCGAAGACAAATGGATTCAGACTAGGTTGGATCAGTTGAATTTGATTGATGAGAAGAGACTGGCGGATATTTGTCATGGTCAAATGTATCAAAAGCGTATGGTCAAGGATTTCAACAAGAAGATCAAGCCTCGAGTGTATCAGACTGGCGACTTGGTAAAAAAGAACATCATTTTACCACAAGGAAATCCAAGGGGCAAATGGACTCCCACTTACGAGGGCCGTTTGTTGTTAAGAAAGTATTCTCTGGAGGTTCCATGATGCTAACTACTATGGACGACGAAGATTTTCTGCATCCTGTGAACACGTACATAGTCAAAAAATACTACGCATAAAAAAGACCCACTAGGTTGACATACCTAGGCAAAAATAAGGTCATCCCGACGAACCAAAGAGATTCGGGCAAAAGTTAGGGATATATACAAAAGATTGTACACTCGGCAAGTTGAAAACCCGAAAGGGCGACTTGGGAAAAAAAGGGTATCCTGGTGGGCTGAAAACCCAAAGGGGTGGTCCAAGAAAAAGTTAGGGATTAAAGCGTATGACTATGTCCCGTGAATTCACTACGGCCAACTTTGTTACCAAGGTCCAAGCTCAATGGTATAAGATCAGTCCAATTGACTTCTTTCAAACGACAATGGATGATTTTCGAAGACATAGAGGCAATAGCAGAGTTGGAATCCAATGAGATCACTTCCACATGGCTATTATTATTTGTTTTCACTTTGTATTCCTTTCATTGTTTCTACGATTTCCTCTTACTAGGATTTCTGTCTCCTTGTACAAAAACGCTTGTTCATAGGCAAAACATCAATACAAATATACTTTGAAGTACAAACTTTTTGTTTTTTTGTGTTGAGTGCAAAAAATGTCCAATGACTAAAATTGAATGAACATATGCATATGAACATTACTAACTGTTAACAAATGTATGCTTAAAAATAGTAGTGAGCATTTTTAGGATTCAACATATCCCTACAGAGTTACTTCAACAAAATTATCCCCACAGAGTTGAATTCATACAGTATTCATCCAGAGTTCTAATCTCCTGACAATCCTCTCCCCACCGAGTTGGTCTTAACTAAAAAGAAACATTGCGTATTTCTTCCCCAAAAGAGTACTCCCCAAGTAAGTTCATCAAAATAATTTCCTCAACAGGGTTTATTTCCCCAACAAACTACATATTCCTCAACACGAGTCTTTCTCTCAAACCATTACAAATCAACAGACAAAACCCTTTGTCCCTAGAAGAGTCATTACTATCCCCAAAAAGTTGCTGCAAAGCCTTGAATTCGACCAGATACCAGTTAACTTTATCCTCCCCAGTCAAGTTATCATTCCCCAGTAGAGTAATGGACAAACCATGTTACTGAATTCTATTTCCCAAGCAGAAATCAACATTCCCCACAGATTTCCCTCAAACAGTAAACAGGAATTCCCAGAAGAAGCATTCTAAAAAAAGTTGAAGATACACATACTCTTCATCTCTAGCGATAGTCCTAGATTCAACTTCCCAATACTCCCCATCATTCTGTCAAGGATTTATTTTCCTAAATAAGGATACACTTCAATAAACATTTCACATTCATACATCATAACACATACATGAAAAATACATATAACATAGTCTCATTTATTTTGAGAACATCATTATGCCATGCTGTTGTACCCCAAAATTTTCCCTCTCACTTATCAAGAATTTTCTCCCAAGATCTCTTTGACTCAAGACTGCATTAGGATTTGACCAGCTCAAGACACCTCCTCATGCACTGATGACCAAAATTAGGGTTTGAGTTTGCACAAGTATTTTTGGACTATCAATGCTTCATATTATCTTCAAGGATCATTATGGACCCCTAAGATCACTCATGTCAAGTTTCAAGCCTTGAATCACACTTTTGATCAGTCAGTTGAACAGTTGACCTAAAAATCAATTGTATTGGGGAAAAAGTCAACCATGGCCAATTTACAGTCAAAATTCATAATTTTTTATCCATATCAACATTTTAGACTCATATGTATCATTTGATCAAGTTTGGACCATAATTCCTCAAGAAATTTGATCAAATCATCAAAAGGGCAAAATTGTCAAAATTAGGGTTTTGACTGGGAAAGGGCAATTTCTGGTTTTTGACCTAGAAAATGATCAATTGGGTTAAGGAATGATCTCAAGATTCCAATTGCATCACTTTGACCTAATGACATGGTTCAAAACACTACAAATCCATTGGATTGACAAATGAATTTTTCAGTCAACTGATCAAAAGTCAACTGTATACTGAAAAGTCAAACTTTGACTTTTTGGTCAAATTCAAGTGCCAAAGATCATAATTCATCAAAACATGTCAAAATATGAAACTTGTTCATCAAGAAATCAAATATTTAAGATTTTGTTTTGAAAAGTTGAAATTTCTTAACTTCGAAATTTTTCTAAGTATAGAAAATTTCTTATTTTTTCTCAACTTTGAGCCAAATTTTCACCATGATACAAGATGATTCAAAGGAAACTTCCAAAATGAAAGTTGTAGATCTCCATGAAATATACAACTTTTCTTCACACACTTTCTCCTAAAAGTTCTTGGATCTCAAGATATAGTTTTGTGAATACATGCTCATGAACTAAAAATAACTTAGTGAAATTTTGCCCTAGTTAGGCAGATTTTTTACCTAACTTCATGGCAATTTTTCACATGGATCCAAGGGGAATTTCCAAAAGCAATTCAAATATGAGTTGTAGATAACATTGCAAGCTTTCAAAAATGTCCAAGGACTCCTTGAGATCACTCCTGAGTAGGGAGAATCAAAGAGATGAAGTTGGTGATTTGTCACTTGGATTTCAAGCCATTTTGTGAAGAACATTGGATCCAATCCTCAAGCATGCTGAACAAATCCTACTTTGCAAGCTTCTAACTTGACTTTCACTCCATAATTAAATTTTTTCGCAGTTGTTGGAAGCTTTAAGTCAAGCATTGAATGCATTGTACAAGAATAGTTCCATTTTTGGGAGAAAGGCAACATTGCCATTTTAGAAAAGCAAGCTTTATGCAAAGTCAGCTTGCATTGAGCCTTGCACTTGTTTTTTCTGCACAAACACACTCCACTCAATCAGATCAAGTATGTTTAAAGGTCTCAGCCCCCCTACAAGCTTGGTACTACACCTTGAAACCATGCTAGCTAGCTTTGCTTCACAAACAAGAAACCAAGCAAACATGTGAGTTTTTGAAATATGAGTTGTTACAAGACTTGGGACCACTTGCTTATAAGTAGACACACTATTTGAAAGTTGACACACGAATGCTAAGACTCCAAAACACTCCCAAACACTTTGCAACTCAGAATCTTCCATAGCTTGACAGTTTTGAACCTCACATAGCCATCTCCAAATCCACTCGTGCGTGTTGAGTTTTAACCACCCAAACACTTAATATACATCATATCAAAGTGATCCAGACCCCTGTTTCAAGACGGTAGCTCCTCCTTGACCATCCACCATTTTCAAATATCAAGCTTGCAGGTTGACTTGAGTAGAGAGATTCAGGAACTTTCAGGACAAAGTAAGGGCTGGAATACATTCAAGGAGGTCCAGGCAAGCTAAACAGATCCTCAGGCCTTCTCAAAACTTGCTCAAACTCCATTCACGAATCCAGCTGCAAGAGGTAAAAACTCAAACTTATATCTCTTCATACAAACATCATCTGGTCTTGATTTATGAAAGCAAAATGTAGATATCCCTGCTCTAAAGCTAACCATGTTCATAGTTTTCATTTATATTAACTGTGTATAGAGAATTTTGGATTTCAAATTTCTGCAAAAATTAGGTTTCAAATTAGGGCCAGTAAAATTAGACTGTATCTTTGACTTTTAGTTTAAATAAGTTAAATGTTTGAATTCGTGGGAAGAAACACCACAACTTTCATGTTTGAACTTTTCATTTTTATGGAGAAATGAGGAAGATACAGGTGGTCCGACCATGGCTCAAGGTTGAAGATGAAGTTGCCTTCAGGAGGCATTTTTTAATATATATATTTGTGATTTTGTTTATATAAACGGATGTACAGCCACCCCAGTGGTAAGGCAGCGCACGTAAATGCTAGAGGTCACGGGTTCGAGCCTCAGCGCGCTGCCTTTTGCATTTTCTCACATTTTTTACATTTTTTTGTCCCTTTGCAGCATTGGGCTTCTGTTTCATGGGCCCTTGGATTTTTTCTAACATTTACACCCTGTTTACTTATGATACCCCTGGCCCAATATCATTTTATTTATTTATTTTATTCTCATTTTATTTTCTTAAATATATTTTTCTTTATATTAAAAAAATCATAAAAAATATGAAAATGATAGATTTATATTTTGGCTTATTTTATTTTATTTTTCTCACAAAAAATATTTTTATTTAGTTATATATTATCTATTTTTATTAAATAAACTTGTAAATTAAATTAGAACTAGGTTAATATTTATTTTTTCTTTATACCCATTAAACATTATTTTAATATAAAAAAGACCAAAAATATCTCATAATGCCATATATTATTTTCAAGACAAAAAATACAAAAATACTTTTTTCTTAAAGAAACTTATTTTCTTTTAATCAAATAGAATTAGGGTTTATTCAAAAATCTTTTCTTAAATAATTCCTTTTCTTAATTGATTTAAGGTAATCTTGATTTATTTATTTTCTAATTAGGTTTTAGGTTAAAGCTTTTTTCATATAAAAACAATCAAACAAAAATCTTCTTTGCATTTACATATCTTTTCATATTTAATTCATCTTGTACACTATTTATTCCAATTATTTGTACATATTCAATTTGGTTATAATAGATTAATTAGGTTTACATTATAGTAATCCCCATTCATAAATTGTATATCCCCCTCCCACAAAATGTTGTAATAGCATAGTAACTTTAAATTTCGTAATTTATCGCTTTTATATAATATGCTAGTAATTAGGGTTTGTATGGGAAGATAAAAATCAATCAAATAGAACACCCTAATTCAAGACAAAATCGAGCATGAAAAAAACACACTTGCACACAAACACCCCTAGGGTTATTCCACTTGGTTGCCTTATACAAAATGGCCATATTATGCATGTAAGGTGTCTTAGCAAAAACAAACAAATACAAGATCACACATAGTCCCTCGATGAATCTATTCAAGTTGCCTTACAAAATAATCTTAGTCTCTCAAAAAATGCTAAGACACCTATCAACATTGCTAATCATGGCTATACGATGACCCACGCCCGTCCCGTTTACATCCAAAGATAGGGTTGCTTACCAAATCAATGGTAAGACAACAATATCAAAGGAAAATAAAATGAACAAGAAAGACATTTGAGTAGGTAGATTACTTTTAGTTACTTGCTCCATTTCAAAACAAATACCCTTGCTATTTTCAAAACAAACACACACATTTCCAAACATCTTACAAACATTGAAAACATTTTCAAAAAGATCAACATCTTTGTATACATTCTTACAAACAAGAATCATTACAAAGATTACCTAAAAAAATGGCCTCTTTACAAAATACTTTCAAAAACCACACAAAGCACAATCTCAAACAAAAGCAAGTGATCTAGCAAGTAACTAAGAGCCCATGGAAAACCATGGATGAAAAGGGTGATAATACCTTCCCTTTTCATAATCTACCCCCCGAACTCAAGAAACAATCTCAAAGGTCTTTCCTGTGCTTTTTCACCTTTCCTTTTGGATAAAGAAAAGCCGGTGGCGACTCTTGTTAACTGCAACATTTGCGATAAAACGCAAAACCCCTAAGTCAGTTCTCCCACCATATCACACATGCATACATCTGCATGCAACTAATCACATTCCTTGCAGGAAAAGTCAATCAACAAAACAAAAGACCTCTTCTGGTTAGATTTATTTCTTCCAGATTAAAGACAAGCCAACGAAGACCTATTATGGTTAGATTTACTTATTCCAGATTAAAGACAGGTGAATAAAGACCTCTTATGGTTAGATTTATTTCTTCCAGATTAAAGACAGGTGAACGAAAATCTCTTCTGGTTATATTTATTTCTTCCATATTAAAGACAGGCGAACAAAGACCTCTTCTGGTTAGGTTTATTTCTTCAAAATTAAAGACAGGCGAACGAAGACCTCTTTTGGTTAGATTTATTTCTTCCAGATTAAAGACAAGCGAACAAAGACCTATTATGGTTAGATTTATTTCTTCCAGATTAAAGCGGGCCAACAAAGACCTCTTTTGGTTAGATTTATTTCTTCCAGATTAAAGACAGGCGAACAAAGGCCTCTTCTGGTTAGATTTATTTCTTCCAGATTAAAGACAGGAGAACAAAGACTTCTTCTGGTTAGATTTATTTCTTCCATATTAAATACAGGTGAATAAAGACCTCTTCTGGTTAGATTTATTTCTTCCAGATTAAAGACAAGCGAACAAAGACCTCTTATGGTTAGATATATTCCTTCCAGTCAAAGACATGCAAACATATACCTCTTATAGTTAGATTCATATCTACCAGTTAATAACAGGAAATCAACAGACCTCTTCTGGTTAAGATTATTTCCCCATTGAAGTCGCCAAACAACATACCTCTTCTGGTTAGATTTATCTCTTTCAGTTAAAAACAGACAAAAGACATATAGTATTTCAGCATAAATCGACCAAAGATTTATTCATACACTTCTTCCAATTTCTACCAATAGTCACTTTGGATGGCATCTGTAATCCTATCTCTGGAAAATTCTTTATCACTTCTCCAAATGGCATCTTTAAGCCCATTCCTGACACAATCAACTAACACATCATCAAGTGCAAATTTCCGGGCACTCTAGTGTTCAATCATCTTCCACCTTAAAGTCACGAATGGAAGACCCGCCAATCTAACTCTTCAGGTTTAAGAAGATTCAACTGGGGCAGCTGTTGAACCCCAAAATTTCCCTCCCTTTTCTCAAGATACTTCTCACAAAGATCTTCAATGATTCAAGCTTGTACAAGTATTGACTAGGTCAAGCCACCTCCTCAACAATGATGTTTCAAATTAGAGTTTGAACTTTCACAAGGATAATTGGACTTTTAATATCTCAATTGACTTTCATGGATCATCATTGACCTTCAATAATGCTCATGTCAAGTTTTAAGTCTTGAGCTCAAAATCGCTCAGTCAATTGGCCAGATGACCTAAAATCAGTTGTATTGGGTAAAAAGTCAATTGTGGTCAACCTACAGTCAAAATTCAAGATTTCAAACCAATATCAACATTTGGAAGTCATATTTATCAATTGATCAAGTTTGGACCATAATTCCCCAAGAAAATTGTTCAAATCACCAAAAGGGCAAAATAGTCAAAATTAGGGTTTTGACTGAGAATGACTAATCTTTGACTTTTGACCTAGTACATGACTTATTAATTTGAAACATGATATCAAGGATTCAAATGCGTCATTTTACCTAATTACATATCTCAATTCACTTATCAAAACAATTGATTGATAGTTGAAACTTGGTCAATTGATGAAAAAGTCAACTGTAGCACCAAAAGTCAAACTTTGACTTTTTGGTCAACATTAAGTTTCAAAGATCAAAACTCATCGAGACATTCAAGAATATCAAAATTGGTCAACAAGAATCAAGAAAGTCAAGAAAGTCAATTTGAAAAGTCAAACTTTTCAAGACTTAGAAATTTTTCAAAGTGTTTTGTACATGATAATTTCACTACTTCATGCCAATTTTTCACCAAAATGCATAATGATTCAAAGGAAACTTTCAACATGAAAGTTGTAGATCTTGATAAATTTTACAACTTTGTATTAGAGGGTTGATGTCCAAAAATGCTTAGATTTGAAGATACAAGCCCATGAAGTCATGACATTTTCATCTAACACTTGGAGAAATTTTCAAAGATTTTGGTTAGTTTTTGTCTCAACTTCTTGACCAATTTTCATCAAGTTTTGATTTGATTTAGCCAAAGTGGTCAACATGAAATTTATAGATAATGTTTCAAGCTTTCAAAAACATCCTAGAGCATGAATTTATCATACTTGAGCTAGGAGATTCAAAGGCATGAAGTTAGGAACCCATTCTTGAATGGCAAGTCATTTTGGTGAAGAACACATGATCCAATCTACATGCTATGTTGTATAATCTTATGTTGCAGGCCTTCTTACTTGCAAATCTTACCATAATTTAATGTTTATACAAAAGCTTGAATCATTACCCAAGAGATACAAGCCATTATCCAAATAACTTACCATTTAAGGTAAAAAGTTATCATTGCTATTCTTGAAAAGCAAACTTTTTGGTACAAAATTTTCCTTGAGCCCATACCTTGCTTACTTAGGATTTTACTCCACCATAAATCATGGAAAGTAGCCCCTTTATACCAACAACTTTGGTACTTCATCTTGGGACCATGGAATACTTGACATAACTTGATATTTGCAATCCAACCTAGCCGTAACTCCATAATTTGTAAACCTAATCAGATCTTGTTCCCAAACCTCTTGCCTATAAATAGAGAGAGCATTTGCAAGAGAAAGAATTCAAATTCTTGCGTGTTGAAAAATCCTCAAAACCCTTTATACTCCAAAAAAAACCAGAATTATCCATAAAAACCTCCATTTTGAGCTTGGAAGTCCAAATCTTTGAGTCTCAAAAACGTTGCAAGTTTTCTCCGAACAAACCATCCAAATACTTCACATACATCTTATAGAAGTTTCTCAAACACAAGAACAACTCATGTAACATCATTATCTCCACCTTCTAAACTAAAAAACATTATCTTGCAAGTTGATTTGGTTGGAGAGATTCAAACACTTTCAGCATAAAGTAAGGATTGGAACAACTTCAGGGAGGTCTAAGGAAGCTTAATCAATCATCATATTGCAACTGGAAACATCCATACACATTTCGAGTTTTCACTTCAAGAGGTAAGTTTTCTCAAACTGTGATATCCTTGTTCATACATCATTTTGCTTTCGTTTTCAAAAGAATAAAATAGGATAAGTCATAGTAGAAGAGTTGCAAGCACTCAAAATCATAAAAAAATGCTTCTGGAAGCCTGACACGATCGGCCGTGTAATCTGACACGGGCCGAGTCAGGGAGAAAACAAGAAAAAAGTCAAGGCAATGGGCTGATATGGGTTCCCGTGTCAATCCAACTGGGATTGAAAACTTGACAAAAGGCATGACATGGTCTTGACAAGGGGGTCCGTGTCACAGAATACGGCCCGTGTCAATGCAACTGGAATTGGAAACTTGACAAAATGGCAGGATAGGGTTTTAACACGGGTGCCCTTGTCATAGGACACGGCCCGTGTCAGCTCAGCTGGGACAAAAAAAGACATGTAGGGATTATTACAGCTCCTGACATGGGTGCCTGTGTCACAGGACACGGCCCGTGTCAGTCCAGACACCAAAAATCTTGATTTTAAAACTTTTTATTCAATTTGGTCGTAATAGTAATTAGGTTTTAATTCCTTTCATCCCCATTTATAATTTGTATCCCCCTCCCCTAAATGATGTAATAGCGTAGAATTTTACATTTCTGCAATTTATCGCTTTCAATATAAATGCTAGTAATTAGGGTTTGTATGGCATGACTTTAAAATCAAACAATAGAAAACCCTAATTCAAAGACAAAAATGAATGAAAACAAACACCTTTCACACTTGCACCTCTAGGTTTAACCCTCACTTGTTTCCTAAAGATAAAATAGTCATGTCCCTCGAACGTGGGATACTTTAGCAATGACCCTCAAATACAAGATCGTAGTCCCTTGATGACCCTTCGATGTTGCCTTCGATAAATGATCTTAGACCCTTACAACAATTGCTAAAGCGTATTACAAGTTGCCTTCTATGACAATACGAAGACCCACACCCGTCCCTTCACATCCAATGATAGGGCTTCTTATCAATCGATGGTAAGTTAAGAATATCTAAGGGAGGAGGAAATGAACAAAGACTTTTTGAGTAGGTAGAACGTTCTTAGTTGCTTGCTCACAACCATTTTTAAAACATCTTTCAAACACACCAACACTTTCAAATAAAATATTTTCAAAAGGCAACACTTTGTATACATTCTTATAGAGACGAGAATCATTACAAAGTTCGCCTAAATGAAGGCACTTTTCAAAAATACTTTCAAAACCAATCACAAACACATTTCAAACAAAGCATTTCAAAGTGAGCTAGCAACTAAGAGCCCGTAGATAACTACAGATGAAAAGGGTGCTAACACCTTCCCTTTTTATAAACTACCCCCCAAACTCAATATAATCTCAAAAGGTCTTTCATGTTCTTTTCACTCTTTCCTTTATTGGATAAAATAAAAGTCGACGGCGACTCTTGCTATCTGCAACAATTGCGATAAAATGCAAAACACCTAAGTCATTTCTCCCACCGTATTATAGCTCCAGAAATCAAGTTTACATATTGTGCAAGGTATGATGAAACTCTTTGGATTTGGTTATTTTGGTGAAAGTTTACTTTTGGTGATGGCACTATACCCTTATGACAAGCTCACTATCTCATTGCTCGAATGTTTTATTTTCTTTGTTTAGAGTTTTTCATAATTTTTGCATAAGCAAATATTATTTGAAGTGCCTCAGAAAATGATACGCTGAAAATTATTGAATAATGTTTGGAATTTCCTGCATTGTCCTTCTTTCATATGTTTCTTCTTTAGAGGTGGGTATGATAATGACTTAAGAGATATACTTTATTTCCCTTTACTTTTCTCTAATTATATTGAAGAGAATGGTAAAAAGTTGTTATATTTTATTCCTCGGACTCAGACTGGTTTATATAGTGGGAATATCATAAATTATAATTAATTCACTCCTGTGATATGGTGGCCAGAACCGGGACGCGTTTCCCTATTGTTTAAGGAATTTGCTGGTTTGTGTTTTGCGTTTGTGTTCGCAAAATGTCGCGGTAAGCAAGAGTCGCCACCATCTTTTATTTTTTCCAACAAGGAAAGGAAAAAAGCACAGAAAAATTCCTTTTTTCGAGATATTTCTGAGTACGGGGGGTAGATTATAGAAAGGGAAGGTATTAGCACCCTTTCTATCCGTAGTTATCTACGGGCTCTTAGGTACTTGCTCATCATTTTCAAAATTGTTTTCTTTGTGTTGTGTGATTTGAAAAGCTTTTGTTTTGACTTCGATTTAACTCTTCTTCTGTCTTCAAGAGTGTAATGAAGTGTTTTTGAAAACTTTGTTTGTAAAGGAGTGTAAGTGTGAAAATTTTGTTTTGATTGAGCAAGTACTTAAGAATTAATCTACCTACTCGAAAAAAGAATCGTTATGTATTCATTTCCTTTAGACAATGCTATCCCACTATTAGTGAGTAGGTAACACCGTCGTTAGAGTTTTGAGGGTGAATTCGAAAGGGACGTACAATCACTAAAGCAATGTTAGGACGTCTTAGTAATAACCCTAATGTCTTAGATTAATTATTCAAGGCTACAATTCCGAGGCAACCGTTCTGGGGCAACTTTTCCGAATCGAGACTTTGATCTTTGTTTAGACAAAAGGACGACCACTAAAACATCCTATACTTAATGACCGTTTACCGAAGGCAGCCAAGTGGGAGTGTACCCTAGGGGTGCGCATGTGCGAGTGATTCAATTTCAGATTATTTTATCTTTGCACATTTAGGGTGATCTAACTGTTTTAAAATTAACCATACATTCTTGTCATGCATCCTATTATCATACATCTAACAGTTAATAATTTGCGGAATTTAAAGTGCGGAATCTAAACTATGCTATTACAAGGCTTCGGGTATTTACATAGCCAAAAACAAACCCTTTGAAAAATAAAGCGATGAAAAGAAATAAACGTCCTAATTAGCTATTACAAACTGTAGGTAGTTACATCAATATGATAAAAATAATAACAATAAAGCGCGCGAGGAAAATTAGATCGACGAGAAATTAGGGTTTTGACCCTTCTAACCTAATTTAAAAGAAAAAAATGTTTTTGTTTGTTGTTTTTAATAAAAGAAATAAGTTTTCTAAATTAAATATGCAATTAATTAGTTAATTAAATTATTTAATGAAAATAATTACATGACCTATTTTTTATGTTTTTGATTATTTTTAAGAAAAGAAAATAATTAAATTAGAAATAAAACCTATTTGTTCTAATTAATTTTAATTATGTACAAAAAGAAATCAAATTTATCTAAATTAATCAAACCTAATTAATTAAAATTTTTAATAAAAATAAATATCTTAAATTTAATTGGATATAAAGATATTTTTGTGATTTTCTTAATAAAAAGAAAATTATTTGATTGGTTAGTAAATAAGTAAATTAAATTAAATGAAATAAATGAATAAAAGAAAAGAATAGAGAAAGTAGTTTGGGCCTGCATTCAGTAGTTTGAGGAGGTGCAAATAGCAAGCTTTTAGCCCAGGCCCAAAGGTGTCCACGTTGACTGGCACGATCACAGTCTTTGAGTTGACTAGGCTTCATGGTGTTCTCCCCTTGGTGGCCCTCAGATCTGGATCTCAAACCACTTGGCACGCTGGATTATGGGGACGTATGATACTCCTTGGCTTGCTATGCACATGAGATTACCTGAAAGAAATTAAGAAAAATGCATTTGGTGGAGGCAGGGGTCGAACCCCTGACCTCAAGCTTCCAGCGCCTTAAAGCTTGCATGGCTACCACTGCATCACTTTGTATTTGTTGTACATAATATAAACAAAAATTATTATAAAATAAACAAGCGAAATAAACAGATATTAGCGCGAATTTTCAAATGAGCGAATGATGGCTGGCCACGTATTCGTCTCCCTCCCTGCACCGTTGGTAAAAGTTGGGACACTTTTACCTACGGACATATGTCCGTAGCTATAGGTCTGCACATTCTCAAAACTCAACACAAGCATGTTAAATAACAATGAAGGCCATGGACATCTTCGTCTAATCTTGCTGAACACATTGGTGGCCTTTTCATGGCCTAATTTTGCCTGCACACAGAGTTCCCAAATCGAAGCAAGAAACCCTAGCCATGGTGAAATTTTGTACATGGCATATGAATGAAATTAAAGGTTGCAGAAAGCTTGCAAATGTTCCATGGATCAAGAATCTATAATTAATTCATGCTAACAATGCCTAAATCGTGCTAACCGAATTCAAAATTTCATGGATATCGTGATGGACTTACAACGCTTTTGGGTACTGGAAAGGCTTGGTTCTTGATTGCTTTAGCTTGCTGACACTCCCAGGAATCGATTGGGATCGCTAGAAGGCCTTGAGGATGCCTGGAAATAGGAATTCGATCTTGCACTTTTTCTTGATTTTTTCAAGTTTTCGTTCTTGATGTTGCGCCCTTTTTCTAACCTCTTTTTTGGTTTGCACACACTACTTATGTATTTAGGAGTGAATTAGGGTTGAAAGAATGATCACAATCTCCTTCTATAAATGCTTTTGATTTTTGATTTGATTCACTTTGAATCATTTCCAAAAATGGCCTAATTTAATCTTTTTGTGCACCTCATGCTTTTACACGAATTTGAATACCTGCCAACTGGATTTGAGACCTGAAACAAGTATAAAATCTTGAGTTTTCAATGCTTTAGATTTTCTCATGATTTATTTTGATTAAAAATGATTTAAATCAAATCAAAATCAAAATAAATAATAAAAACATGATAATGACAAGTGGCAAGGGCTAGAGCTCGTCGACTATGTTTCTAACTCAAAACAAGTGAAAAAGATTGGGCCCATTTGGCAAAATTTGAAGTTTTAGGCATAGTTGACTTTTGGCAATTTTGTAAAATAGGTCAACTTCGCCAATGCATAACTTCCTTAATTTTGACTCTTTGGAGGTGTTCTTGGACTTTTTAGAAATCTTGAGATGTCCTCTAACAACCTTTTTGGTATCATATCAATTTGATATTCCATGCTCATGTATGAAGCTTTGACAAAAAAGGTGTTTTTGTTGACTTTTCAAAATGACCTATAATGTCCAAATTTATAACTTCTTGTGGGTGCATATTTTGAACTTGGGAGCTGAAGATGAATTGTAGGGAATTTTATCCTATTCAAAATTAGATTTGAATGGGTCATTTTTCATAAAGTATGATAAAGTTATGCTTGGTTAAAGTTGAGTTGACTTTTCCTGCAAAACCCTAATTTAGCAACTTTTGGTTCTTGAGGAATTATGAGAAAACCTTGATGAATCATGATCAAACCTTGATCAAATGATGAAATACACTTAAAAATGAGGAAGTTGACCAAAAATCTTGAAGTTTGACTGTATGTAGGCCACAATTGACTTTTGCCCTACCACGGTCAGTTTTTGGGCCTTTGAGCAGTTGACTGAGTAAACTTCCTCTGTAGGGCTTGAAACTTGACATGGATGATCTTGAGAACATATTAGAACAATGTTGAGCATTTGGGATCCCTTGGACTCAAGTAACTTGATGCAACATGAAACCCTAATTTGAAGTAGACTGCCTTAGGAGGGAGCTTGTCTGGTCAACCCTTGGACTACCTTGAGCAACTTGGGGATCTTTCTTGAAATGTTTTGAGAAATATGGGAGGACAAATTTTGGGGTACAACATCTGACCCTGTTCAATCTTCTTAAACTTGAGGATGTAGATTGGCTTTCGTGCCTTTCGTTATCCGAAGTTGGAAGATGATTGAACACTAGAGTGCCCAGATATTTGCACTCGCATGAAGTGGCAATTGTCTTGTGATGTCGGGAATGGGCTTACAGATGTGTGATCGGTGGAAATAGAACTGACTGTTTTGGAATACCGGTTCGCAAAATGTCGCGGTAAGCAAGAGTCGCCACCGTCTTTTATATTCTCCAACATGGAAAGGACAAAAGCACAGCAAAATTCCTTTTCGAGATGTTTCTCGGTTCGGGAGGTAGATTTATAGAAAGGGAAGGTGTTAGCACCCTTTCTATCCGTGGTTATCCACGGGCTCTTAGGTACTTGCTCACTATGTTTTCAAAAATGTTTTCTTTTCTTGTGTTTGTGGGTTTTGAAAAAGTTTAGTTTGAAAACTTCTAGGTAACTCTTGTATCTGTCCTCAAGAGTGTATGAAGTGTTTGTTTGAAAACTTTTGTTTGAAAGTGTAAGTGCGAAAAGTTGTTTTTTGTTTTGAAAGAGCAAGTACCCGGGAGAAATCTACCTACTCTAAGGAATTAAGCTGTGTAAAAGTCCTTTAGACAGTACTATCCCACTATTGAGAAGTAGGTAGCACCGTCGTTGGAGTTATTCGGGTCAATTCGATTATAGGGACATGTGTGGTCACCAAAGCAATAGTAGGACGCCTTAGCGGTAACCCTAATGTCCTAGATCCTTTTTATCCGAGGCAACCGTTTCGAGGCAACTGGATCTTTAGACAGGAGGGCGACCTCTAAAACACCCTATACATAATGACCACGTCGAGGCAACCAAGTGAGGCGTATCCTAGGAGTGGCATGTGCGAGTGTGTCAGGATTCATGTTTGAATTATCTTTGCACATGTTTATTGTGAGCTACGGGTTGATTTTAATTTTCAGGCACGTCTTGCATGCATAGTTAACAGTTAATAATTGCGGAAAATAAATTGCGGAAAGTGAATCTATGCTATTACAAGGCGTCAGGTATTTACATCGCCAAAAACATAACCCTTGAAAAATAAATTGCAGAAAAATAAAGAAAGCGATAAAAGTCCTAATTATCTATTACATTCTCGAAGCAGATACATAAATATGATCAAAAATTAATCGAGAATAAACATGCGCGAAACAAAATTGAATCGGGAAAAGTCCTTAGGGTTTTGACCCTTCTTGAGAAAAGAATGGAATTTTGGCCTTTTGTGATTAATTAATATTAAACCTAATTTACTGATTAATTAAATAATTAAAAAAAAGTATTTTTTGGTTTTTTTATGTTTTAATGAAAACAAAATAAAAAGGATTAAAATTGTCAAAAGAAAAACCCTAATTCTAGATTGATTTTATTTATTGTGAAAAAGTCAAAATTAAACCTAATTAAACTAAATTAATTTGTTAGAATTTATTTACAAAAAATAATTAATAGTGAAATTAATAAATAATAAAAATATTTACATTTTTAGTTGTCTGAATTTATTATGAAAAATATTAGTTTATGAGGTAATTAAATAATAATAGTAATAATTGTAATTAATAAAATAATTAAATAGAAAATATAAAAGAGAAAAAATGAGAAATAAAACCCTGGGGGTGATGGGCCCAGAAGGAGGTACGTTTGGAAATTGCTGGCCCATTAGTCTCAAGCCTTGTTTGACTTTCTTGATTGTCCGCGCGTGCCTTGGCTAGGAGTACCATGAACACTCACGCTTGACCTTCAGATCTGCTTTGCCAGCCACTTGGCGTTTGGATGAGTGGAGGCATATGGTGAACCTGCCTTTGGAACCTTCACATGATTAGGTGAAGAAAAATAACAAATAATGGTTTTGGGTGGAATTTTTCTGATGAACCATGAAAAAGTTATGCCCTGGTCAATATACAGTTGACTTTTCTACTGTCCAAAAATAGTAACTTTTTGCATCTTGATGATTTTTGAGCCATTCTAGTGGAATCATGATCAAGACTTGATCCAATGATGATTGTGAACTCAAAATAAGATGTTTACCAAAAATTCTGACTTTTGACTGCAAAATGACCATTTTGCCCCTACAGTTGACTGTAGAGCAAATAGGGCTTTTGACTGTGCAATTTGGTACCGTGAGCCTTGAGACTTGACATGTAGATGCTTGAGGATGTATATAGGCCTATGGGACTTGATTGAACCATTGAAAACCTCAAATTCTTTGAAGGAACCAAAACCCTAATTTCAGCTGGCTTATGAGGTGTTTGACGGTCTAATCCTTGAGTAAATCTTGAACCATTTGAAGAATATTCTTGACAAATCTTGAAGAATATGGGAGGGAAAATTTTGGGGTACAAAAGTTGCCCCTGTTCAATCTTCTTAGACCTGAGGATGTAGATTGGCTTGCATGCCTTTCGTGATCCGAAGGTAGAAGATGATTGAACACTAAAGTGCCCAGAAATTTGCACTCGCATAGTGGAGTATTAGCAATGTGATGTCGGGAATGGGCTTACGGATGCTATTTGGAGAGATGATGGATAGGAGGATGGGCTTATAGATGCCATCTGGAGATTGTAGTGGATAGTTGTGTCTTCGTTGACAGGTTGCCTTCATTGACAGATTGTCTTCATTGACAGTTTGTCTTTATTGACAGATTGTCTTCATTGACAGGTTGTCTTCGTTGACAGATTATCTTCATTGACAGTTTGTATTCATTGACAGATTGTCTTCATGGACAGGTTGTCTTCATTGACGAGGTTGTCTTCACTGACATGTTGTCTTCATTGACGAGGTTGTCTTCATTGACAGGTTGTCTTCATTGACGAGGTTGTCTTCACTGACAGGTTGTCTTCATTGACGAGGTTGTCTTCATTGACAGGTTGTCTTCATTGATAGATTGTCTTCATTGACAAATTGTCTTCATTGACAGATTGTCTTCATTGACAGTTTGTCTTCATTGACAGGTTGTCTTCATTGACGAGTTGTCTTCATTGACAGGTTGTCTTCATTGACGAGGTTGTCTTCATTGACAGATTGTCTTCATTGACGAGGTTGTCTTCATTGACAGATTATCTTCATTGACGAGCTTGTCTTCATTGACGGGTTGTCTTTATTGTCAAGGTTGTCTTCATTGACAGGTTATCTTCATTGACAGTTTGTCTTCATTGACGAGTTGTCTTCATTGACAAATTGTCTTCATTGACGAGGTTGTCTTCATTGACAGGTTGTCTTCATTGACAGGTTGTCTTCATTGACGGGTTGTCTTCATTGACAGGTTGTCTTCATTGACAGTTTGTCTTCATTGACGAATTGTCTTCATCGACAGGTTGTCTTCATTGACGGATTATCTTCATTGACAGATTATCTTCATTGACGAGATTAGCGTCAGAAAAATATTTAGGAGTTGATTTAACTGGATTTGTCTTCTTTGAATGGATTGTCTCTTTTGACTGGGCTTGTCTCCTTTGACTGGATTTGTCTACTTTGACAGAATTTGAGACTTTGACTGCATCTTTCCTGAAAGGTAAAGGTCAGTCATATGCAATGCATGATATGAATCAAGCAATGATGTTCTCAACATAAATGAGATTGTATGATATGATGCGTATATGCATGTATCATGATGTATGACAATGTGATGTTTAGCTGGGGAAAATAAATCCTTGACAAATGCCGGGAAGTTCGTTGAATCCTGGGCTGATGTTGAAGAGTAGAGTCCTTCGTTTCCGTTGGGGATGATGAACAAAGATGATTGCAAGAATAAACCGGTAGGAGAAGATGACTTCGTTGGGGAATAAACCTGATGGAGAGATTACTCTGCGGGGAATTATTCTGTGGGAAAGAGATGCTTCGCTGAGGTTTTAATGATAACTCCGCTGGGGATTCCGTTGATAAGCTCTGTTAGAGGATTTTGATGAAATTCGCCGGGGATAGGAAAAACTTCGCCGAGGACGATCTTTCTGTTGCAATTTGCTGAGGATAACCCAGTTAGACCCTGGTGGGGAATAACCTTCTGAATAAGGCTGGGGAGACGCATTTGTACTCTGCAGGGGACAAGCTTCCAAGATCTATTGGGGAGGATGATTCAACTCTCCTAGGGAAACTTTTGAGGAAATGACTCCACTGGGGGTATCTTGTATTCCGCCGGGGAACAACCTTATATTTCATTGAGGAATATTAAGACTGTCGGGGATGCTTGCTGAGGGATATCTATATACTCTGCTAGGGAATATTAAGATCTTCTGGGGATACCCAATTTTTACAGGACTGATGGTAGCCCAACTCTGCTCGGGGGAGAGTAGTGCTGACTTGTTGGAGATACTGTGCCTTCTTAGGGCTGATGGGAGACCAGCTCTGCATGGGCAGTGAAGGTATCTTGGTCATATTCTTCAGCCGAACCTACCTTGGTACCTTGGTGAATAGAGCAACTAGATCGCTTAGACAATTCTTATTGCCCTTGTTTCTAATGTCACCTGTAATTAGTCCTTTGTTTCGCATCTAAATATTTGTGATTAGCAATTAATGTCAAATGCATATATCAAAAACGAACATTGGACGTTCTTTTCAAAACAAAACAGATAAAGAAAAAAACCATTGGCAATTTGTCTGAAAAGTGAGTTTGTATTGATTTTTGAAATTTGCATGTAAATAGGCGTTTGTACAAGAGGCTGACGTCCTAGTAAGAGAACGCCGCCGAACAATAGAGTTTATACAATTTGTGAAAAGAAAACAAAACAACTATGTGAAAAATCCCACTGGGTTCCAACTCTGCTAACGCCTTTATGTCTTCAAGCGTCTCATCACTTTGCTGCTTAGTTGAAGATGAATCTGATTGATCGGTGCCGTCTGTGATCGGTGGATTTAGAACTGACTGTTTAACGCTGGTTTCGCGAAATGTCGCGGAAGCAAGAGTCGCCACCGTCTTTTATTTTCTCCAACATGGAAAGGACAAAAGCACAGCAAAATTCCTTATTGAGAATGTTTCTCGGTTCGGGAGGTAGATTTATAGAAAGGGAAGGTGTTAGCACCCTTTCTATCCATGGTTATCCATGGGCTCTTAGATACTTACTCATTTGTGTTTTCAAAATGTTCGTTTGCTTTTCAAGTGTGAGTGGGTTTGAAAAAGTTTCGTTTTAAAGATTTCAGATCGACTCTTGTATCAGTCCTCAAGAGTGTTTGAAAAAATTGTTTTGAAAGCTTTTTGAAAGTGTCAGTGTGAAAAGAGTTTTGATTTATTTTTTAATAGAGCAAGTATCTACGAGTCATCTACCTACCCTAAGGAATTAGGCTGTGTAAATGTCCTTAAGGTAGTGCCATCCCATCATTGAGAGATAGGTAGCACCACCGTTGGAGGTGTTCGGGTCAATTCGTTTGTAGGGACAATGTGGTCACCAGAGCAACAGTAGGACACCTTAGAAGCTACCCTTATGCCATGTTCATGGACATAAGGACTTACTAAAACGTCCTATACTCGACGACCACGTTTCGAGGGGCAAGGCAACAGTGAGGCGTACCCTAAGGGTGGTGTGTGAATTGTGTGTCATTTTCAATTATGTTTTATCCTGATCATGCATTGGGTGAGCTACGCTTTGATTTTATTTGGGCCATTCATTCTTTCATGTGATTAGCAGTTTAAGGGTGAAGAAATAAAAATGCGAAAAGATAAAGGTCCTACGCTATTACAAGGCGCGGGTCTATACATCGCCAAATTAACAAAGACCCGTTTTTTTGAATAAAATGCGGAAAATAAATGAAGTCCTAATTACTATTACAAAGCTTTGGCAATTACATAATATTTGAAATGAAAATATAAGAACAAACGCGCGAAAAGAAAACAGAATCGAATGTGCGAGGGCGTTGGACCCTTTAAAGAAATTAAATTGAAATTAAGAGTTAATTAATTATTAAAAGAAGAAAAGAAATTATGTTATGTTTTTTGGTGTTTAATGAAAATTAAAAAAAATTAATTAAAATTAAAAGTTAAATAAAACCCTAATTCTAAGTTTGTTTTTAATTATTAAAGAAAATATTTAAGTTTTGACCTAATTTATATTAATTATTTAATGTGCATGGTTATTTACAAAATAGTTAATAATTAATAATAATAATGAGAAGAAGAAATTATTTATTAAGAAAAAAGAAAAAGAAAGCTAAAAAAACCTAATTTCTACATTTTTTAGTTATTAAGAAAATATTTAAAATTGAAAACCTAAATTAACCTAAGTTGATTATTAAAATTTATTTACAAAAATATTAATGACTTAAATATTAAACAAAACATATTTTTTATTTTTGTGATTTCTGATTTTTTTTGTATCATGAAAATTATTTTGTGAATTAAAATAATTAAAATAAATAAAAAGAGAAAAAAAAGAGAGAAAGAAAATACAAACAAGGGGGGTATTCAGACCCAATTTGGAGGTGTTGTTGAAGCAGTTTGGCCCACTCAATTCCAGGCCTTGTTTGACTTTTTGTAATTACGTGTGGATCCTTTGACTAGCGCGTATGGTAGTCTTCCTGTGGTGACCTTCAGATTGAAATTCATGGACATTTGGCAGGCATCAGCGTGGACGTGTATGGTGGACTTTAGATGAGAGATTGCACCTGAACACGTTACAATAAAAATTATGGAGAATATGGGGGACCTGGGAATCGAACTCAGGTCCCAATACCTGCAAGCCAACGCATCTGCCAACCGTGCCATTGAGTCTCTTTGTCATATTAGTGGGACGTAAATAACATATGTGAAAAAAAAGCAATATTATATTGAACCAAAATAAAACGCGCTAAGATTCAAACCTGACCAACCATGTGCCTACAACTCAGCGTCTTCTCCATTGTTTCTTCGTTTTGCCTGAAAATAAGAATAGATAGCGGGGGTTTTAAACCCCCACTAAAACAACCATGGAATAATAGCGATTAGCTCATAAGCAATTATAAAAATGGCGCGAGGGGTGAGATCAATTCGTTTGGATCTCCTGATTTCAATGGTACTGGTTTTATTGTCCAATTTTTCCAGATGCGTAAAGCCCTAACTTTGTAGCTCTGAAACCCTAAACAGCTTTCATGGTGGATTCTTGTACAGGGCTTAATAACTCAATCAAAGAATGCCAATAGCTTCAGAACACTCATGTTAGTATAAATCAATGCTTAAAACGTATGAAAAATGTATGCAAATTCAAACACAAATATGAAAATATTTATGAATAGGGAGGCTTCATTCTACCAATTCCTTGAGTATGGAGACTTGGTATTGATTGGAAACCCTTCCTGGATATCTTGGCAAGCTTTTGGAATAACTTTTAGGCCTTGAAACGAGCTCTAGCTAGGTTTTCAGTTTTGAGTTTTTTTTGTGAAAAATGCAAGTTTGTTCTTTAGCTTGGGCGCATCTCTTGTGTTCTAATGCATTAGGTTTGCTTTGCCTATGTATGAGGATGGAATTAGGTTAGAAAAACCAAGCCCAAAGCCTTTGCATTGATGACTTTGAATATTTGATTTTCCATGATCTTTTTCAATCTTTTTCATGCTACTTATGCCAAATCATGGAGGATTCTTTCCTTTTAGGATGTGCACGAAATCTTGAGCTCATAATGGACATATTAGCTGCATAAAAAGATTTAAAACACATGCTTTAGTATTTTTCTCATAATTAATTTTAATTAAATGAATTAATAGGATTAAAAATTCAATTAATTAATTAAAAATAAGAAAATAACTCCCTTTTAGCTTAATGGGTCGTGCATGGCCTTTGGGTAATGATTCATGGAAGAAATTGAGGCCCATTAGCAATTTTGAGGCATTTGAAGCAAAGTTGACTTTTCAAAATTATCAAAAATTTCCCAACTTCCACAAGGCATATCTTGCTCAATTTTTAAGCTTTGATCATGCTCTTGGACATTTTGTAAAGGTCATGAAGTCCTCTAACCAATGTCTTTAGTCCCATGTCATTTTGATTTACCAATCTCAAGTTATGGTCTTTGACTTGAAGTGCCTTTTTGTTGACTTTTGAAAATGACCTATAATGTTGAGATTGATAACTTTTTGTGAGAGCATTTCTTGGACTTGAAGTGTGAAGATGAGTTGTAGGAAATGTCATTCTCTTCAAAATGAGCTTTGGATGGAATTTTTCTGATAAACCATGTGGAAGTTATACCTTGGTCAATTTGTAGTTGACTTTTTCAACTGTCCAAATATAGAAACTTTTGCATCTTGAGACTTTTCGAGCCATGCTTTGAGAATCATGATCAAATGATGTTTGTGGCTTCAAAATAATATGTTGACCAAAATTTTTGACTTTTGACTGTCAAATGACCATTTTGCCCCTACAGTTGACTGTGAGGCAATTAGGGTTTTTGACTGTGCAACTTGATGCTGTGAGTCTTGAAACTTGGCATATGGATGCTTGACAATGTATGTAGGCATGTGGGACTTGATTGGGCCCTTGGAAACTTCAATTTCTTTGCCAGAATCAAAACCCTAATTTTTTACTGTTAGGAGGCAATTGGACTGTGCAACCCTTGAGAGATTTTGAAGCTTGATCTTGACAAATCTTAAAGAATATGGGAGGGAAAATTTTGGGGTACAACAGTTGCCCCTGTTCAATCTTCTTAAACCTGAGGGTGTAGATTGGCTGGCGTGCCTTTCGTAATCCGAAGGTGGAAGATGATTGAACACTAGAGTGCCCAGAAATTTGCGCTCACATGTTAGCAGTGTGATGACGGGAATGGGCTTACAGATGCCATTTGGAGATTGATGGATGGGAAGATGGGCTTACAGATGCCATGTTGAGAAGTGATGATAGGTGGATGGGCTTATAGATGCCATCTGGAGACTGATGGGGTAGGATGATGGGCTTATAGATGCCATCTAGGTGTCGATCGCGTAAGATATTCCTTAGCGAGAACTTGCGTACCTGAAAAAGAAAGATAATTACCTCGCCTGTTACAGGAGTTGGTTTTAAAATTCTTTACATAGACGCGCCTTGGCTGGATACAGGTATCGAATCTTTGAACTCTTCAGACGTGCCCTCAACGGGACGATGAGAGAATCTTGGACAATTACTACCTCAACGGGACGATGAGAGAACCTTTGGGCGATTACTACCTCAACGGGACGATGAGAGAACCTTTCAGACGCACCCTGGCAAGATACAGGAATCGGGTCTGGTACTGTTAGTCGTTAACGGATACACCCTGGCAAGATACAGGGATCGGATCCTCAAACTCTTCAGACACACCCTGGCAAGATACAGGAATCTGATCTGGTACTGTTAGTCGTCAACGGATACACCCTGGCAAGATACAGGCATCGGACCCTCAAACTCTTCAGACACACCCTGTCAAGATACATGAATCGGGTCTGGTAATGCTAGTCGTCAACAGATACACCCTGGCAAGATACAGGCATCGGATCCTCAAACTCTTCAGACGCACCCTGGAAAGATACAGGAATCGGATCTGGTACTGTTAGTCGTCAACAGATACACCCTGGCAAGATACAGGCATCGGATCCTCGAACTCTTCAGACGCACCCTGGCAAGATACAGGAATCGGGTCTGGTACTGTTAGTCTTCAACGGATACACCCTGGCAAGATATAGGCATCGGATCCTCGAACTCTTCAGATGCACCCTGGCAAGATACAGGAATCGAGTCTGGTACTGTTAGTCTTCAACGGATACACCCTGGCAAGATACAGGTATCAGATCCTCGAACTCTTCAGACGCACCCTGGCAAGATACAGGAATCGGGTCTGGTACTGTTAGTCTTCAACGGATACACCCTGGCAAGGTACAGGTATCGGATCCTCAAACTCTTCAGACGCACCCTGGCAAGATACAGGAATCGGGTCTGGTAATGCTAGTCGTCAATGGATACACCCTGGCAGGATACAGGAATCTGATCCTCAAACTCTTCAGACGCACCCTGGCAGGATACAGGAATCGGGTCTGGAATCGATCGTCAACAGATACACCCTGGCGAGATACAGGAATCGGATCTTTACTTGCGACCGTTGATGGTAATCATCTTGGTATTAACCTTTGTCCTGAAAAGACAAAATGTTAGTTGTATGTGATGTCATGATGTATGACATGCGTGATGAGATTATATGTTCATGATGCGTATATGCATGCTATAATGTATGGAAATGCGATGTTTATGAATGTATGTTTTCGTCTTTTAGGAAAATAAATCCTTGACGGATGCCGGGAAGTTAAATCCTGGGCTGATGTAGAGCTTTTGTTTCCACTGGGGAGTGATGGTTGCAAGAATACCGGTAGGAGAAGATGACTCCGTTGGGGAATAAATTTGGCGAATGGATTACTCTGCCGGGAGAAAATTCTCTAGCAATCTTGCTGGGGAACAATACTCTGTGGGAAGAGAGGTACTCTGTTGGGATGTTGATGATAACTTCGCTAGGGATACCATTGTTATGTTGGAAGTTTTAATAGACTCCGCTGGGGATAAGAAGACTTCGCCGAGGACGATCTTTCCGTGGCTTTTGGCTGAGGATAACCCAGTTATATCCTGGTAGGGAAATAACCTTTGAGTAAAACCGGGAGACGCGTTCGTGCTCTGCGGGGGGGAGCTTCCAGAATCTACTGGGGATAAGCTTCCTGCTGGGGAGATTGATTGAACTCTCCTGGGGAAATTTTTTGAGATGAACTGGGGAAGTGGCTCCGCTGAATGTCTGGTATACCGCCGGGGAACAATCTTAGATTAAGACTGCCGGGGATGCTTGTTAAGAATGATTTGTATATTGCGCTGGGGAATGTTGAGATTTGCTGGAGGATACCCAACTTCCTTAAGGCTGACAGTATAGCTTTGCTTGGGGAGAGTGCATTGACTTGCTAGCTCACTCTCTGGGGAATTAAGGCATCTTGGTTATGTTCTTCAGCTGAACCTACCTTGGTACCTTGATGGACAGAGCAATTATATCGCTTAGACAACTCATTATTGCCCCTGTTTCTAATGTTACCTGTAATTAATCCTTTGTTTCGCATGCAATTATTTATGAGTTAGCAATCATTGTCAAATGCATATATCACAAATTGAACCTTGGACGTTCTTCGCAAAACAAAACAGAAAAAGGAAAAAACAATTGGCAATTTGTCTGAAAAGTGAATTTATATTAATTTTTGAATTTGCCTGTAAATAGGCGTTTATATACAAGAGGCTGACGTCCTAGTAAGAGAACGCCGCCGAACAAAAGAGTTTATACAATTTGTACAAAGGGAAAACAAAACAGCTATGTGAAAAGAATAATCCCACTGGGTTTCAACTCTGCTATCGCCTTTATATCTTCGAGCGTCTCATCACTTGATGACCTAGTTGAAGATGAAGCTGATTGATTGATGCCCTTTGAACTTGATGTTGATACCGGATTCTGGATGCAATGTGATCCAATGAGACATAGTATTACGCTTTAATCCCTAATTTTTGCCTGGACCGCCCTTTCGGGTTTTCAGTCCACCGGGATACCCATTTTTGCCCAAGCCGCCTTTTCAGGTTTTCGACTTGCCGGGTGTACAGATTTTTTCATTTCATCCCTCATTTTGCCCGAACCCTTTTGGTTCGCCGGGAAGCCCTAATTTTTGCCTAGGTATATCAACCTAGCGGGTCTTTTATCATGCGTAGTATCTTTTTACTATGTCTGCATTGGCGGGGTGAGGAAGGTCGTCACCATCCATGGTAGTTAGAATCATGGCTCCTCCTGAGAACACATGTTTAACCACAAATGGCCCTTCGTATGTAGGGGTCCATTTGCCCCTGGGATCACTCTGAGGAAGGATGATGCGCTTGATTACCAGATCCCCAACTTGATATTCCTGTGGTCTGACTTTCTTGTTAAATGCCCTGATCGTCCGCTTTTGATACGTTTGACCATGACAAATAGCAGTGAGTCTCTTTTCGTCAATTAAGTTTAGCTGATCAAGTCGTGTTTGGATCCAATCTTCTTCGCTCAGATCTGCATCTTTCATTATCCGGAGGGAGGGTATTTGCACTTTGATCGGTAAGACTGCCTCCATGCCGTAGACCAAGGAAAAGGGAGTTTCCCCGGTTGATGTCCTTGCTGAGGTACGGTACCCGTGTAGAGCAAACGGTAACATCTCGTGCCAATCTTTATAGGTCACTGTCATCTTCTGCACAATCTTTTTGATATTCTTATTCGCTGCTTCTACAGCCCCATTCATCTTCGGCCGGTAAGGAGAAGAGTTGTGGTGCTGTATTTTAAATTGCTCGCAGAGCTCAATGATCATTTTATTATTGAGATTGGTACCATTGTCCGTAATGATCCTTTCCGGGACGCCGTATCGACAGATCAGATTATGCCGAATGAACCGTGCCACAACGTTCTTGGTTACAGTGGCGTAAGAAGCTGATTCAACCCACTTTGTAAAGTAATCAATCGCCACCAGGATGAAGCGATGCCCATTAGATGCTGTAGGTTTAATCTCGCCGATCATATCGATGCCCCACATTGCAAAAGGCCAAGGTGCAGTCAAGACATTCAGAGGGACTGGAGGAACATGCACCTTATCTGCATAAATCTGGCATTTGTGACATGTCCGAGAATGTTGGTAACAATCAGCTTCCATTGTGGACCAGTAATATCCTGCCCGAAGGATCTTCTTTGCCATGGTGTGTCCACTGGAATGCGTTCCGAAAGTACCTTCATGTAGCTCTGCCATGATCCTTTCTGCTTCAGTCTTATCCACACAACGCAGTAAGGTCGAATCATGGTTTCGCTTGTACAGAATGTCGTTGCTAAGGAAGAACTTCGCTGTGAACCTTCTCAGAAACTTCTTATCGTTGACAGACGCACCTTCAGGGTATTCCTGAGCTTCCAAATATCTCTTCACCTCATGGTACCAAGGTTTCTCAGTCACTACCTCAGCCTCAAGATCACAACAGTATGCCGGTTCGTCCAGTTTCCAGATAATGACCCGGGGAGCCTCATTGTCCCATTTGACTTTGAACATGGAAGACATCGTAGCTAACGCGTCCGCCAGCTGATTCTCCTCACTTGGGAAATGTTCAAAAGTTATCTCTGAAATGGGGGATCAATGTCAACACACATTCTTTGTAAGGAATAAGATTCGGATGTTTCGTATCCCACTCTCCCTTGATCTGATTGACCACAAGAGCGGAATCTCCGAAGACACTCAGAAACTTGATCCTTAAGTCAATCGCAGCTTGAAGTCCCATGATGCATGCCTCATACTCCGCCATGTTGTTGGTGCAGTTGAAACATAGCCGGGCAGTGAGTGGAGTATGAGTGCCTTTAGGGGATATGATCACAGCGCCGATACCGTTACCCAAAGCGTTGGAGGCTCCGTCAAAGTGCATAGACCATCAGGATCCTTCCTCAGGTCCTTCATCCGGTCCAGGTACTTCACAATCAGTCACTATCATGATGCTCTCGTCTGGAAACTCAAAGTTCATTGACTGATAGTCGTCTACTGCCTGATGTGCCAAGTGGTCTGCCAATACACTTCCCTTGATGGCTTTCTGAGTCGTGTACTGGATGTCGTATTCTGTCAAGATCATCTGCCATCTTGCTATTCTCCCAGACAGAGCAGGCTTTTTGAATATGTACTTTATTGGATCCATCTTTGAGATCAACAAGGTAGTGTGAGTCAGCATATACTGTCTCAGCCGGCGAGCAGCCCATACCAAAGCGCAGCAAGTTTTCTCGAGCAGTGAGTATCGGGTCTCACAGTCGGTAAACTTTTTGCTAAGGTAATAAATGGCGTGTTCTTTTCGGCCAGACTCGTCATGCTGCCCCAGCACACACCCCATTGAGTTGTCAAGTACTGTCAGGTATAATATCAGAGGTCTCCCTTCAATCGGTGGCATAAGGATGGGTGGTTCTTGGAGATACTCTTTGATTCTGTCAAAAGCGGCCTGACATTCATCATTCCAACGTACTACCTGATCTTTCTTCTGCAGCTTGAAGATTGGTTCACAAGTAGCAGTTAGGTTGAGATGAATCGAGCAATGTAATTCAGTCGTCCTAGGAAGCCTCTGACTTCTTTTTCTGTCTTGGGTACTGGCATCTCTTGAATGGCTTTAACCTTGGCAGGGTCCACTTGAATACCCTTGTCACTTACAACGAAGCCTAGCAATTTTCCAGATCTTACCCCGAAGGTGCACTTGTTCGGGTTCAACCTCAGCTTATACAGTTTCAAACGGTCAAACAATTTCTGCAGATGATCAAGATGTTCCTCCTCAGTCTGGGACCTTGCAATCATATCGTCAACATACACTTCAATCTCATGATGGATCATGTCATGAAATAAAGCAACCATGGCACGTTGGTAGGTTGCCCCAACATTTTTCAACCCGAATGGCATGACCTTGTAGCAGAAGGTGCCCCACTGAGTAACAAAGGTAGTCTTTTCCATATCTTCAGGAGCCATCTTGATCTGATTATAACCTGAAAATCCATCCATGAAGGAGAACACCTTGTGCTGAGCAGTATTGTCAACCAGAACGTCAATGTGAGGCAAGGGGAAGTCATCCTTGGGGCTGGCCCTGTTCAGATCCCTGTAGTCGACACACATTCGGACCTTACCATCTTTCTTTGGCACTGGCACCATGTTAGCAACCCACTGAGGGTAAGAAGTCACTGCAAGAAACCTGGCATCAAACTGTTTCATAACCTCAGCTTTGATCTTCTCAGACATCTCTGGACGCATACGGCGGACCTTTTTCTTAACCGGAGGACAGTCTTCCTTGGTAGGCAAGTGATGGACCACAATGTCGGTATCCAACCCAGGCATGTCTTCGTAGGACCAAGCGAAGATCTCCACATAATCATGTAACATCTGAGTCAACCGTTGTTTTACGCTGAGCTCCAGATTGGCACCAATCTTAACCTCCTTTCTGTCTGCCTCAGTACCCAGATTTATCGTTTCCACTGGCTCTTCATGTGGTTGAATTGTCCTCTCTTCCTGGAGTAACAGTCTTGCAAGCTCGCCAAGCACTTCGCAATCATCTTCACCTTCGTCTTCGGCTAAGTTGATCGAATTTTCGAAGTCATAACTGGCAGTAGCAGAGTCGTTACCAGTGAGATCCAGAGTGGATTGAAACCTGTATGAGTGAGTGTGTGTAAATACAGCTGTTTTGCAATATAAAGAAAGGAAAGAAAGAAAGGGAGCACAAGATTTGAAATGCGAAAAAACGTCCAAGATCTTTATTCATGATATATGGAAATGACAGTTATAAGCCCTCACAAATGAAGCCACGGTGTCCCGGGTAAGACACCGGGCCATAAAGTTTCAGTTCATTGTTTATTACAAATAACAAAAACAAAGGAATTCATTACTGCGTAACAAAAGTAACAGGTGTATGATCTTTTGCGGTCCAATTGTTCAATCCACCGTCAGTCGTTGGGTAAATCCAGCTATCGAACTCTGATTCTTCCACTTCGTCTTCATCCCCAATGGCATTCACTCCTGGATTAGTGATGAGCACAGGAGGTCTTCCGGTCCTAGCTTTGCGTACATTCCTCTGGGACTCTGCAGTAAAACCCAGCCCGAACTTGTCAGTTTTAGGAGTGAAATCAGGGAGCCTGCCCCAGTTAGCACATTCACCTTTCTCGATTACAGCCCGAGCGTCCTTCAAGGAAGCCATCTTCAAAGGAAAGTCCTCTTCAACATTGTTTCTGCTGCTGCCAATGTTGGAGGTACCTCTTCAAAATGCTGAAAGGGGGTTTCAATAAACTCCCCGTCCATCTCAATATACCGGAAGGAATTCAAGTGACTAACCATATACTCATCCTCTCCCTGCACAGTGACAATCTTCCCTCTGACAGGGTACTTGAGCTTTTGGTGCAGAGTGGAGGTCACTGCCCCGGCTTTGTGAATCCAAGGTCGACCCAGCAAACAGGAATAAGATGGACGAATATCCATCACATAGAACGTTGAGTCAAATACTTGAGAACCCACACGAATCGGAATGTCTACCTCACCATGCACCATCCTCTTAGAACCGTCAAAGGCTCTGACAATGATGTTGCTAGGTTTCAACTCCAGGCCCTCACAATCCAACCGGTCCAAGGCCTTCTTGGGCAACACATTCAGGGAAGAACCGGTATCCACCAACACGTGAGCAAGAGTAGTGCCCCTGCATTTTATGGAGACATGCAGGGCATCATTGTGGTTTTTTCCCTTGGCGGTAAGATCAGCATCCGAGAAACCCAAACCATTGTCGGTGGTCAGATTAGCCACACAGTCAGTGAATTGATCTGCAGAGGTCTCTTGTGGCACGTGGGCCGTCTTCAGAAATGAAATTAAGGCCTTAGCATGGGCCTCTGAGCACAGCAGCAATGAGAGCATAGATATCTTGAAGGGGGTGTGCCCTAGCTGCTCAACGGCGTTGAAGTCGCTTTTCTTGATTATCTTAAGAATTTCCTCCATCTCTTGCTGAGAGGCTTCAACATTCACAGACTTTGGTGCCTCCGTCCAGGCAGGCTCATCATCAATCCCTTTGCCCTGAGTATTAGACGAATCGGCAGCAGGGGAAGCAACTTGATCAGAAGTGGAAACAGGCGCACTTGCAAGTGTTATAATGAGAGGTCTTCGGATAACAGGTGGCGCAATGTCAGGCGAGAAGAGCCTGCCACTGCGGGTAACTTTAGCTGGACCAGTGATATTGCTGATGCTGGTACCAGTGTTGAACTCTTGCTTTATACCATGTACATATACATCTGCCCCATAGTGCCATGGGACAGCCTTATCATATTCATAGGGGAGAGGCCCCGGAACAGTAATAACAATGGGTGCAACAGTCATGATTTTAACTGGCTTCCTCGGGGGAGCCTGATTGGATTGTTGAAAATTGTAACGACGGATACTTCTTCCACAGGAACAAAAGGAACAGCGGTCTTCTTGAACAGAATCTCATTACTGTCCATCAGGCTTTGGATGCCTAACTTCAGCAACGGACAACCAGTAAGGGAAACAGCACACAAAAGGCAACCCTCGCTACAACCCGGAAATAAACCGACCAGCAGCAGGTTCCTCTTAACAGTCATCAGAGGAGTAGCTACATCATTCACAGAAACGGCATACAAATCTTCATCCACGGCATTTACTCCATGCTGGGGCATAGGAGCAGTCACCATATTTGGCCTTTCAGGCGCCTCAAATTGTATCTCCTTCGCATCAATAAGGTCCTGCACCTTTTTCCTCAGGGCCCAGCAGTCATCAGTGGAATGTCCCGGGCTATCGGAGTGATAAGCACAGCGGGCATTTGGATTATATTTAGGAGATGCAGTGTTCACCACCTTCGGGGCCTCTCTGACAGTCACCAAGTTGGTTGATAGCAACTGCGGCAAGATTTGTGACAAGGTCATACTCAGCCGAGTGAATTCTCTTATGGGTCTCTCACCCCTTGGTTGATTGAGTTGCCGAGGAGCGGCAGCAGGTTTAGCAATCACCACCGCGTTGACAGTTTGGCGGCGCTCTGGTTTGTCTTGCCTCCTAGGCCCATACACAACACTGGCATCCTTTTTGAAGGGCTTCTTCTCAGAACTGGAAGATGCACCCTTCTGAATTTTACCCGACTTCATACCAGCCTCTATCCTTTCCCCAGTCAGAATAAGGTCAGTGAACCCTGCAGATGAATTGCCAATGAGATGATTAAAGAACGGCCCGGATAGGATCCCCAAGAACATATCTACCAATTCACGGTCTGTTAATGGTGGCTGCACCCTGCCAGCCAGGTCCCTCCACTTCTGTGCATACTCTTTGAAACCTTCTCCCGATCCTAACGACATACCCTAGAGTTGGGTACGCGTAGGAGTGAGGTCGGCATTATATTGATACTGCTTGTAAAAAGAAGTAGCCAACTCCTCCCAGTTACGAACCTTGGTTCCATCCAGCTGATAGAACCATTCGAGATGAGTCCCTGAAAGACTCTCCTGGAAGAAGTGGATCCACAAGTTCTTGTCCACTGTATACGGCTGAATCTTCCGCACATAAGATCTGAGGTGCAACTTAGGGCAGGACGCCCCGTCATACTTGGTGAAAGATGGTGCTTTAAACTTGTGCGGGATGATCACACCAGAAGATAGACCCAATTCTCCGAAATCCAACCCAGACACTTGTTGAATCTCCATGGCATTCAGACGGTCCTCCAACTGCTTGTATCTGTCTTCAGCTGGAGGATACTGTTCCTCATTAAAATCAGTCTCATTGTCCGAGACCACTGGGCTTGGAGCTCTTCCCCCCTGGGGACTGTCTTTGTCTATAGAAGAACCAGCTTCCTCATTCTGTAGTGTGTTACCAAACCTCTGGCCCGTGTTGAATAGAACAATTCTCTTCTTCTTCTTCTTCTGAACCAGCAGGGCCTTCAGTTCCGCATGCCCTTGAGCCAAACCCATGATCAGCTCCTGGAATTGTGCGTTCTGCGCCTGAAGGGCCTTGATAGACTGCTCGGTTGATGATTCAGGGTTCATGATGCTGAAATAAACAGCGAAGAACAGTAAGCAACCTGAAAAGAAGAGTACCTGCTATGCACATGATGAATGATATGTGTTTATGCAATGCATTCAAGGGTTCGAAAGTTCAAATTGGTTGTAGACAAAAAGGAACACACGTTATCATTAAGAAAACAATTGTTTGGTACATCAAAGCCTCATGGGCAAAACATTACAAAAGCAAATCAATCCCAAAAGACACTACGCATCCTCTTTGGAGCAATGTAAGTGTTGAGATTCCTCTCCTCGTGCAGTAGGCGGGTGAGCTCCAAGACCTTCTTCTCACTGGCATGTAGACTGGTCTCAAGAGAATTCCGTTCTTCCTTAAGCTAGATCCAACTTTTCTGCATTTCTTCCCAGGATGTGGGCATGTCAGGATGTTGAATGGTGTAGGACACCTCTCCTTCCAATATTGTCTCTTTGATCACCGGGAGAACATGAGGATATGGCCTCACTAACTTCTGGGAGCGGGCTCGTACCCACTTGAGATAAGGCTCCAACGGGATGGAGTTCCTGTGCCCCAGTGTCTTGCTGTCTGTCTTGTTGGGCATCCTCCAAGCTCTGATAAACCTCTGGCGAAGTCCTTAGGCATCGTTGTCGAAGTCAAAAGCTATGTCAGGAATTAACATGTCATGAGGGCCATCCCTCCGAGCATAACCAAACTGTCTCAAAGCCAGACACGGGTTGTAAGTAATACCTCCTCTGATTCCAAGTAAAGGAACATTAGGGTACTCCCCGCAATGATCAATGATAGTGACATCCTCTCTAGACCGAGAGCACCAATGTATATCTGCATGTGTAAGAGTCATCAATCGTTGTGACCATCTCAAACCCCGCTCATTCTTCAAGACTGATTGTGGAAGGTGCGAAATAAACCACCTTCCCAGAAGAGGAGTGCAGCACATAAGAACACCTCTTTTTCTCATGGTTCGAGTGTAACATGAGTGAAGGATGTCCCCAAGCAACGTAGGTATAGGATTCCTGGACATGAAGATCTGGACAACACTGATATCTATAAGCTGATCTGGATTAGGGAACAACACCAAACCATAGACAAGGAGGGCCACAACTTCTTCAAAAGCTTGTAAGTCAAGGGAGTTCCAACATTCTTAGGCCTTCTCAAACAGAAACCTGGCTAAGAACCCTTTGATACCACTTCTAACTTCCCAATGTCCCTTGAGGTCAGATGGTTGTAGGTGTAAAGCTTTAGCAATCTCTTCAAACTTGGGTTCCTTTTCCGTACCGTTGTAGGGTAGTTGACTAAGGATAGGGATCTTCATAAGCCGGGAGAACTCTTCCAATGTAGGTACCAGTTGATAATCCAGGAAAGTCAAACAGTGGTGCAGAGGGTCAAAGAACTGGAACAGGACCTTTATCATATCTTCCTCAATGTTGGTGTTGACCAAGCTGATGAGTCTTCCATGTCTTTCACTGAATGAAGAGCTCTCGGGAATCCTGGATATAAGCTCCTTAAGCTGAGGAGGGACCCTTACAAGGCTGATCTGAATTGTCTTTCTGCGAACAGTTTCCATGTCCTACAAAACAAGAACAAAGATGAAGATTCGAACCCCTGAAATGGTTAGTCAATGCATATGATGCTGTATGATGTCATGATGCTATGATTAAACACACCACAAATATTTACAAGGGCAAACATGATAAGGCACACAAGTCACACAAGACAAGCCCTTAGAGTTTAGGCCAGCATGGGGTCTGGGTGTTACCCTCTTGAAGTTGGTGGGCTCAACCTGTCCTATCAGAAGTAACCGGGTTCTAAGGGTCCCAATATCACTGGATTGCTTTCATTGTTCATCGTTTCGATTTAGCCACTGAACTGGCGACCGAAATATTCCAAGAAAATAACCCTCAATTGAGTGTAGTATCGAGTATCAACCAACCTCAGACTGCACCAAAGTCAGTTATCTCACTACCCTAAAGAGGCCAAGATAGTTCAATTAAGGTTCCTAAGGTCAGTTGATGCTTCACGACACCACGCGGAAGCCCCGTACTCTCCTTAACTGAACTCAAGGGTTACCGGTACACACCAAAGTGCCACATCAACGTAGCAGACTGCTTCAACCATGTCGGTATACCCTGCACAGTTCCCTCACAGCCTTGTTGCTACTTTCTAAGAAGGTATCCCCAGATCCGGGTTAGGATCTATAGAACTCCCAAGACAGTCCCACAATAATAAAGCAAACAGGTCAAAGCAATTGAAAACACAAGTGATGAACTATCCTAAGGTACACCTCACTTTATAAGAGTCCCCAGCAGAGTCGCCAGTTCTGTGATCGGTGGATTTAGAACTGACTGTTTAACGCTGGTTTCGTGAAATATCGCGGAAGCAAGAGTCGCCACCGTCTTTTATTTTCTCCAACATGGAAAGGACAAAAGCACAACAAAATTCCTTATTGAGAATGTTTCTCGGTTCGGGAGGTATATTTATAGAAAGGGAAGGTGTTAGCACCCTTTCTATCCATGGTTATCCATGGGCTCTTAGATACTTACTCATTTGTGTTTTCAAAATGTTTGTTTTCTTTTCAAGTGTGAGTGGGTTTGAAAAAGTTTCGTTTTAAAGATTTCAGATCGACTCTTGTATCAGTCCTCAAGAGTGTTTGAAAAAATTGTTTTGAAAGCTTTTTGAAAGTGTCAGTGTGAAAAGAGTTTTGATTTATTTTTGAATAGAGCAAGTATCTACGAGTCATCTACCTACCCTAAGGAATTAGGCTGTGTAAATGTCCTTAAGGTAGTGCCATCCCATCATTAAGAGATAGGTAGCACCACCGTTGGAGGTGTTCGGGTCAATTCGTTTGTAGGGACAGTGTGGTCACCAGAGCAACAGTAGGACACCTTAGAAGCTACCCTTATGCCATGTTCATGGACATAAGGACTTACTAAAACGTCCTATACTCGACGACCACGTTTCGAGAGGCAAGGAAACAGTGAGGCGTACCCTAAGGGTGGTGTGTGAATTGTGTGTCATTTTCAATTATGTTTTATCCTGATCATGCATTGGGTGAGCTACGCTTTGATTTTATTTGGGCCATTCATTCTTTCATGTGATTAGCAGTTTAAGGGTGCGGAAATAAAAATGCGAAAAGATAAAGGTCCTACGCTATTACAAGGCGCGGGTCTATACATCGCCAAATTAACAAAGACCCGTTTTTTTGAATAAAATGCGGAAAATAAATGAAGTCCTAATTACTATTACAAAGCTTTGGCAATTACATAATATTTGAAATGAAAATATAAGAACAAACGCGCGTAAAGAAAACAGAATCGAATGTGCGAGGGTGTTGGACCCTTTAAAGAAATTAAATTGAAATTAAGAGTTAATTAATTATTAAATGAAGAAAAGAAATTATGTTTTATGTTTTTTGGTGTTTAATGAAAATAAAAAAAAAATTAATTAAAATTAAAAGTTAAATAAAACCCTAATCTAAGTTTGTTTTTAATTATTAAAGAAAATATTTAAGTTTTGACCTAATTTATATTAATTATTTAATGTGCATGGTTATTTACAAAATAGTTAATAATTAATAATAATAATGAGAAGAAGAAATTATTTATTAAGAAAAAAGAAAAAGAAAGCTAAAAAAACCTAATTTCTACATTTTTTAGTTATTAAGAAAATATTTAAAATTGAAAACCTAAATTAACCTAAGTTGATTATTAAAATTTATTTACAAAAATATTAATGACTTAAATATTAAACAAAACATATTTTTTATTTTTGTGATTTCTGATTTTTTTGTATCATGAAAATTATTTTGTGAATTAAAAGAAACAATTAAAATAATTAAAATAAATAAAAAGAGAAAAAAAAGAGAGAAAGAAAATACAAACAAGGGGGGTATTCAGACCCAATTTGGAGGTGTTGTTGAAGCAGTTTGGCCCACTCAATTCTAGGCCTTGTTTGACTTTTTATAATTACGTGTGGATCCTTTGACTAGCGCGTATGGTAGTCTTCCTGTGGTGACCTTCAGATTGAAATTCATGGACATTTGGCAGGCATCAGCGTGGACGTGTATGGTGGACTTTAGATGAGAGATTGCACCTGAACACGTTACAATAAAAATTATGGAGAATATGGGGGACCTGGGAATCGAACCCAGGTCCCAATACCTGCAAGCCAACGCATCTGCCAACCGTGCCATTGAGTCTCTTTGTCATATTAGTGGGACGTAAATAACATATGTGAAAATAAAGCAATATTATATTGAACCAAAATAAAACGCGCTAAGATTCAAACCTGACCAACCATGTGCCTACAACTCAGCGTCTTCTCCATTGTTTCTTCGTTTTGCCTGAAAATAAGAATAGATAGCGGGGGTTTTAAACCCCCACTAAAACAGCCATGGAATAATAGCGATTAGCTCATAAGCAATTATAAAAATGGCGCGAGGGGTGAGATCAATTCGTTTGGATCTCCTGATTTCAATGGTACTGGTTTTATTGTCCAATTTTTCCAGATGCGTAAAGCCCTAACTTTGTAGCTCTGAAACCCTAAACAGCTTTCATGGTGGATTCTTGTACAGGGCTTAATAACTCAATCAAAGAATGCCAATAGCTTCAGAACACTCATGTTAGTATAAATCAATGCTTAAAACATATGAAAAATGTATGCAAATTCAAACACGAATATGAAAATATTTATGAACAGGGAGGCTTCATTCTACCAATTCCTTGAGTATGGAGACTTGGTATTGATTGGAAACCCTTCCTGGATATCTTGGCAAGCTTTTGGAATAACTTTTAGGCCTTGAAACGAGCTCTAGCTAGGTTTTTAGTTTTGAGTTTTTTTTGTGAAAAATGCAAGTTTGTTCTTTAGCTTGGGTGCAGCTCTTGTGTTCTAATGCATTAGGTTTGCTTTGCCTATGTATGAGGATGGAATTAGGTTAGAAAAACCAAGCCCAAAGCCTTTGCATTGATGACTTTGAATATTTGATTTTCCATGATCTTTTTCAATCTTTTTCATGCTACTTATGCCAAATCATGGAGGATTCTTTCCTTTTAGGATGTGCACGAAATCTTGAGCTCATAATGGACATATTAGCTGCATAAAAAGATTCAAAACACATGCTTTAGTATTTTTCTCATAATTAATTTTAATTAAATGAATTAATAGGATTAAAAATTCAATTAATTAATTAAAAATAAGAAAATAACTCCCTTTTAGCTTAATGGGTCGTGCATGGCCTTTGGGTAATGATTCATGGAAGAAATTGAGGCCCATTAGCAATTTTGAGGCATTTGAAGCAAAGTTGACTTTTCAAAATTCTCAAAAATTTCCCAACTTCCACAAGGCATATCTTGCTCAATTTTTAAGCTTTGATCATGTTCTTGGACATTTTGGAAAGGTCTTGAAGTCCTCTAACCAATGTCTTTGGTCCCATGTCATTTTGATTTACCAATCTCAAGTTATGGTCTTTGACTTGAAGTGCCTTTTTGTTGACTTTTGAAAATGACCTATAATGTTGAGATTGATAACTTTTTGTGAGAGAATTTCTTGGACTTGAAGTGTGAAGATGAGTTGTAGGAAATGTCATTCTCTTCAAAATGAGCTTTGGATGGAATTTTTCTGATAAACCATGTGGAAGTTATGCCTTGGTCAATTTGTAGTTGACTTTTTCAGCTGTCCAAATATATAAACTTTTGCATCTTGAGACTTTTTGAGCCATGCTTTGAGAATCATGATCAAATGATGTTTGTGGCTTCAAAATAAGATGTTGACCAAAAATTTTGACTTTTGACTGTCAAATGACCATTTTGCCCCTGCAGTTAACTATGAAGCAATTAGGGTTTTTGACTGTGCAACTTGATGCTGTGAGTCTTGAAACTTGGCATATGGATGCTTGACAATGTATGTAGGCATGTGGGACTTGATTGGGCCATTGGAAACTTCAATTTCTTTGCCAGAATCAAAACCCTAATTTTTGACTGTTAGGAGGCAATTGGACTGTGCAACCCTTGAGAGATTTTGAAGCTTGATCTTGACAAATCTTGAAGAATATGGGAGGGCAAATTTTGGGGTACAACAGTTGCCCCTGTTAAATCTTCTTAAACCTGAGGGTGTAGATTGGCTGGCGTGCCTTTCGTAATCCGAAGGTGGAAGATGATTGAACACTAGAGTGCCCAGAAATTTGCGCTCACATGTTAGCAATATGATGACGGGAATGGGCTTACAGATGCCATTTGGAGATTGATGGATGGGAAGATGGGCTTACAGATGCCATGTTGAGAAGTGATGATAGGTGGATGGGCTTATAGATGCCATCTGGAGACTGATGGGGTAGGATGATGGGCTTATATATGCCATCTAGGTGTCGATCGCGTAAGAGATTCCTTAGCGAGAACTTGCGTACCTGAAAAAGAAAGATAATTACCTGGCCTGTTACAGGAGTTGGTTTTAAAATTCTTTACATAGACGCGCCCTGGCTGGATACAGGTATCGAATCTTTGAACTCTTCAGAGGTGCCCTCAACGGGACGATGAGAGAATCTTGGATGATTACTACCTCAACGGGACGATGAGAGAACCTTTGGGCTATTACTACCTCAACGGGACGATGAGAGAACCTTTCAGACACACCCTGGCAAGATACAGGAATCGGGTCTGGTACTGTTAGTCGTCAACGGATACACCCTGGCAAGATACAGGCATCGGATCCTCAAACTCTTCAGACACACCCTGGCAAGATACAGGAATCTGATCTGGTACTGTTAGTCGTCAACGGATACACCCTGGCAAGATACAGGCATCGGACCCTCAAACTCTTCAGACACACCCTGGAAAGATACATGAATCGGGTCTGGTAATGCTAGTCATCAACAGATACACCTTGGCAAGATACAGGCATCAGATCCTCAAACTCTTCAGACGCACCCTGGCAAGATACAAGAATCGGATCTGGTACTGTTAGTCGTCAACGGATACACCTTGGCAAGATACAAGCATCGGATCCTCGAACTCTTCAGACGCACCCTGGCAAGATACAGGAATCGGGTCTGCTACTGTTAGTCTTCAACGGATACACCCTGGCAAGATACAGGCATCAGATCCTCGAACTCTTCAGACGCACCCTAGCAAGATACAGGAATCGGGTCTGGTACTGTTAGTCTTCAACGGATACACCCTGGCAAGATACAGGTATCGGATCCTCGAACTCTTCAGACGCACCCTGGCAAGATACAGGAATCGGGTCTGGTACTGTTAGTCTTCAACGGATACACCCTGGCAAGATACAGGTATCGGATCCTCAAACTCTTCAGACGCACCCTGGCAAGATACAGGAATCAGGTCTGGTAATGCTAGTTGTCAACGGATACACCCTGGCAGGATACAGGAATCTGATCCTCAAACTCTTCAGACGCACCCTGGCAGAATACAGGAATCGGGTCTGGAATCGATCGTCAACAGATACACCCTGGCGAGATACAGGAATCGGATCTTTAGTTGCGACCGTTGATGGTAATCATCTTGGTATTAACCTTTGTCCTGAAAAGACAAAACGTTAGTTGTATGTGATGTCATGATGTATGACATGCGTGATGAGATTATATGTTCATGATGCGTATATGCATGCTATAATGTATGGAAATGCGATGTTTATGAATGTATGTTTTCGTCTTTTAGGAAAATAAATCCTTGACGGATGCCGGGAAGTTAAATCCTGGGCTGATGTAGAGCTTTTGTTTCCACTGGGGAGTGATGGTTGCAAGAATACCGGTAGGAGAAGATGACTCCGTTGGGGAATAAATTTGGCGAATGGATTACTCTGCAGGGAGAAAATTCTCTAGCGATCTTGCTGGGGAACAATACTCTGTGGGAAGAGAGGTACTCTGTTGGGATGTTGATGATAACTTCACTGGGGATACCATTGTTATGTTGGAAGTTTTAATAGACTCCGCTGGGGATAAGAAGACTTCGCCGAGGACGATCTTTCCGTGGCTTTTGGCTGAGGATAACCCAGTTATATCCTGGTAGGGAAATAACCTTTGAGTAAAATCGGGAGACGCGTTCGTGCTCTGCGGGGGGGGGGGGGGGGGGGGGGGGGGGGGAGCTTCCAGAATCTACTGGGGATAAGCTTCCTGCTGGGGAGATTGATTGAACTCTCCTGGGGAAATTTTTTGAGATGAACTGGGGAAGTGGCTCCGCTGAATGTCTGGTATACCGCCGGGGAACAATCTTAGATTAAGACTGCCGGGGATGCTTGTTAAGAATGATTTGTATATTGCGCTGGTGAATGTTGAGATTTGCTGGAGGATACCCAACTTCCTTAAGGCTGACAGTATAGCTTTGCTTGGGGAGAGGGCATTGACTTGCTAGCTCACTCTCTGGGGAATTAAGGCATCTTGGTTATGTTCTTCAGCTGAACCTACCTTGGTACCTTGATGGACAGAGCAATTAGATCGCTTAGACAACTCATTATTTCCCCTGTTTCTAATGTTACCTGTAATTAATCCTTTGTTTCGCATGCAATTATTTATGAGTTAGCAATCATTGTCAAATGCATATATCACAAATTGAACCTTGGACGTTCTTCGCAAAACAAAACAGAAAAAGGAAAAAACAATTGGCAATTTGTCTGAAAAGTGAATTTATATTAATTTTTGAATTTGCCTGTAAATAGGCATTTACATACAAGAGGCTGACGTCCTAGTAAGAGAACGCCGCCGAACAAAAGAGTTTATACAATTTGTACAAAGGGAAAACAAAACAGCTATGTGAAAAGAATAATCCCACTGGGTTTCAACTCTGCTATCGCCTTTATATCTTCGAGCGTCTCATCACTTGATGACCTAGTTGAAGATGAAGCTGATTGATTGATGCCCTTTGAACTTGATATTGATACCGGATTCTGGATGCAATGTGATCCAATGAGACATAGTATTACGCTTTAATCCCTAATTTTTGCCTGGACCGCCCTTTCGGGTTTTTAGTCCACCGGGATACCCATTTTTGCCCAAGCCGCCTTTTCAGGTTTTCGACTTGCCGGGTGTACAGATTTTTTCATTTCATCCCTCATTTTGCCCGAACCCTTTTGGTTCGCCGGGAAGCCCTAATTTTTGCCTAGGTATATCAACCTAGCGGGTCTTTTATCATGCGTAGTATCTTTTTACTATGTCTACATTGGCGGGGTGAGGAAGGTCGTCACCATCCATGGTGGTTAGAATCATGGCTCCTCCTGAGAACACATGATGCAGGCTTCATACTCCGCCATGTTGTTGGTGCAGTTGAAACATAGTCGGGCGGTCAATGGAGTATGAGAGTCCTTGGGAGATATGATCACATCACCAATACCGTTACCCAATGCGTTTGAGGCTCCGTCAAAGTGCATAGACCATCGGGATCCTTCCTCAGGTCCTTCATTCGGTCCAGGTATTTCACAATCAGTCACTATCATGATATTCTCGTCCGGAAATTCAAAGTTCATCGACTGGTAATCATCCACTGCTTGATGTGCCAAATGGTCTGCCAATACACTTCCCTTGATTGCCTTTTGAGTTGTGTATTGGATGTCATATTCAGTCAAGATCATCTGCCATCTTGCTATTCTTCCAGACAAGGCAGGCTTTTCAAATATGTACTTGATCGAATCCATCTTTGAGATCAACAGAGTATTGTGAGTCAACATATACTGTCTCAGTCGGCGAGCAGCCCATACCAAAGCGCAGCAAGTTTTATCGAGCAGTGAGTATCGAGTCTCACAGTCGGTAAACTTTTTGCTAAGGTAATAAATAGCGTGCTATTTTCGGCCAGACTCGTCATGCTGCCCCAGCACACACCCCATTGAGTTGTCCAGTACTGTCAAGTATAAGATTAGAGGTCTCCCTTCAACCGGTGGCATAAGAAGAGGCGGCTCTTGGAGATACTCTTTGATTCTTTCGAAAGCGGCCTGGCATTCATTGTTCCAACGTACCACTTGATCTTTCTTCAGTAGCTTGAAGATTGGCTCACAGGTAGCAGTTAGGTGCGAGATGAATCGGGCAATGTAGTTTAGCCGTCCTAGAAAGCCTCTGACTTCTTTCTCTGTCTTGGGAACTGGCATCTCTTATATGGCTTTCACTTTGGTAGGGTCCACTTGAATACCTTTGTCGCTTACGACGAAACCTAGTAGTTTTCCAGATCTCACCCCAAAGGTGCACTTGTTCGGGTTCAACTTCAGCTTGTACAACTTCAACTGGTCAAACAATTTCTGTAGATGGTCAAGGTGTTCCTCCTCAGTTTGGGACCTTGCGATCATATCATCGACGTATACTTCAATTTCATGATGGATCATATCATGAAACAAAGCAACCATGGCACGTTGGTAGGTTGCCCCAGAATTTTTCAACCCAAAAGGCATGACCTTGTAACAAAAGGTGCCCCACTGAGTAACAAAAGTGGTTTTCTCCATGTCTTCGAGAGCCATCTTGATTTAATTATAACCGGAGAAACCGTCCATGAAGGAGAATACCTTATGTTGAGCAGTGTTGTCAACCAGGACGTCGATGTGAGGCAGAGGGAAGTCATCCTTAGGGCTTGCCCTGTTCAAATCCCTGTAATCAACACACATTCGGACCTTACCATCTTTCTTCGGTACCGGAACCACATTGGCAACCCACTGAGGGTAATAAGTTACTGCTAGAAACCCGACATCAAATTGTTTCATAACCTCAACTTTGATTTTCTCGGACATCTCTGGACGCATACGGCGAACCTTCTGCTTTACCGGAGGGCATTCTTCCTTGGTAGGCAAGTGATGAACCACAATGTCGGTGTCCAACCCAGGCATATCTTCGTAGGACCAAGCAAAGATTTCCACATAGTCATGCAACATCTGAATCAACCGTTGTTTCACACTGAGCTCCAGATTGGCACCAATCTTGACTTCCTTTCTGTCTGTCTCAGTACCCAGATTTACCGTTTCCACTGGCTCTTCATGTGGCTGAATGACCCTCTCTTCCTGGAGTAGCAGTCTTGCAAGCTCACCAGGCACTTCGCAATCATCTTCACCTTCGTCTTCGGCTAAGTTGATTGGATTTTCGAAGTCATAACTGGCAATAGCAAAGTCGTTACCAGTGAGATCCAGAGTGGATTGGGACCTGTATATGTGAGTGTGTGTAAATATAGCTATTTTGCAATATATAATAAAGAAAGACAAGGAGCGCAAGATTTGAAATGCAATAAACGTCCAATGCTTTTATTAATGATATATGAAAATGACACATAAAAGCCCTCACAAATGAAGCCACGGTGCCTCGGGTAAGACACAGGGCCATAAAGTTTCAAATTATTGTCTGTTACAAATTCAAAACAAAGGAGTTCATTACTGAGTGACAAAAGTAATAGGTATGAAGTCTTTCGCAGTCCAGTTGCTTGGTCCACCGTTGGTTGTTGGGTAGATCCAGCTGTCGAATTCAGATTCCTCCATGTCGTCCTCAATAGCATTTACTCCCGGGTTGGTGATGAATACAGGAGGTCTTCCAATCCTCGCTTTACGAACAGCCCTCTGAGCTTCTGCAGTGAAACCCAAACCAAACTTGTCAGTTTTCAGAGTGAAATCATGTAGTCGGCCCCAGTTTGCATACTCACCCTTCTCAATAACAGCCCGAGCATCCTTTAAGGAAGCCATCTTCAACGGATAATCTTCAATCACAGTCTCTGCCGATGCCAACGTCTGAGGAACCTCTTTAAAATGTTGAAAGGGGGTCTCAATGAACTCCCCATCCATTTCTATGTACCGGAACGAGTTAAGGTGGCTGACCATATATTCTTCCTCCCCCTGCACTGTAACAATTTTCCCTCTGACCGGGTACTTAAGCTTCTGATGTAATGTGGAGGTTACAGCTCCAGCCTTATGGATCCATGGACAACCCAACAAACAAGAATAGGACGGTCGGATGTCCATCACATAGAACATTGAATCAAAAACCTGAGAGCCAACCCTGATTGGAATGTCAACTTCACCATGTACCATCCTTTTGGACCCATCAAAGGCCCGGATAACAATGTTACTTGGCTTTAGCTCTAAGCCCTCGCAATCCAGTCTATCTAGAGCTTTCTTGGGTAATACGTTCAGCGAGGAACCAGTGTCAACCAGCACATGGGCAAGAGTAGTGCCCCTGCATTCAATGGATACATGCAAGGCATCATTATGGTTCTTCCCTTTTGCAGTCAAATCAGCGTCGGAGAAACCCAAACCATTATCAGCAGTTAGATTGGCCACACAATCGGTAAATTGATCAGCTGACGTTTCTTGTGGCACATGGGCCGTCTTCAGGAAGGAAATCAGAGCCTTGGCATGGGCCTCTGAACACAACAACAATGATAGCATAGAAATTTTATACGGGGTGTGCCCCAGCTGCTCAACTACATTAAAATCACTCTTCTTGATAATCTTAAGAATCTCTTCCATCTCTTGCTTGGAAGCTTCAACAGTGGTCTTTGGTGCCTCCGTCTGGGCGGGCAAATCAGTAGCGATCCCTTTGCCCCGAGCGTCAGATGACTCGGCAGCAGGGGTAGACCTAAGAACTTGGTCAGGAGGAGAAATAGGCACACTTGCAGGTGTGATGACAAGAGGTCTCTGGATAGCTGGAGGTGCAATATCTGGTGAGAAGAGCCTACCACTACGAGTGACCTTGGCAGACCCGGTGATGTTGCTGACGCCGGTACTAGTATCAAACTCTTGTTTAACTCCAAGCACATAAACATTTGCCCCATAGTGCCAAGGGACAGCTTTGTCAGATGTATAGGGGATGGGCCCCGGAACAATAATGATTATGGGTGCAACCTTCTGAGCAGACATGATTTTGACAGGCTTCTTTGAGGGAGCCTTGAGAGAGTTGTTGAAAATAGTAATAATGGACACTTCTTCAGTAGGGGTAGCAGGAACAACAATCTTCTCGAACAAGATCTCTTTATTATCCATCAGGCTTTGGATACCTGACTTCAACAAAGGACAACCAGTAGGTGAAACAGAACATAGAAGGCAACCTTTACTACATCCCGGAAATAAACCGGCTAGCAACAGGTTCCTTTTGACAGTCAACAATGGAGTAACAATATCATCCACAGAGGCTACATACAGGTCTTCCTCTATGGCATTCACTCCATGCTTGGGCATGGGAGCAATCACAACATTGGGCCTTTCAGGCGCCTCGAACTCTATCTCCTTTGCATCGATTAGGTCCTGAACCTTATTCCTCATAGTCCAGCAATCATCCGTATTATGTTCCGGGCTATCAGAATGATAAGCGCAGCGGGCGTTGGGGTTGTACTTTGGAGATGTCTTATTGGGATTCTTTGGGGCTTCCCTTAGAGTTACCAGATTGGTGGACAGTAACTGCGGTAATATCTGTGACAAGGTCATGCTGAGTCGAGTAAACTGCCTCTTAGGTCTCTCGCCCCCTGGTTGGTTATATTGCTGAGGAGCAGCAGTAGGCTTTGAGATTACCACCGCGTTGACAGCTTGGCGGCGTTCCGGTTTATTCTGTCTCCTTGAACCATACACATCACTAGATTCTTTCTTGAACGGTTTCTTTTCAACACTCGAGGAAGCACCCTTCTGTATCTTCCCAGACTTGATACCAGCTTCTATTCTCTCACCAGTCAAAATCAGATCTGTAAACCCAGCAAAAGAATTACCAATCATATGGTTGAAGAACGGACCAGATAGGGTCCCCAAGAACATATCCACGAGTTCACGGTCAGTCAAAGGTGGCTGCACCTTGCCAGCCAGGTCTCTCCACTTTTGAGCGTACTCCTTGAATCCTTCGCCCGTCCTTAGCGACATACCCTGGAGTTGGGTACGCGTAGGAGCGAGGTCAGAATTATACTGATACTGCTTATAGAATACAGTAGCCAAGTCCTCCCAGTTACGAATGCTGACTCTATCCAACTGATAGAACCATTCAAGTTGAGTCCCTGAAAGACTATCCTGGAAGAAATGGATCCATAAATTCTTGTCAGCTGTATACGGTTGGTTCTTCCTCACATACGATCGGAGGTGCAGCTTAGGACAGGAAGCTCCATCGTACTTTGCAAAAGCAGGTGCCTTGAACTTATGTGGGATCACCACCCCAGAGGATAAGCCTAGGTCTCCAAAGTCCAACCCAGGCACATGTTGAATCTCCATAGCACTTAAGCGGTCCTCTAGCTGTTTGTACCTATCCTCAGCAGGAGGATACTGTTCATCATTAAAATCCGTCTCGTTGTCGGAGACCACGGGACTAGGAACCCCTCCTCCTTGGGAACTGTCCTTCCTTATATATGGGGTAGTCAGCTCAACCTCATTCTGCAATGCATTCCCATATCTGCGTCCGGTATTGAACAAGACAGTCTTTTTCTTCTTCTTCTTCATAAGTAGGGTCTTCAACTCCTGTTGACCTTGGGCTAGACTCATAACCAACTCTTAGAACTGGGCATTCTGGTCCTGGAGGGCCTTGATAGCTTGTTCATTAGTAGGTTCAGAAGTCATGATGATTGCTGAAATAAACAGCGAAGAAGATAAGTGACCTGTAAAAAGGGTATCTGTTATGCATATGATGAATGGAATGCGTATGATTTATGTTTTCAAAGACAATCGGGATTCAACTTTGTAGCCAAAAAGGAAACAAACTTTATTAGATTCAACTTTGGAATTTAAATTGTTCAACAAATTGCCCTTAGGCGTTACAAGAATGAAAATATTGAAAAGTAAATAAAAGCTGCAAAAGAAACATCAGTGCTCCCATGGCCTCCTCTTCTCTGTGCGGATATAGTCATTCAGGGTCCGTTCATTCTCCAATTGCTTAGTCAGCTTCTGGATTTTCCGTTCCTGTTCATTGAACCTTTCCCGATAAGAATCCCGTTCTTCCTGTAGTTGCGCCCAAGATCTCTTTAGTGTATCAGCATCAGTGGGTACTAAGGAGGGAGAACAGTTGGAGGAACCCCGTCTCTATCAGGAAATTCAAGAGTAATAGGTCTGACAGCTTCGTATGGCATGCCTAACTTCTGAGCACGGATGCGGACCCATATGAAGTAGGATTCCATTGGTAGAGAAGTCTTCGGTCCCAACTCATGTGGGTCAGCTTTGTGAATTCTGTCCCAAGCTCGAATGAATCTACGACGCAGCTCGTCGCTATCTACCTGAAATTCAAAACTGATGTGAGGTACCAACATCTCATGAGGCCCTGCTCTTTTGGCTCTTCCAAACTGCCGGAGAGCTAAACATGGATTATAAGAGATTCCTCCCTGGGTACCGATCAAAGGAACATTAGGATACTCTCTGCAACGATCAATAACAACTACCTCATCTAAACCTCTGAGAGTCTAAATGATGTCATTATCAGTGAGAGACATTATCCTATGAGCCCAGCCCCTTCCTTCTTTATTCTTCAGCATGAACTTAGGGAGGTGCGAAATAAACCACCTTACCAACAAAGGAGCACAACACCACAAAGTTCCCCATCTTCGGGCAGTACGAGCATAGAGCTGTTGCAGGATATCACCCAAGAGAGTGGGTATAGGATTCCAAGAGATGAAGATCCTTATGGCGTTGACATTAACAAAGGTATCAGGATTTGGAAACAGAACTAGACCATAGATTAAGAGAGCCAGAATGTCCTCTTACGCCCTGAAGTCTAAGTCGTTCCAGAAACTATTAGCTTTGCCAATCAGAAACTTAGCCAAAAAGCCCTTAACTCCGCTTCTGGTCTCCCAGTTATCCATTACCTCTTTATTGGTCAAGGGAAGGGCTGCAACAATCTCCTCAAGCCTAAGAGTCTTTTCCCAACCAGTGAATGGAGTCTGTTCCAAAACAGGGATACCAAGCAAATCAGAGAATTCTTCTAGGGTAGGGACCAGCTGGAAGTCTTGAAAGGTGAAGCAATGGTATAACAGATCATAAAAATGGGTCAGGACACTCGTCAATTGTTGATCCCACTTTGAAGTGACTAAACCGAGAAGAGAACCATGCCTCTTAATGAAGGAAGTAGTATTTGGAATCCTGTCAACCAATTCTTTAAGCAAATCAGGTGGGTGAACAAAGTTGAGCTGGATAGTATTCCTTCGCATAGGCATCATGATGTCCTACAAAACAGAGCAAAGATAAAACCCTCTTGTCTTTGAAATGGGTTAGTCCTTATGCAGGATGCATGCAATGTTATGATGGTATGATGTTATGATAAAGCACACCACAAGTATTCACAAAAGGCAAACATGGTAAAGCACACAAGTCACACAAGACAACCCTTAGAGTTTAGGCCAGCATGAAGTTTAGGTACTACCCTCTTTCAGTTTCAGTTGGTTAAGAACTGTCCTATAAAATAGTAACCGGGTTCTAGAGGATCTTAATATCACTGACTACCCTTAATCAGTCATAACTCCAGCTTCACAATCTTTTCTTGCAGCCAGAACCATCGCGAGAGTTTAGCCTCAATGAGTGTAGCATACTGCTACTGTTCTATGGCCAAGTTGGGTCAATTTAGGGTTCTAAGGTCGGTTGGTGCTTAATGACTCCTCAGAAGACCCATATTCTCCTCGTTTCAACACAAGGGATATCAGTACAGACCAAGGTGTCACACCAACGTAGCTACTGCTTCACCTGTGTCGGTCTACGCTGGACAGGTCCCTCACAGTTTATAGCTATCTAAAGGGTATTCCTCAGATCCGGGTTAGGATCTATGAAACTCCGATGCAAGCCCACAAATATAAAAGCAAACAAGGCACACACTTGAAAACATAGAATGATCTAATCCTAAGGTACACCTCACTTATAAATTCTCCCCAGCAGAGTCGCCAGTTCTGTGATCGGTGGAAATAGAACTGACTGTTTTGGAATGCTGGTTCGCAAAATGTCGCGGTAAGCAAGAGTCGCCACCGTCTTTTATGTTCTCTAACATGGAAAGGACAAAAGCACAGCAAAATTCCTTTTCGAGATGTTTCTCGGTTCGGGAGGTAGATTTATAGAAAGGGAAGGTGTTAGCACCCTTTCTATCTGTGGTTATCCACGGGCTCTTAGGTACTTGCTCACTATGTTTTCAAAAATGTTTGCTTTTCTTGTGTTTGTGGGTTTTGAAAAAGTTTAGTTTGAAAAATTCTAGGTAACTCTTGTATCTGTCCTCAAGAGTGTATGAAGTGTTTGTTTGAAAACTTTTATTTGAAAGTGTAAGTGCGAAAAGTTGTTTTTTTTTTTGAAAGAGCAAGTACCCGGGAGAAATCTACCTACTCTAAGGAATTAAGCTGTGTAAAAGTCCTTTAGACAGTACTATCCCACTATTGAGAAGTAGGTAGCACCGTCGTTGGAGTTATTCGGGTCAATTCAATTATAGGGACATGTGTGGTCACCAAAGCAATAGTAGGACGCCTTAGCGGTAACCCTAATGTCCTAGATCCTTTTTATCCGAGGCAACCGTTTCGAGGCAACTGGATCTTTAGACAGGAGGGCGACCTCTAAAACACCCTATACTTAATGACCACGTCGAGGCAACCAAGTGAGGCGTACCCTAGGAGTGGCATGTGCGAGTGTGTCAGGATTCATGTTTGAATTATCTTTGCACATGTTTATTGTGAGCTACGGGTTGATTTTAATTTTTCAGGCAAGTCTTGCATGCATAGTTAACAGTTAATAATTGCGGAAAATAAATTGCGGAAAGTGAATCTACGCTATTACAAGGCGTCAGGTATTTACATCGCCAAAAACATGACCCTTGAAAAATAAATTGCGGAAAAATAAAGAAAGCGATAAAAGTCCTAATTATCTATTACATTCTCGGAGCAGATACATAAATATGATCAAAAATTAATCGAGAATAAACATGCGCGAAACAAAATTGAATCGGGAAAAGTTCTTAGGGTTTTGACCCTTCTTGAGAAAAGAATGAAATTTTGGCCTTTTTGTGATTAATTAATATTAAACCTAATTTACTGATTAATTAAATAATTAAAAAAAAAAGTATTTTTTGGTTTTTTTATGTTTTAATGAAAATAAAATAAAAAGGATTAAAATTGTCAAAAGAAAAACCCTAATTCTAGATTGATTTTATTTATTGTGAAAAAGTCAAAATTAAACCTAATTAAACTAAATTAATTTGTTAGAATTTATTTACAAAAAATAATTAATAGTGAAATTAATAAATAATAAAAATAATAAAAATATTTACATTTTTAGTTGTCTGAATTTATTATGAAAAATATTAGTTTTTGAAGTAATTAAATAATAATAGTAATAATTGTAATTAATAAAATAATTAAATAGAAAATATAAAAGAGATAAAATGAGAAATAAAACCCTGGGGGTGATGGGCCCAAAAGGAGGTACGTTTGGAAATTGCTGGCCCATTAGTCTCAAGCCTTGTTTGACTTTCTTGATTGTCCGCGCGTGCCTTGACTAGGAGTACCATGAACACTCACGCTTGGCCTTCAGATCTGCTTTGCCAGCCACTTGGCGTTTGGATGAGTGGAGGCATATGGTGAACCTGCCTTTGGAACCTGCACATGATTATGTGAAGAAAAATAACAAATAATGGTTTTGGGTGGAATTTTTCTGATGAACCATGAAAAAGTTATGCCCTGGTCAATATACAATTGACTTTTCTACTGTCCAAAAATAGTAACTTTTTGCATCTTGATGATTTTTGAGCCATTCTTGTGGAATCATGATCAAGACTTGATCCAATGATGATTGTGAACTCAAAATAAGATGTTGACCAAAAATTCTGACTTTTGACTGCAAAATGACCATTTTTCCCCTACAGTTGACTGTAGAGCAAATAGGGCTTTTGACTGTGCAATTTGGTACTGTGAGCCTTGAGACTTGACATGTAGATGCTTGAGGATATATATAGGCCTATGAGACTTGATTGAACCATTGAAAACCTCAAATTCTTTGAAGGAACCAAAACCCTAATTTCAGCTGGCTTAGGAGGTGTTTGACTGTCTAATCCTTGAGTAAATCTTGAACCATTTAAAGATGATTCTTGACAAATCTTGAAGAATATGGGAGGGAAAATTTTGGGGTACAACAAGATGCCATTTGAAAACTGATGACGAGAGATGGGCTTAAAGATGCCATCCGAAGGAGTGTCGATCGCATAAGAGATTCCTTAGCGAGAGCTTATATACGTGTCATTGAGGAAGATTCTGCTGGGGAAGGCTGATCTTTGTTGAGAGAAGTAGAATTTTAGGAGCTTCGGTCGTCCGTATTCTACTGATGAGTCATCTCTGTTGAATTTTAGGAACTTCGGTCGTCCATATTCGACTGAGGAAACATCTCTATTGAATTTTAGGAACTTCGGTCGTCCGTATTCTATTGAGGAAACATCTCAATTTGAATTTTAGGAACTTTGGTCGTCCGTATTCTACCGAGGAATCATATCAATTTGAATTTTAGGAACTTCGGTCGTCCATATTCTACTGAGGAAACATCTCTGTTAAATTTTATGAACTTCGATCATCCGTATTCTACCGAGGAAACATCTCTGTTGAATTTTAGGAACTTCGATCGTCCGTATTCTACTGAGGAAACATCTCTGTTGAATTTTAGGAACTTCGATCATCCGTATTCTACCGAGGAAACATCTCTGTTGAATTTTAGGAACTTCGATCATCCGTATTCTACCGAGGAAACATCTCTGTTGAATTTTAGGAACTTCGATCTTTCGTATTCTACTGAGGAAACATCTCTGTGTAATTTTAGGAACTTCGATCATCCGTGTTCTACCGAGGAAACATCTCTGTTGAATTTTAGGAACTTCGATCGTCCGTATTCTACTGAGGAAACATCTCTGTTGAATTTTAGGAACTTCGATCGTCCGTATTCTACCGAGGAAACATCTCTGTTAAATTTTAGGAACTTCGATCATCCGTATTCTACCGAGGAAACATCTCTGTTGAATTTTAGGAACTTCGATCTTCCGTATTCTACTGAGGAAACATCTCTGTGGAATTTTAGGAACTTCGATCTTCCGTATTCTACTGAGGAAACATCTCTGTTGAATTTTAGGAACTTCGATCTTCCGTATTCGACTGAGTAATCATCTCTGTTGAATTTTAGGAACTTCGGTCGTCTGTATTCTACCGAGGAAACATCTCTGTTGAATTTTAGGAACTTCGATCGTCCGTACTCTACCAAGGAAACATCTCTGTTGAATTTTAGGAACTTCGATCATCTGTATTCTACCGAGGAAACATCTCTGTTGAATTTTAGGAACTTCGATCTTCCATATTCTACTGAGGAAACATCTCTGTGGAATTTTAGGAACTTCGATCTTCCGTATTCTACTGAGGAAACATCTCTATTAAAGAGGAAAGTTAAGAATGAACTACTATCTGGTCGTAATCCAGGCTTTACTGGGGATTAAACTGTTATCCAGTTGTACCCGGGCTTCACAACTTGAATTTTGTGAGAATTTGATTGTATCCTTCCTGAAAGGTAAAGGTTAGCTGTATGTAATACATGATATGTATCAAGCAATGATGTTCTCAAAATAAATGAGATTGTGTTGTATGATGCGTATGCGTATGTCATGATGTATGGGCATGTAATGTTTTTAGGATATCCGCTAGCTGGGGAATATGAATCCTGGATTGTTGCTGGAGAAAAGAGTTGAATTCTTCGTTTCCGCTGGGGATAGCGAATGAAGATGATTGTGAGAATAAACCTGCAGGAGAGGATAACTCCACTGGGGAATAAACTGACGAGGAAATGTCTCTGTGGGGAGGACATATTCTGCTAGAGGACCTGTTGATTTGGAAGAATAACCTTAGCCAGGGATGAATTACCGTTGTTGGTGATGATAAATTCTATTGGGGATTGAGTTTCTGTTTGTAAAAGGAATGAACTCCACTGGGGATGATTTTCCAGTTGCGACTTCACTGGGGATAACCTTTTAGACTCTACTGGGGACAATCCTCCAGACTCTACTGGGGATGATTCTCCAAACTCCACTGGCGATAATTTTAAAGTGTTGATGATAGATAAACTCTGCTTGGGGAGAGTATCACTGACTCATTTGCGATTGTGAATCTCAGTTGGGGAGAATTAACACCATTATTTTTCTCCTTACTCTGTAGGGAGTGAATGTTACTAGGACGCATGTTGAGGATATGACAATGACTTTACATCGAGACTTTTCTGCCCCTGTATCTGCTGGATAAGGTACCTGCGGAATCCTTGTGGATCGAGTATTATTCCAACCTATGAGGTGCTTGATAATTGCCGATGAAAAATCTTCTTCTGGTAGGCAAGTGACGAGATGATGGGACATAATCGTACGCTTTGATCCCTAATTTTTGCCTGGACTGTCTTTTCAGATTTTCAGTCCACCAGGATACCCTTTTTTGCCCAAGCCGCCCTTTCGGGTTTTCGACTTGCCGGGTGTACATATTTTTTCATTATTTATCCCTAATTTTTGCCTGAACCTTTTGGTTCGCCGGGACGCCCTTGTTTTGCCTAGGTGTGTCAACCTAGCGGGTCTTTGTTCATGCGCAGATTTTTTTTTTTGACTATGTCCACATTTACAGGGTGTAGGGAGTTGTCACTGTCGGTAGTGTTGTGTTTCCACACTACCAGAAGATGTTCGATTAATCATACAAGATTCGTTGCTGGAATTCATGTCCAATGCTCCAAGTGATTCAGATGGAGATCTGCCCCTGGCTATTTGGCATCTTTGAGAGATTCCTTGAATCTTGACTTGACTGCCCCAGATGATGGACAATGATCCTGTTGTGCCCCTTGTTTGGAAGTGTTTTTCCACTTGAGGTGATCCTTTTTATTGAGAAGGTTTTTGTTCACTAGATATTCGTCGTGTGAATTTCTCTGTTGTTGAACAAATAGTCATATGTAAACAATGTTACTTTAAGAATGCAAAGCTTATGTCTGTCTTGAAGTTTTTGAAAATGCATTTTTCAGTAAGATAGGATTTTTTTTTTGTAAAATGTGATGTTAACTCAGGATTTACAGCAAGCACTACATGAGTCAGGATACCTTTTGTAACAGTATGCTTTCGAACTAACCCATGCTTCAACTAGGACTTTTAAGGGTTATAACGTGGCCTGGTTCGCGATTCAAGAAACAGAGGATAAAGGCTCAAAATTTATTTGTGCCCACCCGTTCTTCGTGATGTTCTTCGATCCTATACTCAGTTAATTGTGCATTTAGATCCTGTTTGAGTCTTTGCTATGATATTCCAGTGATGGTTGGGATACTGACAATTTATTTTGAACAGGCAGTCATTTATTTTTGTTGAGGGTTTGTAGGATCTCTTTATTTTTGATTTTATTATCCCTGTCTTTTTCCTGAACTGTTTCTTTTGTGATTACAGTCAGCGGGATGCCCCAGTTTTTTTAAGTCTCCTTCATAGGTTTTGACTTAATGGGCTTTTATTTCGAGAGATAATGATTGTATGTCTTGACGATTATAGGGAACCATCACCGCCTTTTGTTTTGGAAGGGCCTCTTTGATGCCATTCATTGTGCACCTGGATTAACTGAGAAAACTACCCTGCCCCAGGTTGTGATTAAGGGTTTTAATTCGCGTGAAAGGAAAATCTCAAACTTCTTTGCCTCAAAAGGGTTGACTAGGGATTATCTTCCTTATAACTCCACTGTTTAGGATTTGAAACAACGCATGTACATCGTCAGCGGGGTCTATTCAAAAGCATACTGTAGATAATTTGATATCATTTTCATCATCCTCCCTCTAAAGGCTTAAAATTTTTTAATCGAGAGTTGAACATCACATAAGTGAAAGCAATTTGAATATAGTGAATACAAATGGATTGATTCAAAACAGACATATGCAATGCATTGATAAAGTAACAAAGTTTAACATGAACAAATATTCGAACAATCAAAAGAAAATTACAAATTGAAAATTCTAATGAACAAAAGCCTCTCTTGTCAGAACTTGTCACTTCAAATGGTGAGCCTTGGAGGATTGACAGAAACATTCCAGTTGACCATCTTGTGTGAATTCCAATGCTCCTTTATCGATCACGTCTTGAATTTTATTTTTCAATGCCCAACAGTCATCTGTATCATGCCCCGGGCTGTTGGAATGGTATGCACACCTTGCATCAGGATTGTAGTTTGGGGAGGCTATGTGGGGATTCTGTGGAGGGTCCCTTAACGTGACCAGATTCAATCTCAACCGGTGTTGTAAAGTTTGAGACAGCGGCATGTTGAGCTCGGTGAACTGCCTTTTGGGCGTATCTGGCTTACTCTGATTAATCCGTTGTTTTTGGCGAGGTTGTTGTTGGACCCGTGAGGTAATAGCAACTTGGAGAGGTCCATTCTTTACCAACCCAAACCCTTGTCTTCTTGGAGGCTGATTAATGACTTGGTCCTTGGCCTCGACTGTTTGCTTCATATTGTTGTATCGGTTTTGATGAAGCTGGTTGATAAGGGTTCTTAGCTCTTCTTATTCCTGGGCTAAGCCTTGGATAAGAGCCATCTTCCCCAGCATTTGGGTTCTCATTGCATCTACCTCAACTTGCAATTTTTCCAGTCGTTTGTCCTTATTGTCTTCAGGACTTTTCTTGACCAAGTTCCAAACGAGGAGTGTTTTCAACTCTTCCCGCCCCTTGGATAGGTTTGGGAAGATTTACCTGAACTGAGTCTCTTGAGTATAAAGATCTTGGTTGTCTTGTTGGAGAGCCATTGCTGAAATAAACAGCGAGAACATGAGAGACCTGTTATGCAATTATATGTATGATATATGTATGTAATGTTTTCAAGGATCTCGTGGGGTAAACAAGAAACTGTTAGAATTTGAATTTTGCAGCTTTGATTGAAGAAACTTCATGTCGTCAAGAGTCCTTCTTCAAGAGTCAAGCTCACCATATCGAGTGGGTCATAGCCACCTATGGTGCAGTGGGAGAACTGATTTGAGGTTTTGCGTTTGTGTTTGCAAATATCGCAGTTAGCAAGAGTCGCCACCGACTTTTCTTTTATCCAAAAGGAAAGGTAAAAAAGCACAGGAAAGACCTTTGAGATGTTTTCTTGAGTTCGGGGGGTAGATTATGAAAAGGGAAGGTGCTAGCACCCTTTTCATCCATGGTTTTCCATGGGCTCTTAGTTACTTGTTTAGATCACTTGCTTTGCTTTGTTTGAAATGGTGTTTGGAGTGATTTTGAAAGTATTTTGAAAAGAGGCCGTTCGTTTAGGAAACCTTTGTAATGATTCTCGTTCGTAAGAATGTATATAAAGATGTTTGTCTTTTGAAAATGTTTTCAATGTTTTGTAAGATGTTTTGAAATGTGTGTGTGTGTGTGTTTGTTTTTGAAAATAGCAAGGATTGTTTTGAAATGGAACAAGTAACTATAAGCTATCTACCTACTCAAATGTCTTTCTTATGCATTTTTATTCCTTTGACATTATTGACTTACCATTGATTTGGTAAGCAACCTTATCTTTGGATGTTAACGGGATGGGCGTGGGTAATCGTATAACCATGATAGCAATATTGCCAAGTATCTTAGCTTTTTTGAGGGACCAAGATCATCTTTGTTTAGGCAACCTTTTGATAGCGTCATCGAGAGACTATGATCTTATATTTGTTTTGTTTTTCCAAGATACTTTGCATGCGTAACATGGCCATTTTATTGTAGGCAACCAAGTGGGAGAAACCTAAGGGTGCTTGTGTGTAATGTGTGTCATTTTAATGCTTTTTGTCTTGCATTTAGGGTTTTCTATTTTTCTTGTTTTTTGTTCTTGTCATGCAAACCCTAATTTACTAAACATGGTATAAAAGCAATAAATTGCGTAATGTAAACTAAACTATTACAACAATTATTATGGGAGGGGGGATACAAGTTTTGAATGGGGATTTTGCACAAATATAAACCTAAAAATATTATTACAACCCAATCGAATATTGCGCGAATTTAATAAATATACAAATATTACAAATGCAATGCAATGTATTTATGTAAAAACTATTTTGGTATTTTTTTTTGTATGAGAAAATAATTTAATTTAAACCCTAAAAAATAAGGAAAAAACAATATTATTTTTGGAAGGGTGAAACCCTAAATTTTAATTAAAGGAAAATAATGCTTTATGTTATTATTTTGTCCATTTTTTGTACAAGAAAATAATAGATAATATTACATGTAAATATTAAAAAATAAGTATGTATAAAAATAATTATTTTATGTGTATAAATGATATAATAAAAATATGTAGTATTTTTTTTAAATTATTTACAAGTTATTTAAGAAAATAAAATCTATTTATCCTAATAAAATATTTTTTTATGCAAAAAATAATAAAATAATAAAATAAAAATTGCAAAAAATAAAGAAATTATTTTTAGGATTTTTATCATTTAGAAAAAATAAATAAAATCTATAAATATGAAAATATGGAAAAAATATGAAAAATAAAACAAATAAGCCAGGGGGTGTAAAAGTAAGTCAGGGGGTGCAAATAGTGAAAACAAAAAGGCCCAAGGCGCCAAAAAGCCCAAGGCTTCATCCCTGTCCTCCAGCCAGTCTTCCCTGCGCGCGTTTTTTGCCCAAACCTGTAACTCTCACATGCTTGCACAAAAACAAAAACTCATAACATGAAACTTGTGGCATTTGAGCTCACGATTCCAACAATATAAATTTTGTAACCTAACTCTCAAAGATCAGGGAGAATTTTGGAACCCCCAATTCGTGACCTAAAAATTTCATGAACTTCAAGCTTCAAATTCTCTCAGCATAGTTAATATAAATGAAAAGTATGCATATGTACAACTTTGTTATGATAAGGACTACATTTTTTCTTCACAAATCGTGGCCTGAGGATGCCTATTCAGAGAGATAGAGTTTAAGAAATATACCTCCTTCAACTGGATTTGAGTAGAGCAATGCAGGGACTTTAATGGAGGCCTGAGGATTGTTTAAGCTTCCTTGAAGCTATTCCAATGCTTAGTTTGCTTTGAGGATGGCTAGAACTCTCTGCACAAGTCAAGCTGCAAGCTTCAAGGTTGAAAATGGCAAAGGATGAAACAGGGGTTACAGAACCAGGGTAAGGGCTTGGCTTGCTTTGGTAGGATGTTTATGAGATGCTTGAAGTGTTTAATCACAAAACGCACGAGCCAAATAAGTGTTGGCTATGGTTTTGCAGAATCTGTGAGTTTTGACAGAATTTTGGAGTTTTTCAGTCTGAGAGAGTTTTAGGTGCAAGCCAATCATGCTCTTCCCTGCAAAATGTTTGTATAGAAATGATACCAAGTCCACTTCTTACTAGCTGTACAAGCTTTTTTACCTTTTGGCAACCTTTCTTGTATTTTAAGCAAAGTGAAGTGACCAATGCTACATGCTTGTACTAGCTTGCTTGAGGGCTGAAAAGAGCTTGTACAAATTGCTTAAGACCTGTGTGAATTGCTTGCACCAAAGGGACAGGTCCAAGGCTCAAGATTGACAAAGTTGCAAAAGTTGCACTTTATGAAAATGGCATTGTGAACTTTTGGCCAAAAATGGAATTATCTCTTGTACAAAGCTCCAAAAGCAAAAGTAATGCCTTTAGCTTCTGAGTTTGCATTTAATTATGGAGTGTAAAGTGAGTTTAGGACCTTTAAAGCAAGGTACAAACAACATGGATTGGATTTGCAACTTGATGCTTTGTAAAAATGGCTTGAACAAATGTGATAAAATGCCAACTTCTCTTCTTCGATTCTCCCTACTCAAAAATGACCTTGGAGAGTTATTATACATTTTGGAAAGCTTGAAATGTGCTATATAATCCATATTTGAAATGAATTTTGAGATACCTTTTGGAATTAGGTGAAAAATGTCCATGAAGTTGGGTCCAAAATCTGCCTAAATTAGGGCAAAATTTCACTAAGTTATTTAGTTCATGGACCTATATTCACAAATTCATAACTTGAGATCCAAGAATCTTTTGGGAAAAGTTTTTGAAGAAAAGTTGTATATTTCATGGAGGACTACAACTTTCATGTTGGAAGTTTTCTTTGAATCAAAATGCATCATGGTGAAAAAGTGGTGGAAAGTTGGGAAAAAATAAGAAAATTTTTATAAAAATTCTAAGTTATGAAAATTTTCAAATTCAAAACCCTAATTTTCAAAATTGGTTTTCTTGGTGAACAAGTTTTATATTTTGACATATCTTGATGAATTATGACCCTTGACACTTGATTTTGACCAAAAAGTCAAAGTTTGACTTTTCAGTGTATAGTTGACGTTTGATCAGTTGACTGCAAAATTCATCTGTCAATCTAAAGAACTTGAGATCTTTTGAACCATGTAATTAGGTCAAGATGATGCAATTGAACCTTTGAAATCATGTTTGAACTCAATTGGTCATTGGCTAGGTTAAAAATCAAAAATTGCCCATTCTCAGTCAAAACCCTAATTTTGACCATTTTGCCCATTTGATGATTTGATCAAATTTCTTGAGGAATTATGATCAAAACTTGATAAAATGGTACATATGATTCTAAAATGTTGATGTGGATAAAAAATTATGAAGTTTGACTGTAAATTGGCCATGGTTGACTTTTTCCCCAATACAGCTGATTTTTAGGTCAACTGTCCAATTGACTGATAAAAATATGGTTCAAGGCTTGAAACTTAACATGAGCAATCTTAAGGGTCCAAAATGGTGTATGAAAGTCACATGAAGCATTGGTGATCCAAAAATCCTTGTGCAAACTCAAACCCTAATTTTAGGTTATCAGTGCAAGATGAGGTGTCTTAAGCTGACCAAACCCTAATCTTGTCTTGAGTCCAAGAAGTCTTGTGAGGAAAATCTTGATAAATGAGAGGGAAAATTTTGGGGTACAACAGCTACCCCTGTTCAATCTTCTTGAACCTGAAGATTTAGATTGGCGAGTTTTGTCGTTCGTGACTCGAAGGTAAAAGATGATTGGACACTAGAGTGCCCATAAATTTGCACTCGACAAAGTGTAGTTGAGGGAATGGGATTAAAGATTCAATTTGAAGAGATGCTAGAATCTTGTTATAGATGGGCTTGTAGATGCCATCCAAGAATGTTTTGTTGAATTGTAAGTTGTAAGTCAGAAGAATAAGTATCAGAATGGTGTCCGTGTTTGGAATGTATCTGAGCTGTATCTGGGGACTTGAAATCTGAATGAGAAACATAATAGCATCCGTGTCTGGAGCGTATTCGTACTGTATCAAGAGTGTGAAATCTGAATTTGAATAAGTATCAGAATGGCATCCGTATCTGGAGCGTATCTAAATTGTATCTGATAGTTGAAATCCGAATGAGTAACGGAATGACATCCGTGTCTAGAGTGTATCTGAACTGTATCTGAAGGCTGACTCTGAATGAGTAACAGAATGACTTCCGTGACTGGAGTGTATCTGTGTTGTCTCTGAAAGCTGAATCTGAATAAGTAACAGAATGGCATCCTTGCCTGGAGCGTATCTGAACTGTATCTGATTGCATATTGTTAAACGGTAAGCTATTAATCTTATCCTGAAAAGGGTAAAATGTTAGCTGAAACACAAAGTTATGATGCATGAAATGTAATGATGCAATATATGTGTTTTATCAATGTTTATGATATATGGATGTAATGTATGCGCATGTAAGCTGATTTTCTGTATTGCTGAGAAAAATAAATCCTTGACTACTGCCGGGGACAATAAATCCTTGATTGCTGAGGATATGTGGATTCTTCATGTTGTTGAAGTTGGAGTATTGACAAAAATTCTGTTGCGAGCAATGCCATATACTGCCTGAGTAATCTGCTTGGGGAGTCCAGAGAATTTTGATGACTTCTACTGGGGATTACACAATGGGAATCCTTGTTCCGCTGGGGAATAAAGAAAACTTTGATGACTTCTGCGGGGAATTAATAAAGAGAATCTTCATTCTGTTGGGGAGCAATGAAAACTCTGTGGGGAAGAAAACTTATTCCTGTTTGGAAAAAGTTCAGGAGTTTAGGTCGTCTGGCACTCTACTGGGGAGTTATCCTAGGTTGGGGAGAGACAAAAGTTAACTGTTATCTGGTTGATTTTCAGGCTTCAAGATGACTTGCTGGGGAATTTAGAGAAACTGGATGGTTTCCGCTGGGGATTGATAGTTAGAAGTTTTGGCTCCTCTGGGGATTGAGAGTTTGAAGTTTTAACTCCGCTGGGGATCTAAATGATGTACTGTAGGGATTGCTCATGGAATAGCCTAAAGACTTTTTCCTATCCTTTCAACCTGCCAGTAATTGTTCTTTTCCATTTTGTTTATTTGTAAACAGTAATTATGTTCAAATGCATATGTTCATTAATGAATCATTGGACGTTTTTGCAAATAAAACACAAGTGTAAAAGAAAAAGCAAATAGTTTCCTGTACTTTGAAAGAGATATCTTTGTATTTACTTTGAATAAGCATTTTGTACAAAGGAGACAGACATCCTAGTAAGAGGATGGTGTCATAAAAGTAAGAAAATTTTATACAAAGAAAGATAGCTATGTGTGATAATCCCATGGGGTTCCCATTCTGCTATAGCCTTCGTATCTCCGAATATCTTATTTTTTCGTTGCTTTGTCCGAAGATGATTGAATTGATTAGAAGCTCAGAGTTTGTCAGTGAAGAGATTGTCCTTAAAGTGATCCGACGAGACATAGTCATACGCTTTAATTCCCTAACTTTTTCCTGGACCGCCCTTTCGGGTTTTCAGTCCACCGGGAAACCCTTTTTTGCCCAAGTCACCCTTTCAGGTTTTCAACTTGCCAGGTGTACAGATTTTTTATTATTTTATCCCTAATTTTTTCCCGAACCTTTTCGGTTCGCCGGGATGCCCTTGTTTTTCCTAGGTGTGTCAACCTAGCGGGTCTTTTATGTGTAGTATCTTTTGACTATGTCTGCGTTTGTAGGGTGTGGCAGGTCGTCACCATCCATGGTGGTTAAGATTATTGCCCCACTAGAAAAGATATTCTTGATTACAAATGGTCCTTCATAGGTAGGAGTCTATTTTCCCCTGGGATCACTTTGTGGCAAGATGATGCGTTTGATCACAAGATCTCCAACCTGATATACTTGGCGTCTGACTTTCTTGTTGAAAGCCTTGATCATCCGTTTTTAATACGTCTGACCATGGCAAACAACAGTAAGTATTTTTTCGTCAATTAAGTTCAGTTGATCAAGTTGGGTATGGATCTAATCGTCTTCTCTCAAACCTGCATCTTTCATGATTCTCAAGGAGCGAATCTGAACCTCAATAGGTAAAACAGCCTCCATGCCATAAAACAAAGAATAAGGTGTTGCTCCAGTTGACGTGCGAGCCGTGGTACGGTACCCGTGGAGAGAAAACAATATCATCTCATGCCAGTCCTTGTAGGTGACTATCATCTTTTGTATGATCTTTTTAATATTTTTGTTAGCAGCTTCGACTGCACCATTCATCTTTGGTCGATAGGGAGATGAATTGTGATGTTGAATCTTCAACTGCTCACACAAGGCGGTGATCATAGTATTTTTAAGGTTTGTACCGTTATCAGTGATGATCCTTTCTGGGATACCGTACCGATAAATAAGATTCTTCTTGATGAAGAGGGCAACGACATTCTTAGTAACAGATGCGAAGGAAGCTGCTTCGACCCACTTGGTGAAATAGTCAATGGCCACTAGAATGAAGCGGTGTCCATTGGAGGCTGTAGGCTTGATCTCCCCAATCATGTCGATTCCCCACATAGCGAAGGGCCAAGGAGCTGTTAAGACATTTAGAGGAACCGGAGGCACGTGCACCTTGTTTGCATAGATTTGACACTTATGACAAGACCAGGAGTGTTGATAGCAGTCTGCTTCCATGGTAGACCAGTAATAGCCTGCCCGTAGAATCTTCTTTGCCATCGTATGCCCACTAGAGTGAGTGTCAAAGGTACTTTCATGCAATTCAGCCATAATCCTTTCAGCCTCAATCTTGTCCATATAACGGAGCAGAATAGAATCATGATTATGCTTGTACAGGACGCCATTACTTAGGAAGAACTTAGCTGAGAATCTCCTTAAGAACTTTTTGTCATTGACTGGAGCTCCTTCTGGATATTCTTGAGCCTCGAGATACCTTTTGACTTCATGAAACCACGGCTGGTCCACTACTTCTTCGGTATTAATCTCGTGACAGTGTGCTGGTTCGTCCATCCGTTCAATGGTGATCTAGGGAGCCTCATTATCCCAATTAAGTTTAAACATAGATGACATTGTAGCTAGAGCATCTGCTAGCTGATTTTCTTCTCGCGGGAAATGCTCGAAGGTAATCTGCTCGAAATGTGGTAACAATGTCAAAACATGTTCTTTGTAAGGGATGATGTTTGGATGCTTAGTGTCCCATTCTCCTTTGATTTGACTGGTGACCAAAGCTGAATCCCCAAACACATCCAAAGATTTGATTCTCAAGTCTATGGCAGCCTTGAGACCAAAGATGCATGCTTCGTACTCTGCCATGTTGTTCGTACAGTTGAAGCAAAGTCTGGCAGTGAAAGGAGTATGGCATCCTTCTGGAGATATGAGGACATCACCAATACCATTACCAAGTGCATTGGATGCCCCATCAAAGTACATGGTCCATCGGGATCATTGTTCAGGTCCGTCATATGGCCTGATTTCTTCACTGTTGTCCAATGTCATGATGTCTTCGTCAGGGAAGTCAAACTTCATGGACTGGTAATCCTCTACAGCTTGATGAGCAAGATGATCAGCTAGCACACTGCCCTTTATAGCTTTTTAGGTAGTGTATTATATGTCGTATTCTGTTAGGATCATCTTCCATCTGGCTATCCTCCCAGACAAAGCAGGCTTCTCAAAGATGTACTTTATCGGATCCATCTTAGATATAAGAAAAGTGGTATGAGTCAACATATACTGCCTTAGTCGGCGAGCAGCCCATACCAAAGCGCAGCAAGTTTTCTCGAGCAGTGAATATCTGGTTTCACAGTCGGTAAACTTTTTGCTCAGGTAATAAATGGCGTGCTCTTTTCGGCCAGACTCGTCATGCTGCCCCAGTACGCACCCTATTGAATTCTCTAAGACGGTCAGATACATGATTAGCGGTCTTCCCTCGACTGGTGGCATCAAGACAGGAGGTTCCAGTAAATACTCCTTGATTTTGTCGAAAGCAATCTGACATTCATCATTCCATCTGACTACTTGATCTTTCTTCAATAGCTTGAAGATTGGTTCACAAGTAGACATTAGGTGAGAAATGAATCTGGCAATGTAGTTTAGGCGTCCCAAAAAACCTCTGACTTCCTTCTCAGTGCGATGAGCAGGCATTTCTTATATCGCTTTAACCTTGGTAGGATCAACCTCGATGCCTTTGTTGCTGACAATGAATCCTAAGAGTTTACCGGACCGGACTTTGGATGTGCACTTGTTTGGGTTCAATCTCAACTTGTACTCCTTCAATCTGACAAACAGATTTTGCGAGTGATCAAGGTGTTCTTCTTCAGTTTGTGATCGGGCTATCATGTCATCTACGTAGACCTCTATCTCATGATGTATCATATCATGAAACAAAGCTACCATGGCGCGTTGATAGGTTGCCCTTGCATTCTTCAGTCCGAATGGCATCACTTTGTAGCAGAACGTACCCCACTGTGTGACAAATGTAGTTTTCTCCATGTCCTCAGGTGCCATTTTGATCTGGTTATAGCCTGAGAATCCGTCCATGAAAGAAAATACTTTATGCTGGGCTGTATTGTCGACCAAGATGTCGATGTGTGGAAGTGGAAAATCATCTTTAGGGCTGGCCCTGTTTAAATCTCTATAATCCACGCACATTCTCACTTTGCCGTCCTTTTTAGGCATGGGAACAATGTTGGCCACCCATTGAGGATAAGAAGTAACTGCCAGAAATCCAGCATTGAACTGTTTCATAACTTCTGCTTTGATCCTCTCTGACATGTCAGGTCTCATGCGGCGGACTTTTTGTTTCACAGGCGGACAGTCTTCTCTGGTGGGTAGACGATGTACCACAATATCTGCATCGAGTCCCGGCATGTCTTCGTATGACCAGGCAAAGATCTCAACATAATCATGCAGTAGCTGAATTAGGCGCTCCTTGACACTCGGCTCTAGATTGACACCCAATCTGATTTCCTTTTTATCTTCCTCGGTTCCCAAGTTGATTGTATCCAACAACTCCTCATGAGGCTGAATTGCTCTTTCCTCTTGCTGTAGTAATCTGGCCAATTCCCCTGGCACCTCACAATCTTCCTCACCTTCGTATTCGGCTTGGTAGATCAGATCTTCAGAGTCACTGAAGGCTATATCAGTATCGTTACCCATGGGATCCGGAATGGAAGGGTACCTGCATTTGTGAGTGTGGGTGTGTGTAAGGGTATAACCATCTTAAAACAATAAAATGTAAAAGAAAGACAAAGAGCATAAAAGGTTTATGTATGAAAAAGCGTCCATGATTCATTGAATGACATATGTAGATAAAATAAAAACCCTTACAAATGGACCATTGTGCCTCGGGTAAGACACAAGGTTTTTAAAGTACGAATTGTTTGTGAATTATTACAAGTCCAAATGTAAAAGATAAATTACTGAGATATGAAAGTTATCGGGACAAAGTCTTTGGCTTCCCAGTTCCAAAGTCCTCCGCTGACAGTAGGAAATATCCAATCTTCCAAGCTGCCATCCTCTTCATTGTCTTCTACTGCATTGACGTTTTGGTTGCTAATCTTTACAGGTGGCCCCCCAGCACGGGCATGACGCACAGCCTTCTGACCAGTCGAAGTAGACCCCAAGCCAAACTTGTCTGATTTGTACGGAATGTCTGGAAGCTGCCCCCAGATGGTGCACCGCCCTTCTTCCACTACTGCCTTTGCATCCTTTAGAGATGACATCCGAGGTAGAGGTCTTGTGATTTTAGGAATTGAGGATACCTCCTTGGTCGCCGCTACTTCTGGAGAGACTTCTTCAAAATGTTGGAAATGGGTCTCAATGAACTCTCCATCTAACTCCACATATCGGAAGGAATTCAGATGACTAATCATATACTCCTCCTCCCCATGGATAGTTATGATCTTCCCTTGGACGGGGTACTTCATCATCTGATGCAAGGTGGAGGTGACAGCTCAGACATTGTGGATCCAGGGGCGTCCCAACAGACAGGAATAAGAAGGACGGATGTCCATCACATAGAAGGTTGAGTTGAAGACCTGAGTTCCCACCTTGATTGGGATGTCCACCTCCTCGTGGACCATCCTCTTCGAACCATCAAAAGCTCTCACCACTATGTTGCTGGGTTTTAAAGTCAGCCCCTTGCAATCCAATCTATCCAGGGCTTTCTTCGGCAAGACGTTAAAAGATGATCCAGTATCAACCAAAACATGAGCTAGGGTTGTTCCTCTGCACTCCACTGAGACATGTAATGCCTCGTTATGTTTTCTCCCTCTGGGTGTCAAGTCAGCATTGGAGAAGCCCAAGCCATTATCAGCTGTCAAACTGGCCACACAGTCCTGGAACTGGTCAATAGACGTCTCTTGCGGCACATGAGCTGTCTTCAGAAATTTTACCAAAGCTTTGGCATGTGCTTCAGAGCACAGAAGCAGGGCTATCATAGAGATATTGGAAGGGGTATGCCCCAACTGTTCAACCACATCATAATCACTCTTCTTAATTATCCTCAGGATTTCTTCCATCTCCTTCTTGGATGTTTCAGGAATAGCTAGTGATTGAGCCTTCGTCTGGACAAGCTCCTCTTGAACGTTCTTTCCTTTATTCTCAGCAGTGGAAGTAGGGATATGAATTGTATTGTCTTTGTTGGTAGGTACACTTGCAGGTACAATCACTGGTGTAGAGGTAATCTTCAGAATAGCCGCGGGTCCAAAGACTGCTGTTGGAGGAGCAATCTCTGGAGAGAAGATCCTACCACTGCGGGTGATCTTGCTAGTTCCAACAATTTTGATAATGTCAGAATTGTCCTCTTCGGAGCTTTCTTCTTCAGTAGTCAGTTCATCCTGTTTAATACCATGGTAGTAGATTTCTCCACCATAATTCCATGGTACTGTTTTATCTGATTTGTATGGGGCAGGCTCGGGCATCGTAATCTTAAGTGGAGAAGTCTTTGGAGCAGGTGTAATCCTAACGGGTCTTTTAGGGGCCCTGGAAGGATTGGCGTACATGGTTATTATTGAAACTTCTTTAACTGGAACGGGTGAAACGGGAGCATTCTCAAACAGAATTTCTTGATTATCCATCAGTCGTTGGGTACCTTTCTTCAACAGAGGGCAGTCAAATGGTGAGGACAGGCAAACATGGCAGTCTTGGTCACAACCTGGGAAAATAACAGCTTTAAACAGATTCAACTTAATAGTCGGGAGCGGAGTTAACAGTTCATCCACGGTAGCAACAAACATATCTTCTTCAATAGTGTTCGCATTATGACCATGCCTAGGCATTGGGGCGGAAATAATATTTGGTTTCTCAGGCGCTTCAAACTCAACTTCCTTCGTATCTATCAGATCTTGAATCTTGTTCTTCAGAGCCCAACAGTTGTTGGTGTCGTGCCCTGGACTTTCAGAATGGTATGCGCATCTGGCGTTGGGATGTGTTGTACCCCAAAATTTTCCCTCCCATTTCCTCAACATTTTCTCATCACAAGACCCTTGAAGATCAAGACCCAGTTAGGGTTTCCTCTGCTCAAGACTTCTCCTTGCACTGTTGACCCAAATTAGGGTTTGTGTTTGCACAAAGATATTTTGACCTAAAGTGCCTAAGATGACTTTCATACTTCATGTTGGACTCCCAAGATTATCCATACCAAGTTTCAAGTCTTGATTCCAAATTTTGCCCAGTCAATTGGACAGTTGACCTAGAAATCAACTGTATTGGGGAAAAAGTCAACTGTGGCCAATTGACAGTCAAATCTCATGAAAATTGACCCACATCAACATTATGAACTCACATGGACCATTTGATCAAGTTTGGATCACAATTCCATAAAAAATTTGATCAGATCATCAAAAGGGCAAAATGGTCATTTTTAGGGTTTTGACTGCACAAAGGCAATTTTTGACTGTTTGACCTAGCCAATGGCAAACCAAGCTCACATATGGACTCAAGGACCCCATGGAATTATCTTGACATGCTCAACAAGTTCAAAAGATCCCAAATACACAAGATTGACAGTTGAATTTCCCAGTCAATTGATCAATTTTGACTGTATACTGAAAAGTCAAACTTTGACTTTTTGGTCAAAATCAAGGGTCAAGATTCATTTTTCATCAAAACATGCCAAATCATGAAACTTGTTCATCAAGAAATCAAGAAATTCAAATTAGGGTTTGAAATGAAGATTTTTCATAACTTAGAATTTTTCTAAGTTATGAAAAACCCTAATTGTTTCCTAACTTTGCCCCACTTTCTCACCAAGATTCATTTGGATTCAAGCAAAAGTTAAAACATGAAAGTTGTAGCCTATTGCATAATCTACAACTTTGATTCACAAAGTTTTCCCAAAAGAGGCTTGTATCTCAAGTTATAATTTTTGGAACAAGGGTACCAAACCATTCTTAACTTAGTGAAATTTTGACCTTTTTTAGGCAAGGTTTTTACCTAACTTCAAGACCATTTTTCACATACTTCCACTTGGAATTTCAATTTGCATTTCAAAGATGGATTGTAGTACACATTACAAGATTTCCAAAATGTCCAAGAACTCATCAAACAACCTCATGGTTAGGGAGAATCGAATTTGGCAAGTTGGGCAAAAGTCACTTTTGTTCTTGACCAAGACATGTTCATACACATTGCCATTTTCAAGTCAGCTTGGTTTATGCTACATTACAGGCCTCTAATCCCATTTTCACTCAATAATTTAATGCAAAACCTTTGTGTCCTAGCATTATCTTGTTCATCCAACCATTACACAAAAGATTAACCTTAAAATGGAAAAAGCATTTTAGCCATTTTTGAAAAGATTGCTTTATGTCAAGTTCACATATCTTTGAAGTACAAAGAAATCTCTGAGGCACAAGTTGTTAGACATATCCCACTGATCAAGACAAGGCTTTGCAGCATGATTAGGGGGCCTGCATAAGCTTGTAACAAAGACTTGGCATTTTGACTTAAGAAGTAAGAAACATTGCATAACAGTTACCAACTTTCATATCAGCAAGAGAACCTTGAAACAAACTTATCAAACACATTCTAAACATTCATCCTAAGCTGAAGCACGACCCTAAGATCTTCAATACCTCCCCATTCCCAAAATCACCTTCAAACTGCTCAAAACAGGGCTTGCTGCAGATTGAGTTCCCTAGCTCAATCCTTTCATACATTCTTGCCCAAACCAGTTCAAACATCTTCCCTACCATCAATGCAAGCTAACCAAAACCTAAGACACGGCCTGTAACACTCCCATGCCACTTCACCATTTTCATTTTCTTGTTTTGCAGTTGAAGTTCTCTAGTACGATTCAAAAGGTTTCAAGACAAACTAAAGCTTGGAATAACATCCTTGGACATCAAGGAAGCTGTACCAATCATCACCTTGCTTTGAAGACACCTCAATCACCAGATACAACTTCAACTGAACAGGTAAGTTCATGAACACGAATCTCTTTATCCAGGCATTGTTAGCTTTAGGTTTGTGAAGAAAACATGTCACATTCATAGCCCTGAACATGCCCATATAATTAGATTTCATTTATATTATGTATGCTTAGAGAATTTGATGTCTGAACTTTGAACAAAAATTAGGTTAAGAATTGGGGGAGAAGAAATTCTCTCTCATTTCTGAGAGTTAAAACATGTTCTTTATATGTGTGAATTCGTGAGTAGATGCTTAACATTTTTGATGTTGTAAGTTTTTGCTAAAACTCAAAGAATCAGGACCTTGCAATGGAAGAAGAGGCGCGTGTTTTTTTTGTTCAAACAGAAGTCTGGAGGTTGAAGAAAGACTTGGTGGGCTGTGCCTGTTTGACATTTCTTTTTGCACCCTTTTATTACTTTTACACCCCCTGAGCCCATTTTGCTTATTTTTATGACTTTTTGACTTTTTCTTTTTTGGTTTGACTTATTTATTTTTTCTTATGATATTAAAAATATGAAAAATATTTTTCTCACCATTTTCCTATTTATTAGGTATTTATTTGTTTAGATTAGTTTTTGAATAGAAATGAATATATAAACACTTTTTATTCAAAAAAATACTAAAAATATACAAACACATTTTTATTTTCATTTTTATTTTGTTTTATCTTCTGAAAATATTTTATATAAAAATACTCTTTTTTATAAATATTAAATATTATTAATTTGCATATATAATACATATTAGTAAATAATACAAATATTTATATAGATATTAATATATTTAGGTTAAATTACAAAATATACACACTTTTATTTTTTTATTAATATTTAATATTAAAAACACCCTTTTTGTAAATGTACCTCATTTTTATTTTATTTTTGTAATAAATAAATTATACATAATAAATAAATAATACATCTTATTTAATAAAATTAGGGTTTTGCCCTAAACATAAAAAAACTCCAAAAAAATAATACTTTTTATTTTGTTTATTTTGACATGTAAAAATACTTTTTTCCATACATACAAAAACCATTTGTGCATCTTACATATTTATTCTTATTTCATTTAATTTGTGCAGTTAAATATCTCGTAAATAATTCAATATTGATGTAATAGTTTAGGGTTAAATTCTTTGTCAAAAATCCCCATTTGAACATTTGTACCCCCCTTCCCATATATGGTGTTGTAATAGCTTAGTAAATTTATTTTTCGCACTTTATTGCTTTCTAATTATACCATGTTAGAATTAGGGTTTGTATGCGAAAAAACAACGAAAATAGTTTGACCTAATTTCAAGATAAACAAGCATGAAAATGGACACACAAATCACACTTGCACCCCCTAGGGTATTCCACTTGTTGCCTTCAATAAATGGGCCATATTGCATGTTAGGTCTCTTTGGGCAAAACAAACAATCAAATGATCATAGTCCCTCGATGACGCTTTCAAAATGTTTCCTAAACAAATGATCAAGTCCCTTAAAGAAAATTGCCCAAAGATACTTGGCACCATTGCAATTATGGTCTAAACGATGACCCGCGCCCGTCCCTTTCATATCCTAACATGAGATTGTCCACCAAATACAATGGTGGAACAAACTTGTTAAAAGTGTTAAAACATGGAAATAATCTTTGAGAAATTTAGGAGTAGATAACCTCTTAGTTACTTGAATCAAACTTGCAAAAACAAAACACTTGCCTATTTTCTAAAACCACACCTCACAACACTTTCAAAAAAACAAAACTTTCAAAAAACAAATGAAAACCTTTTTGAAAAGACATACATCTTTGTATACATCCCAACATGGATCATTACAAAGGTTGCCACTACATTGGCTTCTTTTCAAAACAATTTTCAAACCCACACACACACAAAGCACCATTTCAAACAGTTGAAAATTAAGGCAAGTTGATCTAAGCAAGTAACTAAGAGCCCATGGATAACCATGGATAGAAAGGGTGCTAATACCTTCCCTTTCTATAATCTACTCCCCGAACCCAAGAAAACATCTCAAAGGTTTTTTGCTGTGCTTTTTAACCTTTCCTTAGGATAAAATAAAAAGTCGGTGGCGACTCTTGCTCAACCGAAACATTTGCAAAAACAAACGCAAAACCCAAGTCAGTTCTCCCACCGTATCACAGAACTGGCGACTCTGCTGGGGAGAATTTTAAAGTGGAGTAACCTTAGGGCTTAGATCACCTTTGTTTTCAATTGTTTGCTTTGTTTGCTTTTATATTTGTGGGCTTTGCATCGGAGTTTCATAGATCCTAACCCGGATCTGGGGAATACCCTTTTTAGGTAGCATAATCTGTGAGGGACCTGTCCAGCGTAGACCGACATGGGTGAAGCAGTGGCTACGTTGGTATGGCACCTTGGTCTGTACCTATATCCCTTGTGTTACAATGAGGAGAATATAGGTCTTCTAAGGAGTCATTAAACACCAACCGACCTTAGAACCTTAAATTGACCAAACTTGGCCATTAGGACAGTAGCAGCATGCTACACTCATTGAGGCTAAACTCTCGCGATGGTTCTGGCCGCAAGAAAAGATTGTGATGCTGGAGTTATGACCGATTGAGGGTAGTCAATTATTTGAGATCCTCTAGAACCCGGTTACTTTTGATAGGACAGGTTTTAACCAACGAAACCAAAAGAGGGTAATACCTAAACTTCATGCTGGCCTGAAACCTAAGGGTTGTCTTGTGTGACTTGTGTGCCTTATCATGTTTGCCTGTGTGAATACTTGTGGTGTGCTTCATCATATCATCATGCCATCATACCATTGCATGCATCCTATATAAAGGACTAACCCATTTCAAAGACAAAAAAAGTTTCATCTTTGCTCTGTTTTATAGGACATCATGATGCCCGTGCGTAGGAATACTGTCCGGCTCAACTTTGTTCAACCACCAACTTTGCTCAAGGATTTGGTTGGTAGGATTCCAAACACTTCCTCCTTCATCAACAGGCATGGTTCTCTCCTTGGCTTGATCACTGCAAAGTGGGACCAACAACTGATAAGTATTCTGACCCAGTTTTATGACCCCCTGTATCATTGTTTCACCTTTCAAGACTTCCAGCTGGTTCCTACCCTGGAAGAGCTCTCTTATTTGCTTGGGATCCCTGTCTTGTTGCAAACTCCATTCACTGGTTTGGAAAAGACTCCTAGGCCTGAAGAGGTTGCTGCAATTCTCCCCTTGACCAAAGAAGAGGTATTAGCTAACTGGGAAACTAGAAGTGGAGTTAAGGGCTTTTTGGTCAAATTTCTGGTTGGCAAGGCTAATGATTTCTGGAATGACTTGGACTTCAAGGCGTACGAAGACATTCTGGCTCTTTTGATCTATGGTATGGTATTGTTTCCCAATCCTGACAACTTTATCAGTATCTATGCCATAAGGATCTTCATGTCTCGGAATCCTGTACCCACTCTTTTGGGTGATATCCTGCAACAACTCTATGCTCGTGCTGCTCGAAAACGGGGAACTCCGTGGTGTTGTGCTCCTTTGCTAGTGAGGTGGTTTATTTCGCACCTTCCTAGGTTCGTGCTGAAGAATGAAGAAGGAAAGGGTTGGGCTCATAGGCTAATGTCTCTCACTGATAAAGACATCACTTGGACTCTCCGAGGTTTGGATGAGGTAGCTGTTATTGATCGTTGCGGAGAATACCCTAATGTTCCGTTGATTGGTATCCAAGGAGGAAGCTCTTATAATCCCTGTTTAGCTCTCCGCCAGTTTGGAAGAGCCAGAAGAGTTGGGCCTCATGAAATGTTAGTTCCCCACTTCCATTTTGAATTTCAGGCAGACAGCGACAAACTACGCCATGGATTCATTAAGGCTTGGGACAGAATTCACAAAGCTGACCCACATGAGTTAGGACCAAAGACTTCTCTACCAATGGAACCCTATTGCATATGGGTCCGCATCCGTGCTCAGAAGTTAGGTATGCCGTACGAAGCTGTCAGACCTATCATTCTTGAATCTCCTGATGAAGATGGGGTTCCTCCAACTGTCCTCCCTCCTCAGATACCCACTGATTTTGACACAATGAAGAGATCTTGGGCGCAGCTAAAGGAAGAACGGGATTTTTATCGGGAAAAGTTCAACGAACAGGAACGGAAGATCCAGAGGCTGACTAAGAAATTGGAGGAAGAGCGGGTCCTGAATAACTACATCAACACTGAGAAAAGGAGGCCATGGGAGCACTGATGGGCTTTGGATATTTCCTTTTACAGCTTTTATTTCCTTTTCAGTATTTTTCATTCCTGTAATGCCTAAGGGAAAGTTGTTAAACAATTTAAAATTTGAAATCTAATGAAGTATGTTTCCCTTTTGTCTACAAAGTTGAATCTTGTTTGTCTTTGAAAATATAAAACATACGCATCTCATTGCACCATATGCATAGCAGGTACCCTATTTCACATGTTGCTTAATCTTCTTCGCTGTTTATTTGAACAGTCATCATGAATCCAGACTCATCCAGTGAGCAAGCAATCAAGGCCCTTCAGGCCCAAAGTGCTCAGTTTCAAGAAATGGTCCTGAGCCTGGCCCAAGGTCAGCAAGAGTTGAAGACTCTACTCCTGAAGAAGAAGAAGAAAAAGAGGACTGCGTTATTCAACACTGGACGCAGATTTGGGAACACACTCCACAATGAAGTTGATCCAACTACTTCTTCTGCTGAGAAAGATAGTCCCCAAGGGGGAAGAGCTCCTAGTCCTGCAGTCTCTGACAACGAGACGGACTATAATGACGAACAATACCCACCTGCTGCTGACAGATACAAGCAATTAGAAGACCGCTTGAGCGCCATGGAGATTCAGAATGTGCCGGGGCTGGATTTCGGAGATTTGGGGTTATCTTCTGGGGTAGTAATTCCACACAAGTTTAAAGCGCCTGCCTTTACCAAATATGACGGGGCCTCCTGTCCAAAGCTGCATCTAAGGTCATACGTAAGGAAGATCCAACCTTACACGGAAGATAAGAACCTTTGGATTCACTTCTTCCAAGATAGCCTTTCGGGGTCACAGCTTGAGTGGTTCTACCAACTAGATGGAACTAGCATCCGACACTGGGAAGATTTGGCAACCGCATTCTACAGACAATATCAATACAATTCTGATCTCACTCCTACGCGTACCCAACTTCAGGGTATGTCTCTAGGAACGGGCGAAGGGTTCAAATAATATGCACAAAAATGGAGAGATTTGGCTGGCAGGGTGCAGCCTCCATTGACTGATCGTGAGCTGGTTGATATGTTTCTAGGGACTTTGTCTGGTCCATTTTTCAATCATTTGGTTGGTAACTCCTCCGCTGGGTTTACGGATTTGATCCTGACAGGTGAAAGAATTGAAGCCGGAATCAGATCAGGAAAGATACAAAAAGCTGCCTCCACAAGTACTGAGAAAAGGCCTTTCAAGAAAGAAGCAAGTGCAGTCTGTGGTCCTAGAAGACAAGTCAAGCCAGAAAGTCGCCAAGCCGTCAATGCTTTGGTCATTTCAAAACCTGTTACTGCTCCTCAGCAGTACAATCAACAAAGAGGTGAAAGGCCCAAGAGGCAGTATACTCGACCGAGTATGACCTTATCACAAATTTTAATGCAACTGTTATCGACCAACTTGGTGACCATCAAAGAAGCTCCTAAGGTCGTCAATACTGCATCTCCTAAGTATAACCCAAATGCCCGTTATGCTTATCATTCTGATAGCCCCGGGCACACTACTGATGATTGCTGGGCCCTGAGAAACAAGGTGCAAGACCTTATCGATGCGAAGGAAATTCAGTTTGAAGCGCCTGAGAGGCCAAATGTTGTAACTGCTCCTATGCCCCAGCATAGAGTAAATGCCATCGAGGAAGATTTGTATGCTGTTTCGGTGAATGATGTTGCTACCCCTCTTTTGACTGTTAAGAGGAACTTACTACTAGCCGGTTTATTTCCGGGTTGTAGCAAGGGTTGCCTCCTGTGTGCTGTTATCCCTACCGGTTGTCCGCTGCTGAAATCAGGCGTCCAAAGCCTGATGGATAGCAAAGAAATTCTGTTCAAGAAAACTGCTGTTCCATTTGTTTCCGCTGAAGAAGTATCTGTTGTCACAATTTACAATCCTACCAAAGCTCCCCCGAGGAAGCCAGTCCAAATTATGTTTGTTGCACCCATTACTATTACTGTTCCGGGGCCTCTCCCCTATGAGTCTGATAAAGCTGTCCCATGGCATTATGGGGCCGACGTGTATGTGCTTGGGGTGAAGCAGGAGTTCAACACCAATACCAGTATCAGTAACATCACTGGTCCCGCCAAGATTACCCGCAGTGGCAGGCTCTTCTCGCCTGACATTGCACCGCCAGTTATCCGAAAACCTCTTACCATCACACCCGCAAGTGTGCATGTTCCGAATCAAGTTCCTGTGTCCACTACTGCCGCTGAGTCCTCTGATGCTCGGGGCAAAGAAGTTGCTACCGATTTGCTTGCCAAGACGGAGGCACCAAAAAAGACTGCTGTCGAAGCCTCCCAACAAGAAATGGAGGAAATACTTAAAATCATTAAAAAGAGTGACTTCAATGTTGTTGAACAGTTGGGGCATACCCCCTCCAAAATCTCTATGCTATAATTGCTGCTATGCTCCGAGGCCCATGCAAAAGCCCTGATTTCATTTCTGAAAACGGCCCATGTGCCGCAAGAGACCTCTGCAGATCAATTCACTGACTGTGTGGCTAATTTGACAGCTGACAATGGTTTGGGATTCTCGGATGCTGACCTCACCGCCAAAGGAAAAAATCACAATGACGCCCTGCATGTCTCCATAGAATGCAGGGGCACTACTCTCGCGCACGTGTTGGTGGATACCAGTTCTTCCCTGAATGTTTTGCCCAAAAAGGCATTGGATCGCTTGGATTGTGAGGGCCTGGAATTGAAACCTAGTAACATCATTGTTAGAGCCTTCGACGGTTCTAAGAGGATGGTGCACGGTGAAGTAGACATTCCTATTCGTGTGGGTTCCCAGGTTTTCGACTCAACGTTCTATGTAATGGATATTCGTCCGTCTTATTCCTGCTTATTGGGTCGACCCTGGATTCACAAGGCTGGGGCAGTAACATCCACTCTACACCAAAAGCTCAAATACCCTGTCAAAGGGAAGATTGTTACTGTGCAAGGTGAGGAGGAATACATGGTTAGCCACTTGAATTCATTCCGGTATATCGAGATGGACGGGGAATTTATTGAAACCCCCTTTCAGCATTTTGAGGAAGTACCTCCGACTTTGGCATCAGCTGAAACAGTGGTTGAAGAAGACTTTCCGTTGAAGATGGCGTCCTTGAAGGATGCCCGGGCTGTAATCGAGAAAGGCAATTGTGCAAATTGGGGTCAGCTTCCTGACTTCACTCAAAAGAACGACAAGTTTGGGCTGGGCTTTACTGCAGAGGCTCAGAGGGTTGTGCGCAAGGAAAGGATCAGAAAGGCTCCAGTGTTTATCACCAGTCCAAGGGTGAATGCTATCGAGGAGGATGTAGAGGAAGCAGAGTTTGACAGTTGGATCTATCCAACCACCAGCAACGGACCAAGCAACTGGACGGCAAAAGATTTTACACCTATCACATTTGTCACGCAGTAATTAATTCTTTTGATTTTCAATTTGTAACAAACAAATATGTTAAAACTTTGTTGGCTCGGTGTCCTACCCGGGGCATCGTAGCTCCATTTGTGAGGGCTTTTTGTATGACATTTCCATATATCATTAATCAAAACATTGGACGTTTGTTGCATTTCAAATCTTGCGCTCTTTTTCTTTCTGTGTTATATATTGCAAAACAGCTATATTTACACACACTCACTTATACAGGTTTCAATCCACTCTGGATCCCACTGGTAACAGCTCTGCTACCACCAGTTATGACTTCGAGAATCCGATCAACTTGGCCGAAGACGAAGGTGAAGATGATTGCGAAGTGCCTGGTGAACTTGCAAGACTGCTACTCCAGGAAGAGAGGGCTATTCAACCACATGAAGAGCCGGTGGAAATAGTGAACCTGGGTACTGAGACAGATAGGAAAGAGGTCAAGATTGGTGCCAATCTAGAGCTCAGCGTGAAGCAACGATTGATCCAGATGCTACATGATTACATGGAGATCTTTGCTTGGTCATATGAAGATATGCCTGGTTTGGATGCCGACATTGTAGTTCATCACCTGCCAACCAAGGAAGACTGCCCTCCGGTAAAGCAAAAGGTCCGCCGTATGCGCCCAGAGATGTCCGAAAAGATCAAGGCTGAAGTTATGAAGCAATTCGATGCCGGGTTTCTAGCAGTAACTTCTTACCCTCAGTGGGTTGCCAATGTGGTGCCAGTGCCGAAGAAGGACGGTAAGGTCAGGATGTGTGTCGACTACAGGGATTTAAACAGGGCAAGCCCCAAGGATGATTTTCCTCTACCTCACATTGACGTTCTTGTTGACAATACTGCTCAACACAAGGTTTTCTCCTTCATGGATGGTTTTTCAGGGTATAATCAGATCAAGATGGCTCCGGAAGATATGGAGAAGACTACCTTTGTGACTCAGTGAGGCACCTTCTGCTACAAGGTCATGCCATTCGGGTTGAAAAATGCTGGGGCAACCTATCAACGTGCCATGGTTGCTTTATTTCATGATATGATCCATCATGAGATTGAAGTATATGTTGATGACATGATTGCAAGGTCCCAAACTGAGGAAGAACACCTTGATCATCTGAGGAAGCTGTTTGACCGACTAAAGTTATACAAGCTGAGGTTGAATCCCAACAAATGCACCTTTGGGGTGAGGTCCGGAAAATTGCTAGGTTTCATTTTAAGTGATAAAGGTATTCAGGTGGACCCTGCCAAGGTAAAAGCCATACAAGAGATGCCAACTCCAAAGACAGAGAAAGAAGTCAGAGGCTTTCTGGGACGACTAAATTACATTGCCCGATTCATCTCACACCTAACTGCTACCTGTGAGCCAATCTTCAAATTACTGAAGAAAGATCAAGTTGTACGTTGGAACGATGAATGTCAGGCTGCTTTTGAAAGGATAAAAGAGTATCTCCAAGAGCCACCCATTCTTATGCCACCAGTGGAAGGAAGACCTCTTATACTATACTTGACAGTACTTGATAACTCAATGGGGTGTGTGCTGGGGCAGCATGACGAGTCTGGCCGAAAAGAGCACGCTATTTATTACTTGAGCAAAAAGTTTACCGACTGTGAGTCTCGTTACTCACTGCTCGAGAAAACTTGCTGCGCTCTGGTATGGGCTGCTCGCCGGCTGAGACAGTATATGCTGACTCACACCACTTTGTTGATTTCAAAGATGGATCCCATCAAGTACATATTTGAAAAGCCTGCTCTGTCTGGAAGAATAGCGAGATGGCAAATGATCTTGACAGAATATGATATCCAGTATACAACCCAGAAAGCAATCAAAGGAAGTGTACTGGAAGATCATTTGGCACACCAACCTGTGGACGATTACCAATCATTGAACTTTGATTTTCCGGACGAAGATATCATGGTGGTAACTGACTGTGAAGTACCTGGACCGGATGAAGGACCTGAGGAAGGATCCCGATGGTCTATGCATTTTGATGGAGCCTCCAATGCTTTGGGTAACGGCGTCGACGCTGTAATCATATCTCCCAAAGGAACTCATACTCCACTCATCGCCCGATTATGTTTCAACTGCACCAACAACATGGCAGAATATGAGGCATGTATCATGGGTCTACAAGCTGCAATCGACTTAAGGATCAAATTTCTGAGTGTCTTCGGAGATTCCGCTCTCGTGATCAATCAGATCAAAGGCGAGTGGGATACGAAACACCCAAATCTTATTCCTTACAAGGAGTATGTGTTGACCTTGCTTCCTCAATTTGAAGAGATAACTTTTGAGCACTTCCCAAGAGAGGAGAATCAGCTAGCAGACGCGCTAGCTACGATGTCTTCAATGTTCAAAGTTAAATGGGACAATGAGGCTCCCCGGATCATTATCTGGAAGTTAGAAGAACCGGCATACTGCTGCGATCTTGAGGCCGAAAAGGTGACTGAAAAACCCTGGTATCATGAGGTGAAGAGATACTTGGAAGCTCAGGAATACCCTGAAGGTGCATCTGTCAATGAAAAGAAATTCATGAGAAGGTTTGCGGCAAAATTCTTCCTCAGTAACGGCATTCTCTACAAATGGAATCATGATTCAACTCTACTGCGTTGTGTGGATAAGGCTGAAGCAGAGAAGATCATGATAGAACTGCATGAAGGAACATTCGGAACACATTCCAGTGGACACACCATGGAAAAGAAAATCCTTCGGGCAGAATATTTCTGGTCCACAATGGAAGCCGATTGTTACCAACACTCTCAAACTTGTCATAAATGCCAGATCTATGCTGACAAGGTGCACATCCCTCCGGTTCCTCTGAACGTCCTGACGGCACCTTGGCCTTTTGCAATGTGGGGCATTGATATGATTGGTGAGATCCGACCGACGGCATCCAACGGGCATCGCTTCATCTTGGTAGCGATCGATTACTTCACGAAGTGGGTTGAGGCAGCTTCCTACGCCACGGTAACCAAGAGCGTCGTGGCACGTTTCATCCGGCATAACCTGATCTGTCAGTACGACGTCCCGGAAAGAATCATTACGGACAATGGTACCAATCTCAATAACAAAATGATCACTGAACTCTGCGAACAATTCAAAATACAGCACCATAACTCTTCTCCTTACCGGCCGAAGATGAATGGGGCTGTAGAGGCAGCTAATAAGAATATCAAGAAAATTGTGCAGAAGATGACAGTGACCTATAAAGATTGGCACGAGATGTTACCGTTTGCTCTTCATGGGTACCGTACCTCAACAAGGACGTCAACCGGGGCAACACCCTTTTCCTTGGTCTATAGCATGGAGGCAGTCTTGCCGATTGAAGTCTAGATACCCTCTCTCCGGATAATGAAGGATGCAGACTTGAGTGAAGATGACTGGATCCAGACTCAACTTGATCAATTAAACCTGATTGACGAAAAGAGACTCACCGCTATCTGTCATGGTCAGACGTACCAAAAACGGATGATCAGGGCATTTAACAAGAAAGTCAGACCACAAGAGTATCAAGTTGGGGACCTGGTAATCAAGCGCATCATCCTTCCTCAAAGTGATCCCCGGGGCAAATGGACCCCTACGTACAAAGGGCCATTTGTGGTTAAACATGTGTTCTCAGGAGGAGCCATGATTCTAATCACCATGGATGGTGACGACCTTCCTCACCCCGCCAATGCAGACATAGTAAAAAGATACTACGCATGAATAAAAGACCCACTAGGTTGACATACCTAGGCAAAAATAAGGGCTTCCCGGCGAACCAAAAGGGTTCGGGCAAAAATAAGGGATGAAATGAAAAAAAAATCTGTACACCCGGCAAGTCGAAAACCTGAAAAGGCAGCTTAGGCAAAAATGGGTATCCCGGTGGACTGAAAACCCGAAAGGGCGGTCCAGGCAAAAGTTAGGGATAAAGCGTAACACTATGTCTCATTGGATCACCTTGCATCCAGAATTCGGCATCAACCATCTGGCTCAGATCTCGGCATCGATCAATCAGTTTCATCTTCAACCAAGCATCAAAGTGATGAGACGCTTGAAGACATAAAGGCGATAGCAGAGTTGGAACCCAGTGGGATTGTTCATATAGCTGTTTTGTTTCCTTTTCAAAATTGTAAATTCTATGTTATTTGGCGGCATTCTCTTACTAGGATGTCAGCCTCTTGTACAAAAATGCCTATTCACAGGAAAAATTCAAATCAATACAAATTCACTTGTCCATACAAATTGCCATTGTTTTTCCTTTTTCTGTTTTTGTCTTGCGAAGAACGTCCAATGTTCATTTTTGATATATGCATTTGACATTAAATTGCTGATTCATAAATATTTGCATATGAAACAAAAGACTAATTACAGGTGACATCAGAAACAGGGGCAATGTAGAGTTGTTTAATGCAGTCTGGTTGCTTTGTCCGCCGAGGTACCAAGGTAGATTTAACTGAAGGATGTGATCAAGTGCTCTCAACTCCACACAGAATAAGACAAGATTCAGCAATACTTTCCCCAAGCAGAGTTGGTTCCCCGTCAATCTTGAAAAGGCACAACACTCCCCAGCGGAGTATAGGCATTCATCAGCAAGCATCCCCGGCAGTCTTGATCTAAGATTGTTCCCCGGCAGAATACAGACACCCCCAGTGGAACCATTTACCAGTACAATTCCAAAAGTTTCCCCAGGAAAGTGGAATTCTTATCCCCAGCAGGTCTTGAAGCTTATCCCCAGTAGATTCTGGAAGCTTATCCCCTGCAGGGTACGGACGTCTCTCCCGAACTTTATTCAAAGTTATTCCTCTTAGGGGCTTATAACTGGGTTATCCTCAGCTAATTTCCACGGGAGACCGCCCTCGGCAAAGTTCTTCCTATCCCCAGCAGAGTTTATCATCATTATCCCCAGCGGAGTCCATCATTGAAATCCTCAGTGAAGCTCTCGTCAAACTTCAGCGAAGTATCTCTTCCACAGAGCAATTCCCCAACGGAGTCATCTTCTCCTACCAGTGTATTCTTGCAACCATCATCCCCAGCGGAAGCAAAGAGCTCTACTCTTCAACGTCAGCCCAGGATTTATTTCCCCGGCCGGTCGTCAAGGATTTATTTTCCTAGACGAAAATACATTCATAAACATTTCACATTTCATACATCTTGCTTACATACATGATAAAATGCATACAACATTATCTCATGTTGAACATCATGACACCATGCATTTCATACATCATGACATTGCATACAACTGATGTTTTTGCCTTTTCAGGGAAAAAGACAATCCCAAGGACTACTACCTTCAACTGTCACAATTCCAGATTCGATACCTGTATCTAGCTAGGGCACATCTGTGAGTGATCAGTTTCCAGACTCGATTCCTGTATCTAGCCAGGGCACGTCTGAAGAGTTCGAAGATTCGATTCCTGTATCCAGCCAGGGCATATCTAGCAACTATCACAATTCCAGATTCGACTCCTGTATCCAGCCAGGGCATATCTGTTGACCATATTTCCAGACTCGATTCCTGTATCTAGCCAGGGCACGTCTGAAGAGTTTGAAGATTCGATTCCTGTATCTAGCCAGGGCATATCTGTTGACCATATTTCCAGACTTGATTCCTGTATCTAGCCAGGGCACGTCTGAAGAGTTTGAAGATTCGATTCCTATATCCAGCCAGGGCATATCTGTTGACGACTAATTCCAGATTCGATTCCTGTATCTAGCCAGGCCACGTCTGAAGAGTTTGAAGATTCGATTCCTGTATCCAGCCAGGGCATATTTGTTGACGACTAATTCCAGATTCGATTCCTGTATCCAGCCAGGGCACGTCTGAAGAGTTCGAAGATTCGATTCCTGTATCCAGCCAGGGCACATCTATGAGCAACCGATTATAGATTTGACACCTGTATCTAGCCAGGGCATATCTACATGAGGAGATTGAAGATCAAACACCTGTAACAAGCCAGGAAAACATTTGTCTTTCTCAAATACACAGGTTCTCGCTAAGGAATCTCTTATGCGATCAACACTTCCAAATGGCATTTGTAAGCCCATTCCCGACAAGGCTCTGTCACATCTCCGGATGGCATCTATAAGCCCATCTCCCTATCCACCATCTCTCCAAATGGCATCTATAATCCCATTCCCGACATCACATTGCTGATACTCCCACATGCGAGTGCAAATTTCCGGGCACTCTAGTGTCCAATCTCCTTTTACCCTTGAGTCGCGAAAGGCAAACTTGCCAATCTAACTCTTCAGGTTCAAGAAGATTGAACAGGGGCAACTGTTGTGCCCCAAAATTTGCCCTCCCATTTCCTCAACATTTTCTCATCACAAGACCCTTGAAGATCAAGACCCAGTTAGGGTTTCCTCTGCTCAAGACTTCTCCTTACACTGTTGACCCAAATTAGGGTTTGTGTTTGCACAAAGATATTTTGACCTAAAGTGCCTAAGATGACTTTCATACTTCATGTTGGACTCCCAAGATTATCCATACCAAGTTTCAAGTCTTGATTCCAAATTTTGCCCAGTCAATTGGACAGTTGACCTAGAAATCAACTGTATTGGGGAAAAAGTCAACTATGGCCAATTGACAGTCAAATCTCATGAAAATTGACCCACATCAACATTATGAACTCACATGGACCATTTGATCAAGTTTGGATCACAATTCCATAAAAAAATTTGATCAGATCATCAAAAGGGCAAAATGGTCATTTTTAGGGTTTTGACTGCACAAAGGCAATTTTTGACTGTTTGACCTAGCCAATGGCAAACCAAGATCACATATGGACTCAAGGACCCCATGGAATTATCTTGACATGCTCAACAAGTTCAAAAGATCCCAAATACACAAGATTGACAGTTGAATTTCCCAGTCAATTGATCAATTTTAACTGTATACTGAAAAGTCAAACTTTGACTTTTTGGTCAAAATCAAGGGTCAAGATTCATTTTTCATCAAAACATGCCAAATCATGAAACTTGTTCATCAAGAAATCAAGAAATGCAAATTAGGGTTTGAAATGAAGATTTTTCATTACTTAGAATTTTTCTAAGTTATGAAAAACCTAATTTTTTCCTAACTTTGCCCCACTTTCTCACCAAGATTCATTTGGATTCAAGCAAAAGTCAAAACATGAAAGTTGTAGCCTATTGCATAATATACAACTTTGATTCATAAAGTTTTCCCAAAATAGGCTTGTATCTCAAGTTATAATTTTTGGAACAAGGGTACCAAACCATTCTTAACTTAGTGAAATTTTGACCTTTTTTAGGCAAGGTTTTTACTTAACTTCAAGACCATTTTTCACATACTTCCACTTGGAATTTCAATTTTCATTTCAAAGATGGATTGTAGTACACATTCCAAGCTTTCCAAAATGTCCAAGAACTCATCAAACAACCTCATGGTTAGGGAGAATCGAATTTGGCAAGTTGGGCAAAAGTCACTTTTGTTCTTGACCAAGACATGTTCATACACATTGCCATTTTCAAGTCAGCTTGGTTTATGCTACATTACAGGCCTCTAATCCCATTTGCAATCAATAATTTAATGCAAAACCTTTGTGTCCTAGCATTATCTTGTTCATCCAACCATTACACAAAAGATTAACCTTAAAATGGAAAAAGCATTTTAGCCATTTTTGAAAAGATTGCTTTATGTCAAGTTCACATATCTTTGAAGTACAAAGAAATCTCTGAGGCACAAGTTGTTAGACATATCCCACTGATCAAGACAAGGCTTTGTAGCATGATTAGGGGGCCTGCATAAGCTTGTAACAAAGACTTGGCATTTTGACTTAAGAAGTAAGAAACATTGCATAACAGTTACCAACTTTCATATCAACAAGAGAACCTTGAAACAAACTTATCAAACACATTCTAAACATTCATCCTAAGCTGAAGCACGACCCTAAGATCTTCAATACCTCCCCATTCCCAGAATCACCTTCAAACTGCTCAAAACAGGGCTTGCTGCAGATTGAGTTCCCTAGCTCAATCCTTTCATACATTCTTGCCCAAACCAGTTCAAACATCTTCCCTACCATCAATGCAAGCTAACCAAAACCTAAGACACGACCTGTAACACTCCCATGCCACTTCATCATTTTCATTTTCTTGTTTTGCAGTTGAAGTTCTCTAGCACGATTCAAAAGGTTTCAATACAAAGTAAAGCTTGGAATAGCATCCCTGGACATCAAGGAAGCTGTACCAATCATCACCTTGCTTTGAAGACACCTCAATCACCAGATACAACTTCAACTGAACAGGTAAGTTCATGAACACGAATCTCTTTATCCAGGCATTGTTAGCTTTAGGTTTGTGAAGAAAACATGTCACATTCATAGCCCTGAACATGCCCATATAATTAGATTTCATTTATATTATGTATGCTTAGAGAATTTGATGTCTGAACTTTGAACAAAAATTAGGTTAAGAATTGGGGGAGAAGAAATTCTCTCTCATTTCTGAGAGTTAAAACATGTTCTTTATATGTGTGAATTCGTGAGAAGATGCTTAACATTTTTGATGTTGTAAGTTTTTGCTAAAACTCAAAGAATCAGGACCTTGCAATGGAAGAAAGAGGCGCGTGTTTTTTTTGTTCAAACAGAAGTCTGGAGGTTGAAGAAAGACTTGGCGGGCTGGGCCTGTTTGACATTTCTTTTTGCACCCTTTTATTACTTTTACACCACCTGAGCCCATTTTGCTTATTTTTATGACTTTTTGACTTTTTCTTTTTTGGTTTGAGTTATTTATTTTTTCTTATGATATTAAAAATATGAAAAATATTTTTCTCACCATTTTCCTATTTATTAGGTATTTATTTGTTTAGATTAGTTTTTGAATAGAAATGAATATATAAACACTTTTTATTCAAAAAAATACTAAAAATATACAAACACATTTTTATTTTCATTTTTATTTTGTTTTATCTTCTGAAAATATTTTATATAAAAAATACTCTTTTTTATAAATATTAAATATTATTAATTTTCATATATAATACATATTAGTAAATAATACAAATATTTATATAGATATTAATATATTTAGGTTAAATTACAAAATATACACACTTTTATTTTTTTATTAATATTTAATATCAAAAACACCCTTTTTGTAAATGTACCTCATTTTTATTTTATTTTTGTAATAAATAAATTATACATAATAAATAAATAATACATCTTATTTAATAAAATTAGGGTTTTGCCCTAAACATAAAAAAACTCCAAAAAAATAATACTTTTTATTTTGTTTATTTTGACATGTAAAAATACTTTTTTCCATACATACAAAAACCATTTTTGCATCTTACATATTTATTCTTATTTCATTTAATTTGTGCAATTAAATATCTCGTAAATAATTCAATATTGATGTAATAGTTTAGGGTTAAATTCTTTGTCAAAAATCCCCATTTGAACATTTGTACCCCCCTTCCCATATATGGTGTTGTAATAGCTTAGTAAATTTATTTTTCTCACTTTATTGCTTTCTAATTATACCATGTTAGAATTAGGGTTTGTATGCGAAAAAACAACGAAAATAGTTTGACCTAATTTCAAGATAAACAAGCATGAAAATGGACACACAAATCACACTTGCACCCCCTAGGGTATTCCACTTGTTGCCTTCAATAAATGGGCCATATTGCATGTTAGGTCTCTTTGGGCAAAACAAACAATCAAATGATCATAGTCCCTCGATGACGCTTTCAAAATGTTGCCTAAACAAATGATCAAGTCCCTTAAAGAAAATTGCCCAAAGATACTTGGCACCATTGCAATTATGGTCTAAACGATGACCCGCGCCCATCCCTTTCATATCCTAACATGAGATTGTCCACCAAATACAATGGTGGAACAAACTTGTTAAAAGGGTTAAAACATAACAATAATCTTTGAGAAATTTAGGAGTAGATAACCTCTTAGTTACTTGAATCAAACTTGCAAAAACAAAACACTTGCCTATTTTCTAAAACCACACCTCACAACACTTTCAAAAAAACAAAACTTTCAAAAAACAAATGAAAACCTTTTTCAAAAGACATACATCTTTGTATACATCCCAACATGGATCATTACAAAGGTTGCCACTACATTGGCTTCTTTTCAAAACAATTTTCAAACCCACACACACACAAAGCACCATTTCAAACAGTTGAAAATTAAGGCAAGTTGTTCTAAGCAAGTAACTAAGAGCCCATGGATAACCATGGATAGAAAGGGTGCATTAACCTTCCCTTTCTATAATCTACTCCCCGAACCCAAGAAAACATCTCAAAGGTTTTTTGCTGTGCTTTTTAACCTTTCCTTAGGATAAAATAAAAAGTCGGTGGCGACTCTTGCTCAACCGAAACATTTGCGAAAACAAACACAAAACCCAAGTCAGTTCTCCCACCGTATCATAGGATGGTAATATGGAGACGCAATATTAGGATTCTTTGGGGCTTCTTTTAAAGTGACCAGATTCAACTTCAAGAGATGTGGTAGAACTTGGGCTGGAGTCATGTTAATCTTGGTAAATTGCCGAACTGGCCTTTCTACCCTTTGCTGATTACTTCTTGGCTGGTCTGATGCAGGCTTCAGAATCATAAAGGCCCCCACCGTTGGTCGGCACTCAGTTCTTCCCTGATTCCTCTGTGAATAGACAGCAGATACTTCCTTTCTTCCCATGAAGGGCTTTTTCACAGTTGTTGAGGCAGACGCGTCCTTTTGAATCTTCCCACATCTTATACCAGCCTCCACTCTCTCGCCAGTTAAATTCAATTCAGTAAACCCTACAAAGGAGCTCCCAATCAAATGATTGAAGAAAGGATCTGAAAGAGTTCCCAGGAACATGTCCACCAACTCCCTCTCAAATAGAGGAGGTTGCACCCTTCCGGCTAGGTCTCTCCACTTTTGCGTGTAATCTTTAAAGCCCTCATTGGAAACCATGGACATACTCTGCAGCTGAGTACGGGTAGGTGCCAAGTCGGTGTTGTATTGATATTGTTTATAGAAAGCGGCGGCCAGGTCTTCCCAATTGTGGACTTCAGCCCTTTCCAACTGGTAGAACCAATTAAGTTGCGTTCCTGATAAACTGTCTTGGAAAAAGTGGACCCATAGGTCTTTGTCAGCAGAGTGTGGTTGAATCTTCCTGACATAGGATATGAGGTGCATTTTAGGACAAGACACCCCATCATACTTGGGGAATAATGGCACTTTAAACTTTGGCGGCATTACGATTCCTGACACCAGCCCCAATTCCTCAAAATATAGCCCTGGTACTCTCTGTATCTCCATAGCAGTTAGACGCTCTTCCAGGTGTTTGTACTTGTCATCAGCCGGAGGGTATTATTGTTCAGAGTAGTCCTCCTCTTCCTCTTATTCTTCTTCAGAATCTGATGGTACTACCGTTTCTTTTCCTTTTCTTTCCCCTTCATCAAATGTTGTTGGAAAATATAAGGTCCTTCTGGCTTGTCCCTGAAATCTTCTGCCCATGATTACCACACCAGCTGGCTTCTTCTTCTTTTTATCTTTCTCTTTTTCAGCAAAGTCTTCAGCTCCTCTTGCCCCTTGGCTAAGGTCATGAGTAACTGTTGAAATTGTGAGTTCTGAGCTTGCAGGTCTTTAACCGTTTGTTCGAGATCCATCATACTGAAATAAACAGTAGAGAGATGAGGAAACTTGTTGCAAAGACCTGTTTATGTTTATGATGAATGATATGTATTCATGCAATGTTTTCAAGGATTTAGAAATTCAAATTTGTTTTAAACAAAAAAGAAACACACGTCATATTAATAAGATAGAACTGTGAGTACATCAATGCCCCTTGGGCAAAATAATAGAACATTCTAAGGTAAAAAGACGTTGCGCATCCTCTTTGGTGCAATGTAGGTATTGAAAGCCTGCTCTTCATGAAGTAGTCGAGTGAGTTCCAAAACCTTCTTCTCGCTTGTGTAGAATTGGGCTTCGAAAGTATTGCGCTCTCCTTTGAGATGTATCCAACTCCTTTGTAGGTCTTCGAGTGATGTTGGCATGTCAGGTTGTAGGATACTGTATGGAACTTCTCCTTCCTTAACAGGCTCTATAATCACTGGGAGAATGGAGGGATAAGGCATCATAAGACTTTGAGCGCGAGTTCATACCCACTTGAGGTAAGGCTCAAGAGGGATGGAATTCTTGTGTCCCAAAGTCTTTCTATCCACCTTGTTTGGCATCCTCCAAGCTCGGATGAATCTCTGACAAAGTCCTTGATCGTTGTTGTCGTAGTCGAAAACCAATCCTTGAATCAACATATCATGTGGGCCATCCCTTCGGGCATAACTAAACTGTCTTAGAGCCAAGCAAGGGTTGTAGGTGATGCCTCCCTTAATGCCAAGTAGAGGGACATTATGGAATTCCCCACAACGGTCAATAATAATAACATTCTCTTTGGATTGAGAACACCAATGAATATATGAATGGTTAAATGTCATTAACCTTTGTGACCACCTCAAACCTTGCTCATTCTTCAAGACTGATTGGGGAAGATGAGAAATAAACCATCTTTCCAAGAGAGGAGTACAACACATAAGAAAACCTCTTTTCCTCATTGTACGAGTGTGAAAAGAGTGGAGGATATCCTCAAGCAATGCAGGCACCGGGTTGTGAGTCATGAAGATTTTGAAAGCGCTTACATCTATGAGTTGGTCAGGATTAGGGAACAAGACCATCCCATAGATGAGACGAGCTACAATCTCCTCAAAATCTTGCAACTCTAGGGAATTCCAACAGCTTTGGGCCTTCTCAAACATAAACTTTGACAAGAAGCCTTTGACACCACTTCTAGTTTCCCAATAAGTTGTGACATCAGATGAGTGCAAGTGCAGGGCTTAAGCAATCTCTTCTGGATTTGGATCTCTTTTTGTACCGTTAAAAGGTAGTTGATTGAGAATAGGAATCCTCAGAAGTTGAGAGAATTCTTCCAAAGTGGGCACAAGTTGATAGTCAGGAAATGTGAAGCAATGGTGCAAAGGGTCAAAGAACTGGAAGAGAACCTTCATCATATCCTCCTCTGTGTTGGAAGTGACCAAGTTAAGTAGACGACCATGTCTTTCGGTGAATGGAGAATTCTCAGGGATCCTTAAAGCTAGCTCCTTGAGTTGTGGAGGAATTCTTACAAGGTTGATTTGGATAGTTTTCATGCGAAGTGAATCCATAACCTACAAAACAAGAACAAAGATGAATCTCCAAAATCCTTGAAATGGTTAGTGAATGCATATGATGTTCATGATGTCCATGATGTTATTCACAATTATATATGTACAAGCAAATCACACAAGTTCCTAGTTTAGGCTTGCATGGGGTTTCATAGGTAAGTACCCTCTTGAAGTTTAGTTGGCTCAACCTGTTCTAGAAATAGTAACCGGGTTCTAAGGAGCTCAATATCACTGGATTGTTTCCTTGTTCATTGTTTCAGTTCAAGCCTCTTTACTGGCGACCTAAATATTCCAAGAAACCAACCCTCAATGAGTGTAGCATCGAGTATCTACCAACTTCAGACTGCACCAAAGCCAGTCATCTCACAACATCCTAAAAGGCCAAGTTGGTCAAGTAAAGGTTCTTGAAGTTCATTAGTGCTTCATGACATCACTCAGCGGCCCCGTATTCTCTTTAATTGATTCAAAGGCTACCGGTACCCACAAATATGTCGCACTAATATAGCTATTTCTTAGACCATGTCGGTATACCCCGCACAGTTTCCACAATGTATTTCTATTTACCTATAATGTTTCCCAAATCCGGGTGGAGGATTCAAACCCAAACAAAGAACCATAATGTAAAGCAAACAAGTCAAACAATTGTAAGCAAATAAAGGTGATCTAAACCCTAAGGTAACCCCACTTTTAATATTGTCCCCAACAGAGTCGCCAGTTCTGTGATGCGGTGGGAGAATAGACTTGAGGTTTTTCATTTTAGTTTGCAAATGTCGCGGTTAGCAAGAGTCGCCACCGACTTTTATTTTATCCAAAAGGAAAGGTAAAAAAGCACAGGAAAGACCTTTGAGATATTTTCTTGAGTTCGGGGGGTAGATTATGAAAAGGGAAGGTGCTAGCACCCTTTTCATCCATGGTTTTCCATGGGCTCTTAGTTACTTGTTTAGATCACTTGCTTTGCTTTGTTTGAAATGGTGTTTGGTGTGATTTTGAAAGTATTTTGAAAAGAGGACATTCGTTTAGGCAACCTTTGTAATGATTCTCGTTCGTAAGAATGTAAACAAAGATGTTTGTCTTTTGAAAATGTTTTTAATGTTTTGTAAGATGTTTTGAAATGTGTGTGTGTGTGTGTGTGTGTGTGTGTTTGTTTTTGAAAATAGCAAGGATTGTTTTGAAATGGAACAAGTAACTAGAAGCTATCTACCTACTCAAATGTCTTTCTTGTGCATTTTTATTCCGTTAACATTGTTGACTTACCATTGATTTGGTAAGCAACCCTATCTTTGGATGTTAACGGGACGGGCGTGGGTCATCGTATAACCATGATAGCAATGTTGCCAAGTATCTTAGCTTTTTTGAGGGACCAAGATCATCTTTGTTTAGGCAACCTTTTGATAGCGTCATCAAGTGGGAGAAACCCTAAGGGTGCTTGTATGCCATGTGTGTCATTTTCATGCTTTTTGTCTTGCATTTAGGGTTTTCTATTTTGCTTGTTTTTTGTTCTTGTCATGCAAACCCTAATTTACTAAACATGGTATAAAAGCAATAAATTGCGTAATGTAAACTAAACTATTACAAGAATTATTATGGGAGGGGGATACAAGTTTTGAATGGGGATTTTGCACAAATATAAACCTAAAAATATTATTACAACCCAATCGAATATTGTGCGAATTTAATAAATATACAAATATTAAAAATGCAATGCAATGTATTTATGTAAAAACTATTTTGGTATTTGTTTTTTGTATGAGAAAATAATTTAATTTAAACCCTAAAAAATAAGGAAAAAACAATATTATTTTTGGAAGGGTGAAACCCTAAATTTTAATTAAAGGAAAATAATGCTTTATGTTATTATTTTGTCCATTTTTTGTACAAGAAAATAATTGATAATATTACATGTAAATATTAAAAAATAAGTATGTATAAAAATAATTATTTTATGTGTATAAATGATATAATAAAAATATGTAGTATTTTTTTTTATTTACAAGTTATTTAAGAAAATAAAATCTATTTATCCTAATAAACTATTTTTTTATGCAAAAAATAATAAAATAATAAAATAAAAATTGCAAAAAATAAATAAATTATTTTTAGGATTTTTATCATTCAGAAAAAATAAATAAAAGCTATAAATATGAAAATATGGAAAAAATATGAAAAATAAAACAAATAAGCCAGGGGGTGCAAATAGTGAAAACAAAAAGGCCCAAGGCGCCAAAAAGCCCAAGGCTTCATCCCTGTCCTCCAGCCAGTCTTCCCTGCGCGCGTTTTTTGCCCAAACCTCTAACTCTCACATGCTTGCACAAAAACAAAAACTCATAACATGAAACTTGTGGCATTTGAGCTCACGATTCCAATAATATAAATTTTGTAACCTAACTCTCAAAGATCAAGGAGAATTTTGGAACCCCTAATTCGTGACCTAAAAATTTCATGAACTTCAAGCTTCAAATTCTCTCAGCATAGTTAATATAAATGAAAAGTATGCATATGTACAACTTTGTTATGATAAGGACTACATTTTTTCTTCACAAATCATGGCCTGAGGATGCCTATTCAGAGAGATATAGTTTAAGAAATATACCTCCTTCAGCTGGATTCGAGTAGAGCAATGCAGGGACCTTAATGGAGGCCTGAGGATTGTTTGAGCTTCCTTGAACTTCCTTGAAGCTATTCCAATGCTTAGTTTTCTTTGAGGATGGTTGAAACTCTCTGCACAAGTCAAGCTGCAAGCTTCAAGGTTGAAAATGGCAAAGGATGAAACAAGGGTTACAGAACCAGGGTAAGGGCTTGTCTTGCTTTGGTAGGATGTTTATGAGATGCTTGGAGTGTTTAATCACAAAACGTACGAGCCAAATAAGTGTTGGCTATGGTTTTGCAAAATCTGTGAGTTTTGACAGAATTTTGGAGTTTTTCAGTTTGAGAGAGTTTTAGGTGCAAGCCAATCGTTCTATGCCCTGCAAAATGTTTGTATATTTGTATAGAAATGATACCAAGTCCACTTCTTACTAGTTGTACAAGCTTTTTTACCTTTTGGCAACCTTTCTTGTATTTTAAGCAAAGTGAAGTGACCAATGCTACATGCTTGTACTGGCTAGCTTGAGGGCTGCAAAGAGCTTGTACAAATTGATTAAGACCTGTGTGAATTACTTGCACCAAAGGGATAGGTCCAAGGCTCAAGATTGACAAAGTTGCAAAAGTTGCACTTTATGAAAATGGCATTGTGAACTTTTGGCCAAAAATGGAATTATCTCTTTTACAAAGCTCCAAAAGAAAAAATAATGCTGTTGTACCCCAAAATTTGCCATCCAATATTTCTCAAAACATATCAAGAAAGATCCCCAAGTTGCTCAAGGTAGTCCAAGGGTTGGCCAGACAAGCTCTCTCCTAAGGCAATCTACCTCTAATTAGGATTTCATGTTGCATCAAGATACTTGAGTCCAAGGGACCCCAAATGCTCAACATTGTCCTAATATGTTCTCAAGATCATCCATGTCAAGTTTCAAGCCTTGAAGAGGAAGTTTTCTCAATCAATTGCTCAAAGGCCTGAAAATCGAGTGTGTTAGGGCAAAAGTCAACTGTGGCCCACATACAGTCAAACTTCAAGTTTTTTGGTAAAGATACTCATTTTGAATTATATTTCATCATTTGATCAAGGGTTGATCATTATTCATCAAGGATTGCTCATAATTCATCAAGACTCAAAAGTTGCTAAATTAGGGTTTTGCAGGAAAAGTCAACTCAACTTTGATCAAGCATAACTTTCTCATACTTTATGATAAATGACCCATCCAAAGCTCATTTTGAAGAGGATGCAATTCCATACAATCCATCTTCAGCTCCCAAGTTCAAAATATGCACTCACAAGAAGTTATGAATTTGGACATTATAGGTCATTTTGGAAAGTTAACAAAAACACCTTTTGGGTCAAAGCTTCTTACATGAACATGGAAGATCCAATTGAGATGAAACCAAATATGTCTCTTAGGGGACATCCTAAGCTTTCTAAAAAGTCCAATAACACCCTCATAAGGTTAAAATTGAGAGCAATATGCATTGTCAAAGTTGGATAATTTTTGAAAAAAATGCATGAAGCAAATATTGACCAAACTTGAATTTTTCCAAATGGGCCCATCTTTTCAAGTTTGAAACTCATTCCTAACATGGTCCACGATCTCTAAGCCCACCCATAAATTTTTCTACTATTTATGCTATTTCTTTTGATATTTTATTCATTAAAATTCAGAATTAAATAAATAAATAATAGAAATAATATAAATTTTGATGTGAATACATTTTGGGAAATTTTTATGCTGGTTTACGTCAATTGATTTCATGCAATAACTCTTCAAATATGTCAAGGTTCATCCACATGTGAAAATGGTATAAAATCATCAAATATGGCATTTTTTTCAAATCTTGATCATGGTCTTAAAACACAACATTATGAGGGAGATTCTTTCCATGCTTTCTTGTCTCCTCATTATCCTCTATAAATATAGAGCCATACAAGCTTGAAAGGGACGAAAATCCTCTCTAAAAAGCTCTCAAAAATCTCTTCAAAAGCCTCTCTAAAAGCTCTTCAAAAAGCTCTCCAGAAATCAAAGAATTGGTGCAAGTCATATCTCAAGGTTCCGGTCTCTCTCAATTGACATCAAGCCTCAAACCATCCTATTGAAGTCCTCAAGAGTCTTACAAGGCCCAAGAGCAATCCATCACACGCCTAGCACGCCCCCATTTGACAATACCAGTTTGGCAAAATTTTAAACTTTGGATCTCTAATTTTAATCACATTTTATGGTATGCTAACGTTTGTTTGAGCTTATATAGAATATTTATGGATGGTTGAATCATAGGTTCCACGCAAGAATAAAAAAATATCATATTTAGAGCATGAAGCTTTCGAAGATTCGGGCCTAGGGATTTCTGATGATTGCATCCCCTGTTTACTTTTGCTACTAGGCCCATCTTTATTTTCATGTTTTATTCATTTTATTTATTTCTTTTAATCCCTTTTATTTTTTTATCAATAAACAAATATAAAAATCACATAAAAATAGATTTAGGATTTTTTTTCTTAATTAAATTTTAATTTTAGGTAAAACTTTAATTTCTTTTTGTAAATAACTTAAAAATAATTAGAATAAATAGGTTTTATTACTAACTTAATTATATTTTATTTTTTCCTAAAATAACCAAAGAAACCAAAATAGGTCATGTAATTATTTTTATTAATTAATTTAATTAACTAATTAATTGCATATTTAATTTAGAAAACTTATTTCTTTTATTAAAAACAACAAAAAACAATTTTTCTTTTAATTAGGTTAGAAGGGTCAAAACCTTAAATTCTCGTCGATCTTAATTCTTCTCACGCGCTTTATTTTTATTATTTACCATTTTGATGTAACTGCCTACAGCTTGTAATAGTTAATTAGGACGTTTATTTACATTTATCGCTTTATTTTCAAAGGGTTTGTTTTTGGCTATGTAAATACCCGAAGCCTTATAATAGCGTAGTTTAAATTCCGCACTTTAAATTCCACAAATTATTGACTGTTAGATGTATGATATAGGGATGCATGACAAGAATGTATGATTAATTTTAAAACAGTTAGATCACCCTAAATGTGCAAAGATAAATAAACTAAAATTGAATCATTCGCACATGCGCACTCCTAGGGTACACTCCCACTTGGTTGCCTTCAGTAAACGGTCATTGAGTATAGGATGCTTTAATGGTCGTCCTTTTGTCTAAACAAAGATCAAAGTCTCGATTCGTAAAAGTTGCCTTGGAATTGTTGCCTCGAATAATTGATATAAGACATTAGGGTTATTACTAAGACGTCCTAACATTGCTTTAGTGACCGTGCGTCCCTTTCGAATTGACCCTCAAACTCCAACAACGGTGCTACCTACTCACTAATAGTGGGATAGCGTTGTCTAAAGGAAACGAATACAAAACGATTCTTTTTTCAGGTATGTAGATTAGTTCTTAAGTACTTGCTCATTCCAAACAAATTTTTCACACTTACACTCCTTTATAAACAAAATTTTCAAAAAAACACTTCATTACACTCTTGAAGACAGAAGCAAGAGTTAAATCGAAGTCAAAACAAAGACTTTTCAAAGAGCACAAACACAAAGAAAACAATTTTGAAAATGATGAGCAAGTACTTAAGAGCCTGTAGATAACTACGGATAGAGAGGGTGCTAATACCTTCCCTTTCTATAAATCTACCCCCGTACTCAGAAATATCTCGAAAAAGGAATTTTTTTGTGCTTTTTTCCTTTCCTTGTTGGATAAAATAAAAGACGATAGCGACTCTTGCTTACCGCGACATTTTGCGAAAACAAACGCCAAACGCAAACCAGCAAAATTTCCTTAACGAAATAGGGAAACCACGTCCCGATTCTGGCCACCGTATCACAGAATTGGCGACTCTGCTGGGGAGTTAATAAGTGGGCTGTACCTTAGGAATAGTTCATCATATTGTTTTCAATTGTTTGATTTGTTTGCTTTATTTTGTGGGCTTTGTATCAGAGTTACTATAGATCCTAACCCGGATCTGGGGGATACCTTTTAGGTAAGTAGCAATAGACTGAGGGAACTGTACAACGTAGACCGATACGGTTGAAGCAGTAGCTACGTTGGTGTGACACTTTAGTTGGTATCGATATCCCTTGTGGAGGAACAAGGAGAGTATGGGGCTGCTAAGGGGTCATTAAGCATCAACTGACCTTAGAACCTATAATTGACCAAATTGGCCATAGAAAAGTAGCAGTATGCTACACTCATTGAGACCATACTCTCGCGATGATTTCGGCTGCAAGAAAAGGTTGCTAAACTGGAATTATGACCGATCGAGGATGGTCAGTGATATTGAGAACCTCTAGAACCCGGTTACTATTACTAGGACAGGTTAAACCAACTAAACTGAAAGAGGGTAATACCTAAACTCCATGCCAGCCTGAAATTTAAGGGCTATTGTGTGACTTGTGTGCTTTCAACTTGAACTACTTGCACATGTTTGTTATCTAACAACTTGAGTTCCTTGCAGGTTTTGTTTACAGTCCTTATCCAATACCTTGGATTTCTTTCCGGATTTACTTGTTTACATTACCTCGTACTTTTGCTTAAACGCGTAACATACACATTATAACATCATGCCTTAACATTTCCTTAACCATTTCAAGGATCTCAAAGGTTTGTGATGCAGGTTATGGTAAATCAAACGTCTAGCAAGGGGCAAAGGGGATTTATTTTCCTCTAGCCAATGTCGTCTAGAGATCAAAACACGATAACTTGAGTCAGGGGCTATGACCCACTCGATAAGGTGAGCTTGAATCTTGAAGAAGGACTCTTGATGACACGAAGTTTCTTCAATCAAAGTTGCAAAATTCAAATTCTAACATTTTCTTATTTACCCCGCGAGATCCTTGAAAACATTGCATACATATATCATACATATCATTGCATAACAGGTCTCCCAGTACAGGTCTCTCATGTTCTCGCTGTTTATTTCAATAATGGTTCTCCAACAAGACAACCAAGATCTTCAAACTCAAGAAACTCAGTTCAGGGACATATTCCTAAACCTATCCAAGGGACAAGAAGAGTTGAAAACACTCCTCGTTGGGAACCTGGACAAGAAAAGTCTTGAAGACAATAAGGACGAGTGGCTGAAACATCTGCAAGCTGAGGTATATGCAATGAGAACCCAAATGCTGGGGAAGACGACCCTTATGCAAAGCTTAGCCCAGGAACAAGAAAAGCTGAGAATTATTATCAACCAGCTTCATCAAGACAGATACAACAGTATGAAGCAAACTGTCGAGGCCGGGGACCAAGTCATTTATCAGCCTCCAAGAAGACAAGGGTTTGGTTTGGTGAAGGGTGGACCTTTCCAAATTTCTACTACATCACGGGTCCAACGACAACCTCGTCAAAAGCAACGGGTTAATCAGAGTAAGCCAGATACGCCCAAAAGGCAGTTCACCGAGCTCAACATGCCGCTGTCTCAAGCTTTACAACACCTGTTGAGATTGAATCTGGTGACGTTAAGGGACCCTCCTTAGAATCCCCACATAGCCTCCCCAAAATACAATCTTGATGCAAGGTGTGCATACCATTCCAATAGCCTGGGGCATGATACTGATGACTGCTGGGCATTGAAAAACAAAATTCAAGACCTAATCGATAAAGGAGCATTGGAATTCACACAAGATGGTCAACTGGAATGTTTTTGCCAATCCTCCAAGGCTCACCATTTGAAGTGACAAGTCCTGAGACGAGAAGACTTTTTGTTCATTAGAATTTTAAATTTGTAATTTTCTTTTGATTGTTCAAACATTTAGTCATGTTAAAACTTTATTACTTTATTAATGCATTGCATATGTCTATTTTGAATCAATCCATTCGTATTCACTATATTCAAATTGCTTTCATTTTTGTGATGTTCAACTCTCGATTAAAAAACTCTAAGCCTTTAGAGGGAGGATGATGAAAATGATATCAAAATCTCTACAGTATGCTTTTGAACAGACCCCGCTGACGATGTACAGGCGTTATTTCAAATCCTAAACAGTGGAGTTATAAGGAAGATAATCCCTCGTCAACCCCTTTGAGCCAAAGAAGTTGGAGTTTTTTCTTTTCACGCAAATTAAAAAAACCTTAATCACAACCTGGGGGTAGGGTAGTTTTCTCAGTTAATTCGGGTGCACAATGAATGGCATGTAAGAGGTCCTTCCAAAATAAAAGACGGCGATGGTTCCATATAATCGTCAAGACAGGCAGTTATTATCTCTCGAAATAAAAGGCCATTAAGTCAAAACCTATGAAGGAGACTTAAGAAAAACTGGGGCATCCCGCTGATTGTAATCACAAAAGAAACAGTTTAGGCAAAATATAGGGATAATAAAATCAAAAAGAAAGAGATCCTACAAACTTTCAACAAAAATGACTGCCTGTTCAAAATAAATTGTCAGTATCCGAACCGTCGCTGGAATATCAGAGCAAAGACTCAAACAGAATCTAAATACACAATTAGCTGAGTTTAGGATCGAAGAACATCATGAAGAATGGGTGGGTAAAAATAAAATTTGAGCCTTTATCCTTTGTTTCTTGAACCGTGAACCAGGCCACATTATAACCCTTAAAAGTCCTAGCTGAAGCATGGGTTAGTTCGAAAGCATACTATTACAAAAGGTATCCTGACTCCTGTAGGACTTGCTGTAAATCCTGAGTTGACATCACATTTTACAAAATTTTCCTGTCTTACTGAAAAATGCATTTTCAAAAATTTCAAGACAGACATAAGCTTTGCATTCTTAAAATAACATTGTTTGCATATGACTATTTGTTCAATAACAGAGAAATTCGCACGACGAATATCTAGTGAACAAAAATCTTCTCAATAAAAAGGATCACCTCAAGTGAAAAAAGCACTTCCAACCAAGGGGCACGGCATGATCATTGTCCATCATCTGGGGCAGTTAAGTCAAGATTCAAGGAATCTCTCAAAGATGCCAAATAGCCAGGGGTAAATCTCCATCTGAATCACTTGGGGCATTGGACATGAATTCCAGCAAGGAATCTTGCATGATCAAACGAACGTCTTGTGGTAGTATGGCAACACAACACTACCGACAGTGACAAATCCCTACACTCTGAGAGCATGGACATAGTCAGAAAATACTACACGTGAACAAAAACCCGCTAGGTCGATTGGCCTAGGCAAAAATAAGGGCATCCCGACGAACCAAAAGGGTTCGGGCAAAAATTAGGGATAAAGAGAAAAATTTGTACACCCGGCAAGTCGAAAACTTGAAAAGGAGGCTTAGGTAAAAAGGGTCTCCCGGTGGACTGAAAATCTGAAGAGACAGTCCAGGTAAAAGTTAGGGATTAAAGCGTACGACTATGTCCCGTCATCTCGTCACTTAGAAGACTTATCGTTCCGATCGGCAGTTACCAAGCACCTCATAGGTTGGGATAACACTCGATCCACAAGGCCTCTGCAGGCACCTTCTTCCGCAGATACAGGGGCAGAAAAATCTCGATGCAAAGCCATCGTCATATCCTCAGCACACGTCCTAATAACATTCACTCCCCGCAGAGTAAGAGAAAGATATTGGTGTTAATTCTCCCCAGCTGAAGCTCGCAACCGCGAATGAATCGGCAGTATTCTCCCCAAGCAGAGTTTGTCTACCATCAGCACTGGAGAATTATCCCCAGTATAGCCTAAAAGATTATCCCCAGTGAAGTCGCCATTGGAAAATCATCCCCAACGGAGTTCATACCTTTCACAGATAGAAATTCAATCTCCAACAGGGTTCACTGTCACCAGAAACAGTAATTCATCCCCATCTGAGTTTTATTTCTCCAAATCAGCAAATCTTCTAACAGAGTATATACTCCCCACAGAGTCATTTCCCCGTCATTCCATTCCCCAGCGGAGTTATTCTCTCCTGCAGGATTATTCTCCCAATCATCTTCGGTCGTTATCTCCAGCGAGCGAAACTCTTTATTCTCCAACAACAGTTAGGGATTTATTTTATCAAACTCGGACGTACCACAATAGCATTTCATGTTCATATATCATGACGTGCGCATACATATTGCATACAACATAATTTCATTTATTTTGAGAACATCATCATACAATGCATGTCATGCATCATATATAATTAATCATGTACCTTTTCAGGAAAGATGGTTATTATCAACAACTTCCTGCAAGTTCAAGGTTAACTCCGGAAACTAAACAGACTTTACACGGGTTCGACATGAAGCAATCTTACACGGGTTTCTCCTAAATACAGCTTTACACGGGTTCGTCACAAAGTAACCTTACCCAGGTTCCTCCTAAAGTTTTACACAAAATTATCACAAAGTAACCTTACCCAGGTTCCTCCTGAAGTTTTACACGAACTTAACTTATCACAAGGTGACCTTACCCAGGTTCCTCCTGAAGTTTTACATAGACTTATCCCGAAGCAACCTTACCCAGGTTCCTTCTCGGTCTCGATGTAGTTTCACCCAGACTCACCCTGAAGCAAACTTACCTAGGTTTCTTCCTAGTTCAGATGCAGTTTTACCTAAACTCCTCCTGAAGCAACCTTACATAGGTTTCTTCCCGGTTCAGATGCAGTTTTACCTAAAATCCTCATGAAGCAGCCTTACCTAGGTTTCTTCCCGGTTCAGATGCAGTTTTACCTAAACCCATCATGGAGCAACCTTACCTAGGTTCCTTCTCAGTTCAGATTTAGTTTTACCTAAACCCATCATGGAGCAACCTTACCTAGGTTCCTTCTCAGTTCAGATGTAGTTTTACCTAAACCCATCATGGAGCAACCTTATCTAGGTTCCTTCTCAGTTCAGATGTAGTTTTACCTAAACCCATCATGGAGAAACCTTACCTAGGTTTCTTCTCAGTTCAGATGTAGTTTCACCTAAACCCATCATGGAGAAACCTTACCTAGGTTCCTTCTCTTTCCCAATGTAGTTTCACCTAGACTCATCCTAGAGCAACCTTACCTAGGTTCCTTTTCTTTCCTGATGTAGTTTCACCTAGACTCATCCTGAAGCAACCTTACCTAGGTTCCTCCTCAGTTCAGACGCAATTTTACCCAAACTCCTTACGAAGCAACCTTACCCAGGTTCCTTCTCATAACCCTACTATCCAGGTTTATTTTCTCTTATCTCCAGACAGAAGTCCACAACACTGTAAGACCCAGACCTATCAAATATGATCGGTTTCACCTTTCCCTAGTAGGTCGCAATGCAGCCTATACACGACTATATACGCAGTTCACTTCCGCTTCCTCAAGCCGGAGTTAATTCCTCAGTAGAATAACAGACGATCGAAGTTCCTAAATTTCAACAGAGATGATTTCTCAGTAGAATAACGGACGATCGAAGTTCCTAAATTTCAATAGAGACGATTTCCCAGTAGAATAACGGACGACTGAAGCTCCTGGAATTTTATTTCTCTCAAGACAGAGATCAATATTCCCCATCAGAATCTTCCTCAACAACAGGTATACAAGCTCTCGCTAAGGAATCTCTTATGCGATCGACACTCCTCCAAATGGAATCTATAAGCCCATTCCCGACATCGCAAGACAGGCACCACATCATGCGAGTGCAAATTTCTGGGCACTCTAGTGTTCAATCCTCTTCCACCTTTGGATCACGAAAGGCCAGCAAGTCAATCTAAATCTTCAGGTTTAAGAAGATTGAACAGGGGCAGCTGTTGTACCCCAAAATTTTCCCTCCCATATTTCTCAAAACATTTTAAGAAAGATCCCTAAGTTGCTCAAGGTAGTCCAAGGGTTGGCCAGACAAGCTCTCTCCTAAGGCAGTCTACCTCAAATTAGGGTTTCATGTTGCATCAAGATACTTGAGTTCAAGGGACCCCAAATGCTCAACATTGTCCTAATATTTTCTTAAGATCGTCCATGTCAAGTTTCAAGCCTTGAAGAGGAAGTTTTCTCAATCAATTGCTCAAAGGCCTGAAAATCGAGTGTGCTAGGGCAAAAGTCAACTGTGGCCCACATACAGTCAAACTTCAAGATTTTTGGTAAAGATACTCATTTTGAATTATATTTCATCATTTGATCAAGGGTTGATCATTATTCATCAAGGATTGCTCATAATTCATCAAGACTCAAAAGTTGCTAAATTAGGGTTTTGTAGGAAAAGTCAACTCAACTTTGACCAAGCATAACTTTCTCATACTTTATGATAAATGACCCATCCAAATCTCATTTTGAATAGGATTCAATTCCCTACAATCCATCTTCAGCTCCCAAGTTCAAAATATGCACTCACAAGAAGTTATGAATTTGGACATTATAGGTCATTTTAGAAAGTTAACAAAAACACCTTTTGGGTCAAAGCTTCTTACATGAACATGGAAGATCCAATTGAGATGAAACAAAAGATGTCTCTTAGGGGACATCCTAAGCTTTCTAAAAAGTCTAATAACACCCTCATAAGGTTAAAATTGAGAGCAATATGCATTGTCAAAGTTGGACAATTTTTGAAAAAAATGCATGAAGCAAATATTGACCAAACTTGGATTTTTTCCAAATGGGCCTATCTTTTCAAGTTTGAAACTCATTCCTAACATGGTCCACGACCTCTAAGCCCACCCATACATTTTTCTACTATTTATGCTATTTATTTTGATATTTTATTCATTAAAATTCAGAATTAAATAAATAAATAATAGAAATAATATAAATTTTGATGTGAATTCATTTTGGGAAAGTTTTATGCTGGTTTATGTCAATTGATTTTATGCAATAACTCTTCAAATATGTCCAGGTTCATCCACATGTGAAAATGGCATAAAATCATCAAATATGACATTTTTTTCAAATCTTGATCATGGTCTTAAAACACAACATTATGAGGGAGATTCTTTCCATGCTTTATTGTCTACTCATTTTCCTCTATAAATATAGAGCCATACAAGCTTGAAAGGGACGAAAATCCTCTCTAAAAAGCTCTCAAAAAGCTCTTCAAAAAGCTCTCTAAAAGCTCTTCAAAAAGCTCTCCAGAAATCAAAGAATTGGTGCAAGTCATATCTCGAGGTTCCGGTCTCTCTCAATTGACATCAAGCCTCAAAACATCCTCTTGAAGTCCTCAAGAGTATTACAAGGCCCAAGATCAATCCATCACACGCCTAGCACAACCCCATTTGACAACATCGGTTTGGTAAAATTTTAAACTTTGAATTTCTAATTTTAATCACATTTTATAGTATGCTAACGTTTGTTTGAGCTTATATAGAATAGTTATGGATGGTTGAATCATAGGTTCCACGCAAGAATAAAAAAACATCATAGTTAGAGCATGAAGCTTTCGAAGATTCGGGCCTAGGGATTTCTGATGATTGCACCTCCTGTTTACTTTTGCTACTAGGCCCATCTTTATTTTCATGTTTTATTCGTTTTATTTATTTCCTTTAATCCCTTTTATTTTTTTTATCAATAAACAAATATAAAAATCACATAAAAATAGATTTAGGATTTTTTTTCTTAATTAAATTTTAATTTTAGGTAAAACTTTAATTTCTTTTTGTAAATAACTTAAAAATAATTAGAATAAATAGGTTTTATTACTAACTTAATTATATTTTATTTTTTCCTAAAATAACCAAAGAAACCAAAATAGGTCATGTAATTATTTTCATTAAATAATTTAATTAACTAATTAATTGCGTATTTAATTTAGAAAACTTATTTCTTTTATTAAAAACAACAAACAAAAACATTTTTTTTCTTTTAAATTAGGTTAGAAGGGTCAAAACCCTAATTTCTCGTCGATCTAATTTTCCTCGTGCGCTTTATTGTTATTATTTTTATCATATTGATGTAACTACCTATAGTTTGTAATAGTTAATTAGGACATTTATTTCTTTTCATCGCTTTATTTTTCAAAGGGTTTGTTTTTGGCTATGTAAATACTCGAAGCCTTGTAATAGCGTAGTTTAGATTTCGCACTTTAAATTCCACAAATTATTAAATATTAGATGTATGATAATAGGATGCATGACAAGAATGTATGGTTAATTTTAAAACAGTTAGATCACCCTAAATGTGTAAAGATAAAATAATCTGAAATTGAATCACTCGCACATGCGCACTCCTAGGGTACACTCCCACTTGGCTACCTTCGGTAAACGGTCATTAAGTATAGGATGTTTTAGTGGTCGTCCTTTTGTCTAAACAAAGATCAAAGTCCCGATTCGGAAAAGTTGCCTCGGAACGGTTGCCTCAGAATTGTTGCCTCGAATAATTGATCTAAGACATTAGGGTTATTACTAAGACGTCCTAACATTGCTTTAGTGACTTTACACCCCTTTCAAATTGACCCTCAAAACTCCAACGACGGTGCTACCTACTCACTAATAGTGGGATAACATTGTCTAAAGGAAACGAATACAGAACGATTCTTTTTTCGAGTAGGTAGATTAATTCTTAAGTACTTGCTCAATCAAAACAAAATTTTCACACTTACACTCCTTTACAAACAAAGTTTTCAAAAACACTTCATTACACTCTTGAAGACAGAAGCAAGAGTTAAATCGAAGTCAAAACAAAAGCTTTTCAAATTACACAATACAAAGAAAACAATTTTGAAAATGATGAGCAAGTACCTAAGAGCCCGTAGATAACTAAAGATAGAAAGGGTGCTAATACCTGTACTCAGAAATATCTTGAAAAAAAGGAATTTTTTTGTGCTTTTTTCCTTTCCTTGTTGGATAAAATAAAAGATTGTGGCGACTCTTGCTTACCGCGACATTTTGCGAACACAAACGCAAAACGCAAACCAGCAAATTCCTTAAACAATAGGGAAACACGTCCCGGTTCTGGCCACCATATCACAGAACTGGCGACTCTGCTGGGGAGTTAATAAGTGGGGTGTACCTTAGGAATAGTTCATCATATTGTTTTCAATTGTTTGATTTGTTTGCTTTATTTTGTGGGCTTTGTATCAGAGTTACTATAGATCCTAACCTGGATCTGGGGGATACCTTTTAGGTAAGTAGCAATAGACTGTGAGGGAACTATACAGCGTAGACCAATACGGTTGAAGCAGTAGCTACGTTGGTGTGACACTTTAGTTGGTACCGATATCCCTTGTGGAGGAACAAGGAGAGTATGGGGCTGCTAAGGGGTTATTAAGCATCAACTGACCTTAGAACCTATAATTGACCAACTTGGCCATAGAAAAGTAGCAGTATGCTACACTCATTGAGACCATACTCTCGCGATGATTCCGGCTGCAAGAAAAGGTTTCTAAACTGGAATTATGAGTGATCGAGGATGGTCGGTGATATTGAGAACCTCTAGAACCCGGTTACTATTACTAGGACAGGTTGAACCAACTAAACTATAAGAGGGTAATACCTAAACTCCATGCCAGCCTGAAATTTAAGGGCTATTGTGTGTCTTGTGTGCTTTCAACTTGAACTACTTGCACATGTTTGTTATCTAACAACTTGAGTTCCTTGCGGGTTTTGTTTACAGTCCTTATCCAATACCTTGGATTTCTTTCCGAATTTACTTGTTTACATTACCTCGTACTTTTGCTTAAACGCATAACATACACATCATAACATCATGCCTTAACATTTCCTTAACCATTTCAAGGATCTCAAAGGTTTGTGATGCAGGTTATGGTAAATCAAACGTCTAGCAAAGGGCAACGGGGATTTATTTTCCTCTAGCCAATGTCGTCTAGAGATCAAAACACGATAACTTGAGTCAGGGGCTATGACCCACTCGATAAGGTGAGCATGACTCTTGATGACACGAAGTTTCTTCAATCAAAGCTGCAAAATTCAAATTCTAACAATTTCTTGTTTACCCCGCGAGATCCTTGAAAACATTGCATACATATATCATACATATCATTGCATAACAGGTCCTCCCAGTACAGGTCTCTCATGTTCTCGCTGTTTATTTCAGCAATGGTTCTCCAACAAGACAACCGAGATCTTCAAACTCAAGAAACTCAATTCAGGGACATATTCCTAAAACTATCCAAGGGGCAGGAAGAGTTGAAAACACTCCTCGTTGGGAACCTGGACAAGAAAAGTCCTGAAGATAATAAGGACGAGCGGCTGAAACATCTGCAAGCTGAGGTAGATGCAATGAGAACCCAAATGCTGGGGCAGACGACCCTTATCCAAAGCTTAGCCCGGGAACAAGAAAAACTGAGAATCATTATCAACCAGCTTCATCAAGACAGATACAACAGTATGAAGCAAACAGTCGAGGTCGGGGACCAAGTCATTTATCAGCCTCCAAGAAGACAAGGGTTTGGTTTGGTGAAGGGCGGACCTTTCCAAATTTCTACTACATCACGGGTCCAACGACAACCTCGCCAAAAGCAACGGGTTAATCAGAGTAAGCCAGATACGCCCAAAAGGCAGTTCACCGAGCTCAATATGCCGCTGTCTCAAGCTTTACAACACCTGTTGAGATTGAATCTGGTGACGTTAAGGGACCCTCCTCAGAATCCCCACATAGCCTCCCCAAACTACAATCCTGATGCAAGGTGTGCATACCATTCCAATAGCCCGGGGCATGATACTGATGACTGCTGGGCATTGAAAAACAAAATTCAAGACCTGATCGATAAAGGAGTATTGGAATTCACACAAGATGGTCAACTGGAATGTTTTTGTCAATCCTCCAAGGCTCACCATTTGAAGTGACAAGTCCTGAGACGAGAAGACTTTTTGTTCATTAGAATTTTAAATTTTAAATTTTCTTTTGATTGTTCAAACATTTAGTCATGTTAAAACTTTATTACTTTATTAATGCATTGCATATGTCTGTTTTGAATCAATCCATTCGTATTCACTATATTCAAATTGCTTTCATTTTTGTGATGTTCAACTCTTGATTAAAAAACTCTAAGCCTTTAGAGGGAGGATGACGAAAATGATATCAAAATCTCTAGAGTATGCTTTTGAACAGACCCCGCTGACGATTGATAACGAGAAAACATATCGTATAATTAACATACTTTTTACCGATTTTATATTTCATTAAGTCGTCTAACCCCCGATTATTCCAAGATTATTTGTCTTTTTGCAGGTATAACACTTGTCGACTCAAACCGATGAAAAAGGACAACATGAAGAAGGCTAGACGAAAAATAAAGAGAAAAAGAATTAAAAAAAATACAAAGTTTGGACTTCTGGATCTGTGACGGTCGTCACGTCCCTGTGACGGGCGTAACACCCAACAACATAAGGAAACGCTCGTCACACACACCTGACGAGCGTAAGGCACCACTTCAGCGTGTGATGACCGTCACCGACCTGTGACGACCGTCACGCGCGTGAAGGTGGACGTTTTGCATGGATTGAAGACGTGGGCGTGAAGGGCAGACTCGTTCTCCCTTTTTCTACTGAATCTCCTATTTTCTTGCCACCACTATTACTGCTCCTACATTTTCTCCACGAAGACTTCATCAAGAATTCAAATTTAAACTGCTGATTTTTCCTGCTATATATATGAGTACCAAGGCACAGTTCAAGGGTCGAAGAATTTTACTCAGAGCAAATATTTATTTTATTTTACAATTATTTCCAATTTGCTTGTTTTGGAATTCTGTTTTCATTTCCTTGTAATTTTCATTCAAGCCTATGGCTTCCAGGACACCGACGCTGAAGCCACTCCTACCAGACGCTCTCGCACCAGGAGCAGAGGACGTGGTCACCAGTAGTTTGTCTTTCTTTAATTTCTATGTATTTTGTTATTTTTCTGTTTCATTTCTTTTCCTTTTGTTTTTGTAATTGTACTTCCCCGCATATATACCGCAACATTGAGGGCAATGTCGGATTTTGTGTGGGAGAGGTACCTTTCAATCTTTAATAAAACTAGTAAATTCTTGCGATATGTCTCGATTCAAATTCTTCGCTTTACTTTGCCATACCGAAAAAATTTTATTTTCGCATTAGCCCGACATACCTATTTTAACGAAATCCCAGTTGAGGAAGCCGAAAACGACATAACAAGATCGATACGATTCTGTCACCGTAGACTTCCTGCTTACACGATCTGTTTCAATAACCATTATACCGATATCTGGAGTTTCAAGTTCTAGAAGTAACCCCTAGTAGTTTATACTAGCAGTCAGCACCGTCTTGACACAAACCACGTGGAGAATCGATGAATATAAGTGTTTGATGCCTGATTCTAAAAATATCGTTCCTATCCGCTGCTAAAAGAAAAGAAAATCTGTGTACCAAAATATACGGGCACATATAAGAGCTGAGCAAATAATGAAGGAATCCAGTGTTGGTTGGTTCAGAGGTATCTGGTTCTGAACTCGGTAGGGCGTGCTACGGCCCGATCCCCCACAACCTCCAATTTGGATAACATATGTAGGGTTAGCACATTCATGTACCAGACCCCGTGCTAAAGGATCAAAGTCACTAACCGGTTACTCCACTACGTGCGTGCTAAGGCAAAGGGCTTAATGTGATTGCGCCAGAACGAAACCGGGTGAAATAGATACGAGGAACTCCAGGAAGAGTTATAACGGAACTGTTGGATAGCTCGTTTAAAATGGAAGTCTACAGGTAAGCTTATTTCTTGCGTCATTAGCGTATCTTTAGTGTTTTACTCAAGTATTAGCCGAGCCAACGAGGATTTCCCGAAACCACTTTAAAAATCCAAGGTATGTCATGCTTATGCGCTTGACGAAAACTTGTCCGACCTTTCGAATGACTATTCGCTTGAGGATAAGCAAAGGTTTAAGTATGGGGGAATTTGATAACGAGAAAACATATCGTATAATTAACATACTTTTTACCGATTTTATATTTCATTAAGTCGTCTAACCCCCGATTATTCCAAGATTATTTGTCTTTTTGCAGGTATAACACTTATCGACTCAAACCGATGAAAAAGGACAACATGAAGAAGGCTAGACGAAAAACAAAGAGAAAAAGAATAAAAAAATACAAAGTTTGGACTTCTGGATCTGTGACGGGCGTAACACCCCACAACATAAGGAAACGCTCGTCACGCACACTTGACGAGCGTAAGGCACCACTTCAGCGTGTGACGACCGCCACCCACTTGTGACGACCATCACGCGCGTGAAGGTGGACGTTTTGTATGGATTGAAGACGTGGGCGTGAAGGGCAGACTCGTTCTCCCTTTTTCTACTGAATCTCCTATTTTCTTGCCACCACTATTACTGCTCCTACATTTTCTCCATGAAGACTTCATCAAGAATTCAAATTTAAACTGCTGATTTTTCCTGCTATATATATGAGTACCAAGGCACAGTTCAAGGGTCGAAGAATTTTACTCAGAGCAAATATTTATTTTATTTTACAGTTATTTCCAATTTGCTTGTTTTGGAATTATGTTTTCATTTCCTTGTAATTTTCATTCAAGCCTTAGTTTCTATTTTTAAGTGTTAATTCTTCTTTCAAGAATTAACACGAATTTCTTACTGCAAGTCAAGCTCGAAGATTGGATTACTGTATTACCTCAAGATTACTATAGCATCTTTAATTCCAGGTTTTTTATATTGCAATTATTATTTATTCAGTTTTTATAATATGCCAATTATTGCCATGAATTATATTTTAAACTCTATTGCTGTTAAGTTAATTATGTCTAGCTAAATTATTAATACCGGTATGTGACCGTAAGAACTGAAAGAATTCAATGATACCTTGGCCAAAAACATTTATAAAACAATTTCTGGTTTCCAATTTCCAAAATTAATTTAACTATCCTTGTCACGAGAGTGAGAGGTTAATTAACACGATTTTGCCACGAGAGTGGGAAATTAATTAAGGCAAGAACCTGCATGCGAGAGCTGGGGTTCAACCCAGATAGTGGTAACGAAGCATTGATTTTTAAATACACGAGAGTGTTTTAATAAATTAATTAAATTCAAATTGTTTTCAAAAAGTGTTATTAAATTTAAAGTGCATCCACTAGGTTTAGTAGCATGACTTATTTCATAAACACGAGAGTGTATGTCTCAGGTTTTTAAACAATTAGCTTTTACCGAAATACTTTATAGGCCAAGCGATTCATCGAATTCCCTAAGTCCGATTATCACATACCGGTATAATTAGTACTATTACTTTTAATTAAACTGTTTTCCCCCAAAATTCGAATATTCATCGCTTAGTTAGACAAACTGTAGCATTAGATCGTATGTGATTGATCCTCAGTCTCTGTGGGTTTGATAATCTTTTAAAACTAGAACGACTAAACTGTATACTTGCAGTTAGTATCCCGACAGACTTATAAAGTCCCGATCAAGTTTTTGGCACCGTTGCCGGGGACTGGTAGTCAATTAATTACGATTCTTCTGTTGCGCGTTTAGACTAAGCAACAGACACCCTTTGTCGATTTGTATGCCAAGGACTCGCTCACAAGGCGAACCACTTGACAAATCGACGGACGAACCTGAACGCATTCTTTCCGTCAGACGTGCAGTCAGGGATTACTGTTTAAATCACGCTATTCCTTTACCCAAACCAGAAATCAAGATTGATTCTGAAACTGATTCTAATTCTTCCTCTGAAACCGAAACCAATCCAGAATTAGACATGGCCGAAGAACAAAGGACCCGTCCACTGAAGGAGTACGCAGCTCCATCACAACAAGAACCCCATAACAGCATTGCTGCTCCAGCAATAAACCAAAACGATTTCGAGTTAAAGCCGTCATTGATATAAGCTATCCAACAACGCCAATTCTCTGGAGATCCTTCTGAGGATCTGAATGAACACCTTACAAAATTCGTTCAATTTGCCGACAGAGTTATAGAAAATGGTGTTAGTAAAGATGCTATAAGATTACGTCTTTTCCCTTTCTCACTAAGATATAGAGCTTGGGCTTGGTTACAATCCTTGCCATCAAATTCCGTCACTACGTGGGAAGGACTGAAGATCGTATTCTTAGCACGATACTTTCCCCCAAGCAAAACCGCTGCACTAAGAGCCCAAATCAACAGATTTAGGCAGAAGGATACTGAATCACTATTTGATGCATGAGAGTGCTACAAAGATATGATGCGAATGTGCCCACATCACGGACTAAAAAAATGGCTGATAATCCACACGTTTTATAATGGACTCTTGTACAACACAAGACTATCTATAGATGCCGCCGCAGGTGGTACACTGATGGACAAGCCTTATGACGAAGCTAACCAACTCATTGAAAACATGGCTCAAAACCACTATCAGTGGGGAGGAGAAAGAACATCTGTGGAGAAGACTCAAGCCAAAGGCGGGATGTACGAGATTAGTAGCCTAGATAAAGTTAATGCTAAGGTAGATGCTCTTACCCAAAAAATAGAAAGCTTGACCTTACCTCCTGCAGCTACCATAGCCGCAGTTACCCCAAGCTACGAAGTTTGTGGAGTACCTGGTCATGTTGGAACCGAATGTCAAATCTTAGCAGGAATAACGGCTGATCAGGTAAATTACGCTCAAGGAAATCCTTATGCCAATACCTATAATCCTGGTTGGAAGAACCATCCCAACTTCTCGTACAAGAGCAATAACGCTTTATATGCACCTAGCCAAGCACCTGCTGTACCTCCAGGTTATCAAAAACCCGCTGGTAATGTTCCTAACATTCCTAAGAAATCTAACCTTGAAATCCTAATGGAAAATTTTATCGCTAATCAAGCCCAACAAAACAAAGAATTCCTCGATCAAAATTTTCACACCGGTGAACAATTGAAGCTATTAGCAAACAAGGTAGATGCCCTAGCTACTCACAACAAAATGTTAGAAACCCAAATCTCCTAAGTAGCACAACACCAAGCTAGTTCTGCCGCACCTGCTGGTACATTTCCTGGACAGACACAGCCCAATCCTAAAGGACATGCAAATGCTATTACATTACGAAGTGGGACAGCCCTTGATGGACCGGTAGATCCTAGACTCCAAAACCCGACCATGTATCAAAAGCCCGAAAAAGAAATAGAGAAGTCGAAAGATCAATCTGAAAATGTAGAGGAAGACGCGAATGAGAACAGAGAGGCCTCAGAAAAACCTTATGTGCCTCCACCACCATACAAACCACCAATTCCATACCCTTAAAGACTTGCAAAATCCAAGAACAAGGGACAATTCAAGAAATTTGTAGAACTTCTGAAACAACTAAACGTCACTATTCCGTTTACAGAAGCTATAACCCAAATGCCGTCATATGCTAAATTCCTAAAAGAAATATTGGCTAATAAGAAAAAATCGTTGAGAACGAAACCGTTATGCTAACTGCCGAGTGTAGCGCCATAATTCAAAATAACATGCCTCCGAAGCTAAAAGATCCTGGTAGTTTCTCCATACCATGTGTAATTGGAAAATCTATCATAAACAAAGCTCTATGCGATTTAGGAGCCAGTGTCAGTCTAATGCCCTTATCTATTTGCGAAAAGCTCAAATTAGGCGACATGAGACCTACCAAGATCATTACAACTAGCCGATAGATCAGTCAAATTTCCTGTCGGTATGCTAGAGAACATTCCTGTCTGAATAGGACAATTTTACATACCAACTGACTTTATAATAATGGACATCAAGGAAGATTCAAACATTCCCATCATACTAGGAAGACCATTTTTAGCTACTGCAGGAGCCATCATTGACGTCAAGAAAGGAAAACTTACCTTCGAGGTAGGAGAAGAAAAAGTAGAATTCATTCTTTCCCAATTCTTTAAAGCCCCTGCTATAGATGACTCATGTTGTCTCCTAGATATTATCGATGAATGTGTCAAAGAACTTGAATGCCAAGAGGACACCTACTCTGAGATGCTAAAAATTCAGACACCGACTACCCTCAAGAACGAAGACTGGAAACAAGAACACTTAGATGCCAACCTAAGAGAATGTTTAGCCTTAACACCCGATCCTGACTCAACTAATAAGAAACCCGGTATAGAACTTAAAACATTACCTGAAGATCTTAGGTATGAATTCTTAGATAAAGAACTCGAACGACCAGTTATAGTTAATGCCGAATTAGGAGAGATCGAAACCGAAAAACTTCTTAGTGTGTTAAGGAAATATCCAGCCGCATTAGGATATAATATATCAGACCTAAAAGGAATAAGCCCTTCTCTCTGTATGCACTGCATTATGCTGGAGGAGGACTGCAAGACTTCTAGAGAACATAAAAGACGAATAAATCCTATCCTAAGTGAAGTCGTTAAGAAGGAAGTGCAAAAACTACTAGAGGCAGGCATCATATACCCAATATCAGATAGAAACTGGGTCAGTCCAGTTCATGTGGTGCCTAAGAAAGGAGGTGTTACGGTTATAACAAACACAAAAGGCGAATCGGTAGCACAACATACGCAAACAGGATGGAGAATGTGTATCGATTATAGAAAACTAAACAGAGATACGCGCAAAGACCATTTCCCATTACCATTCATTGATCAAATGCTCGAGCGTTTAGCCAAACATTCCCATTTCTGCTATCTTGATGGATATTCAGGATTCTTTCAAATTCCCATTCATCCTGACGATCAAGAGAAAACTACGTTCACATGTCCCTATGGTACCTTTGCATACCGGAGAATGCCATTTGGACTATGTAATGCACCTGCAACTTTCCAACGATGCATGATGGCGATCTTCGCAGATTTTTTAGACGGAATCATGGAAGTATTCATGGACGATTTCTCTGTCTGTGGAGAGAGTTTCGACGGATGTTTAACAAATCTTGAATTAGTACTGAAACGCTGTGTTAATGTCAACCTAGTGCTCAACTGGGAAAAATGTCACTTCATGGTGAGACAAGGAATTGTGTTGGGTCACATTGTATCAAACAGAGGGATTGAAGTCGACAAAGCAAAGATCGAAATTATCAAAAACCTTCAACCACCCAAAACAGTTAGAGAAATACGAAGTTTTCTAGGACACGCGGGTTTTTACCGACGTTTTATAAAAGATTTCTCTAAAATCACCAAGCCACTAACTGAATTATTAATGAAAGAGGCTGAGTTTATTTTCGACGATAAATGCTTGAACGCATTCGAGACACTTAAAGAGGCCTTAATATCGACACCTATTATGCAACCTCCTGATTGGAATCTACCATTTGATATAATGTGCGATGCGAGCGATTATGCTGTAGGCGCAGTCCTAGGACAACGCAAAGAAAAGAAGCTTCACGCTATCTACTACGCAAGCAGAACACTCGACCCCGCACAAATGAATTACGCCACTACGGAGAAGGAACTCTTAGCTGTGGTATTCGCATTGGACAAATTTTGTTCCTACTTAGTAGGCGCTAAAATCATTATTTATACGGATCATGCTGCGATCTGATACCTACTAAGCAAGAAGGGCGCCAAACCGCGATTACTCAGATGGATCTTACTCCTACAAGAGTTTGACTTAGAAATAAAAGACAAAAGAGGAACTGAAAACGTGGTAGCTGACCATTTATCGAGATTAGATGGAATCCAAACCGAGAGTGTTCCTATAAACGAAGATTTCCCTTATAAACGCCGCATTGCCAAGCTAGAGACAAACCCTACCGATAGTTTAGATCCACACAATGAAACTTTCACAACGGCGGTAGTAAAATCCATCTGTACTAATACCACATTGCCATGGTACGCTTCGTCAACTATTTAGCTGCCGGTGTTTTACCACCTGATTTGACGTACCAACAACGAAAGAAATTTTTCCATGACCTTAAACACTACTTTTGCGATGAACCATTACTATTTAAAAGAGGCGCCGATGGTATCTACCGTCGCTGCGTTCCTAATGATGAAATAAACGACGTCATTTCCCATTGCCATTCCGCCCCTTATGGTGGACACGCTAGTACATCGAAAACCTGTGCAAAAATACTTCAAGCTGGCTTCTTTTGGCCTTCCTTATGGAAAGACGTCCACGTAGCAATTATGAACTGCGATAGATGTCAACGCACAGGAAATATATCTAGATGTGACGAAATTCCGCAAAAAGGAATCCTCGAAGTAGAAGTTTTCGATGTGTGGGGAATTGATTTCATGGGACCTTTCCCCGCATCTTTTGGAAATAAATATATTTTGGTAGCCGTCGACTATGTATCAAAATGGATTGAAGCCATCGCCGCACCCACAAACGATACACGTGTGGTACTAAAACTATTCAAGAATATTATCTTCCCATGATTCGGTGTACCAAGACTAGTGATCAGCGATGGTGGCTCCCATTTTATCTCCAGAATCTTCGAAAGGTTACTTTCCAAATATGGCATTAAACATCGCATAGCCACACCATACCATCCTCAAACAAGTGGACAAGTGGAAGTGTCAAATAGGGAGATCAAACAAATACTTGAGAAAACCATAGCCACATCCAGAAAAGACTGGTCCTCCAAGCTCAACGATGCTCTTTGGGCATATCGGACAGCTTTCAAAACTCCTATCGGAACAACGCCGTTCAAGTTAGTTTATGGAAAATCTTGTCATTTGCCAGTAGAATTAGAACATAAAGCTTATTGGGCGATAAAAACCCTTAACTTAAATTATAAGAGTGCTGGCGAGAAACGAGTGTTAGATATCTATGAACTAGAAGAATTGCGTTTAGACGCTTATGAAAATGCTATAATCTATAAAGAACGAACGAAAAAATGGCACGATAAGCGTATCTCGCGGAAAGACTTTAAGGAAGGAGACATTGTACTCCTATTCAACTCTAGACTGAAACTTTTCCCGGGAAAATTACGTTCCAGATGGTCCGGACCGTTCGAAATTAACAAAGTTTTCCCAAGTGGTGCGATAGAAATTAAAGGTAGTTCTATCGAACCATTCATAGTTAATGGCCAGCGCTTAAAGCACTATTTTAACGTCGGAAATATCGAATTCTCGGCTTATCTTCAGTTAAGTGAGCCGCCTACCCTGTTGCCTAACTGACTAGGTATTTACTGTCGAGCCGTCGACATAAAATAAAGGCGCTTCGTGGGAGGCAACCCATGTTTTTACTTTAATTATTTTTTCTGCTTTAATATGCTTTTATTTTTCTTTTCTTTTTATTAATCTTTAAAACATTTTCATGATTGCATTTCTTACTCCTTTTTATTTTTCTTCTGTTTTTATTTCTCCCTTTCATCTTTCTTTCTCTTTTTAATTTAACTTTGGAAATTTCCTAACCCGAAAATACTTACTTAATTTCTTTTTCTTTCAAACATTTATCAAATATTTTCAGGGGGTATTTCTTTTTCTTTCACATCTCGCGCTATGGATTGTGCTAACTTCATGAATGTCAAATTGCGAAGCCGACACCAGAGAAGACGGTTTATAGACCTGGGTGAACGGGAGATGTGTCCTACTATATACGCAGATGATCATGCTATGGCTTCCCTTGGCATTCGCGAGAGTGTCATGTACTTGCTGCACCAGATTGGTTGGGACACCGCTCCTATCCGTCGAAGGTTCTGTACCTACAAAAGGCTGACTCTTGAGTTTCTCAGCACCTTGAGTTTCATTCCAAATCATGGAATGGGATTCAACCGTGGGTTGATTACATTCAGAATGTTTAACATGGATTACACTTACAACCTGCGGGAGTTTAGCCAGCTGCTTGGGTTCCCTTTTGGACCCGATGTTATCAGTATGACACAGGAGAACCTTTTGCCCATATCTGAGCTTGACTATTTCTGGGGAAGCATTGTTGGTATTAACCATCCCGAGCCGTCAGATCTGTACTCTGAATGCATTCATAACCTGGCTATCAGGTATTTCCATAAGATCATAGCCCACACTATCTTTGGAAAACAGCAAAATGTCACCTCTGTATCCCGCGATGAGCTGTTTATTATGTATTGTGCATCCCAAAACCGTCCGGTGAACGGTGCAGCTTATATGCTCGCTAATATGGAGCGGATCATCGAAACTCCAAATGCACCGATCTTGTTGGGTGGGTTAGTTACCATGCTGTCTAATGCCATTGGACTCCGTCGGCCTATGCTCGGTTCTGCTCCGCTTTATGGCATAAAGCCGATGGATATTGCCTTTTGTTTCAACACTAGCATGATCGGAAACCTTGGACCAGATTCATTTGACCTGCTAGTTAATCATCAGATCGTCCACCATTTTAAGCTTCCGGACCCAAGAACCAGTGTGCATAACCGAGATAACTGGCTGTTTGACCTTCACCATCCTGCTTCACCACCCTCCTCACCATCTACAGTTGACATTTATGAGGTTCCAAACACTGCTAATGCTAAAGAAGATCCTGCTACTCCGCCAGGATACCATGATCTCCCTGATCCTTGGGAACAGTAGGCTACTTCCGCCGAGATCGCGCCTCAGGCTCCTGAGACTACTCCACCTCCACCTGTTGTTACCCTGGACTCCCTACATGAGGCAATTACGGACATGCGGGGCGAGCTGACTTCTCTCAGGGTGGACTTCATAACCTTCATGGACTTGGTGACTGATCAGTTGGACTACATGCATCAGCATCTGTTTCCACCTCCCCGTGGCTAGAGTTGCCATTGTTTTTCCTTTACTTCTCTCTTGCATTTTTACGTACAGTGAGGAAACTGTTAAGTTTCAGTGTGGGAGGGATTTTTAGTTTAGTTATTATTTCAACATTATCATATTCTTTTATTTTTAGTTACTTTGAAACAATTTATCATGAATTTATTCATTTATTCAATTAAAGTTTATTTTAATTTTCATTTATTTTCATTCTCAGTTTACTGTTGTTACTTACTGTCTATTTCGTTATATTTAAAACTCTAATTAATTCATTAAAATACTTCAAACAAACCAAAAAAATATAAATTCTTCAATTACCAAGAAAAACAATAAACACATACACTCCTCAACGGTCCTGTAACGGATCTCTTATTTATGACTCTGTCTATGTTACGACCGTCACACCCTTGTGACGAGCGTAACGCGCCTCTTTACCTCATGACGAGCGTCACACCCTTGTGACGACCGTCACGCAAACAGAGACCACAACTGCTATTGCAGGGAACCATTCCAACTTTCCCCTTCATATACCCACTTCCTTCCTCCATTATTACCACTTCACACGAAAACTACCCATTCACTCCATTTTTCTTCCAATTTCTAAACTCCCAACACCAAATTACCATCCTTACAATCTCATATTCTCACATTCCCAAATCAAATCCTACCTCCACCATGGCAAACAACCCACACGCTCAAGCCATCAATTTCAGAATCGGCGAACCTGGGGAGAATCAACGAGCAAAGTTTCAAAAATTCCAACGTCGAGGTCTCCAACCCATAAGGTACATTGACATCGACTTCCTACGAAGTTTGGGACTACTCGACAGTGTCCGCCAATTATTACAAAGCGTGGATTTGTGGAACCTCTGTCGCGAACCAATACCAATCTACGAAACTCTTACTCTTGAGTTCTTGAGTTCGTTTGTTTATCTCACTCCGCCGGGTGTCACAAATCAACTGTCAGGCGTGACAAAATTTCGCATGTTTGGTATTGAGCACGAGTTGCCTCAATCCGACATCGCAAGACCCCTGGGATTTTGTTCGGACGAAGGTGCTCATTTTCGGGTACCGGATAATTTTAGTGAGGAGGCTTTCAACTTGTGGCACAGTTTAACGAACATCCGTGTCGGGTCCTACGATCACCTCAACGCCACCCACATTCACAATCCGGCCATCCGCTACTTCCATCGCATCCTCAGTAACACCATCTTCGCCCGCGACAGCAACCATAAGCTCAACTCCAAGGAACTCTTCTTTCTACATTGCGCGTTCACTGGGAAAAAGATAAATGTCGCCCCATTCCTACTTTCTCACATCCACTCTATTTGTGCTAGAGGTGGAAAACCTTTCTATTTCGAAGGGATGGTTACTTCAATTGCCATTGGTCTGAATTACGGTGCCGCTCTTGCAACCTTGCCTTCTATGGCACCGGCTTTGCTAACCTTGGACCACTACAAAGCCGCACACCTCATCTACGAGCGGGAAGACGGCAGATTCCACCCCGTAATCAGGAATACTGTCTATCAGAATATCATTTTGCCGAACAGGGACCGAATCGATCCAAGTAACCGAGTAAACTGGTTGTTCGACCCTGAAGTTCCCGCAGAGCCTGCACCTGCCCACAAAGACCAACCTGCATCCGCCGTAGACGATATACAAGAAGAGTTGGATAGTGCTTCGCCTGTCCACGACATCCCTGGATCCTCATATGCACCTCCTCCTATCAATCTTGAAGACATCCTCCGCGCCCTCCACATGCAAAATCAAATGAATGCGGCGCTTGAAAGGAGGCAAGCTGAGCAATTTGAGTCTCTGTGCGCCCAAAACGCTCAGATCTTGACTGGGCAGCGCAACATGAATGAGAGGTTAGATGAGGCGCTGTCAGAGCTTAAAGCCTTGAGGATAGATATGAACACCTATGGCTTCCAGGACACCGACGCTGAAGCCACTCCTACCAGACGCTCTCACACCAGGAGCAGAGGACGTGGTCACCAGTAGTTTGTCTTTCTTTAATTTCTATGTATTTTGTTATTTTTCTGTTTCATTTCTTTTCCTTTTGTTTTTGTAATTGTACTTCCCCGCATATATACCGCAACATTGAGGACAATGTCGGATTTTGTGTGGGAGAGGTACCTTTCAATCTTTAATAAAACTAGTAAATTCTTGCGATATGTCTCGATTCAAATTCTTCGCTTTACTTTGCCATACCGAAAAATTTTTATTTTCGCATTAGCCCGGCATACCTATTTTAATGAAATCCCAGTTGAGGAAGCCGAAAACGACATAACAAGATCGATACGGTTCTGTCACCGTAGACTTCCTGCTTATGCGATCCGTTTCAACAACCATTATACCGATATCTGGAGTTTCAAGTTCTAGAAGTAACCCCTAGTAGTTTATACTAGCAGTCAGCACTGTCTTGACACAAACCACGTGGAGAATCGATGAATATAAGTGTTTGATGCCTGATTCTAAAAATATCCTTCCTATGTCGCTGCTAAAAGAAAAGAAAATCTGTGTACCAAAATATACGGGCACATATAAGAGCTGAGCAAATAATGAAGGAATCCAGTGTTGGTTGGTTCAGAGGTATCTGGTTCTGAACTCGGTAGGGCGTGCTACGGCCCGATCCCCCACAACCTCCAATTTGGATGACATATGCAGGGTTGCCACATTCATGTACCAGACCCCGTGCTAAAGGATCAAAGTCACTAACCGGTTACTCCACTACGTGCGTGCTAAGGCAAATGGCTTAATGTGATTGCGCCAGAACGAAACCGGGTGAAATAGATACGAGGAACTCTGGGCAGAGTTATAACGGAACTGTTGGATAGCTCTTTTAAAATGGAAGTCTACGGGTAAGCTTATTGCTTGCGTCATTAGCGTATCTTTAGTGTTTTACTCAAGTATTGGCCGAGCCAACGAGGATTTCCCGAAACCACTTTAAAAATCCAAGGTATGTCATGCTTATGCGCTTGACGAAAACTTGTCCGACCTTTCGAATGACTATTTGCTTGAGGACAAGCAAAGGTTTAAGTATGGGGGAATTTGATAACGAGAAAACATATCGTATAATTAACATACTTTTTACTGATTTTATATTTCATTAAGTCGTCTAACCCCCGATTATTCTAAGATTATTTGTCTTTTTGCAGTTATAACACTTGTCGACTCAAACCGATGAAAAAGGACAACATGAAGAAGGCTAGACGAAAAACAAAGAGAAAAAGAATAAAAAAATACAAAGTTTGGACTTCTGGATCTGTGACGGGCGTAACACCCCACAACATAAGGAAACACTCGTCACACACACTTGACGAGCGTAAGGCACCACTTCAGCGTGTGACGACCGCCACCCACCTGTGACGACCATCACGCGCGTGAAGGTGGACGTTTTGCATGGATTGAAGACGTGGGCGTGAAGGGAAGACTCGTTCTCCCTTTTTCTACTGAATCTCCTATTTTCTTGCCACCACTATTACTGCTCCTACATTTTCTCCACGAAGACTTCATCAAGAATTCAAATTTAAACTGCTGATTTTTCCTGCTATATATATGAGTACCAAGGCACAGTTCAAGGGTCGAAGAATTTTACTCAGAGCAAATATTTATTTTATTTTACAGTTATTTCCAATTTGCTTGTTTTGGAATTATGTTTTCATTTCCTTGTAATTTTCATTCAAGCCTTAGTTTCTATTTTTAAGTGTTAATTCTTCTTTCAAGAATTAACACGAATTTCTTACTGCAAGTCAAGCTCGAAGATTGGATTACTGTATTACCTCAAGATTACTATAGCATCTTTAATTCCAGGTTTTTTATATTGCAATTATTATTTATTCAGTTTTTATAATATGCCAATTATTGCCATGAATTATATTTTAAACTCTATTGCTGTTAAGTTAATTATGTCTAGCTAAATTATTAATACCGGTATGTGACCGTAAGAACTGAAAGAATTCAATGATACCTTGGCCAAAAACATTTATAAAACAATTTCTGGTTTCCAATTTCCAAAATTAATTTAACTATCCTTGTCACGAGAGTGAGAGGTTAATTAACACGATTTTGCCACGAGAGTGGGAAATTAATTAAGGCAAGAACCTGCATGCGAGAGCTGGGGTTCAACCCAGATAGTGGTAACGAAGCATTGATTTTTAAATACACGAGAGTGTTTTAATAAATTAATTAAATTCAAATTGTTTTCAAAAAGTGTTATTAAATTTAAAGTGCATCCACTAGGTTTAGTAGCATGACTTATTTCATAAACACGAGAGTGTATGTCTCAGGTTTTTAAACAATTAGCTTTTACCGAAATACTTTATAGGCCAAGCGATTCATCGAATTCCCTAAGTCCGATTATCACATACCGGTATAATTAGTACTATTACTTTTAATTAAACTGTTTTCCCCCAAAATTCGAATATTCATCGCTTAGTTAGACAAACTGTAGCATTAGATCGTATGCGATTGATCCTCAGTCTCTGTGGGTTCAATAATCTTTTAAAACTAGAACGACTGAACTGTATACTTGCAGTTAGTATCTCGACAGACTTATAAAGTCCCGATCAACGATGTACAGGCGTTATTTCAAATCCTAAACAGTGGAGTTATAAGGAAGATAATCCCTCGTCAACCCCTTTGAGCCAAAGAAGTTGGAGTTTTTTCTTTTCACGCAAATTAAAAAAAAACCTTAATCACAACCTGGGGGCAGGGTAGTTTTCTCAGTTAATTCGGGTGCACAATGAATGGCATCAAAGAGGTCCTTCCAAAACAAAAGACGGTGATGGTTCCGTATAATCGTCAAGAGAGGAAATCATTATCTCTCGAAATAAAAGCCCAATAAGTCAAAACCTATGAAGGAGACTTAAGAAAAACTGGGGAATCTCGCTGATTGTAATCACAAAAGAAACAGTTCAGGCAAAAGACCGGGATAATAAAATAAAAAAGAAAGAGATCCTACAAACTCTCAACAAAAATGACTGCCTATTCAAAATAAATTATCAGTATCCGAACTGTCGCTAGAATATCATAGCAAAGACTCAAACAGGATCTAAATACACAATTAGCTGAGTTTAGGATCGAAGAACATCATGAAGAATGGGTGGGTACAAATAAAATTTGAGCCTTTATCCTTTGTTTCTTGAACCGTGAACCAGGCCACGTTATAACCCTTAAAAGTCCTAGCTGAAGCATGGGTTAGTTCGAAAGCATATTGTTACAAAAGGTATCCTGACTCCTGTAGGAGTTGCTTTAAATCCTGAGTTGACATCACACTTTACAAAATTTTCCTGTCTTACTGAAAAATGCATTTTCAAAAATTTCAAGACAGACATAAGCTTTGCATTCTTAAAATAACATTGTTTGCATATGACTATTTGTTCAACAACAGATAAATTTGCACGACGAATATCTAGTGAACAAAAATCTTCTCAACAAAAAGGATCACCTCAAGTGAAAAAAGCACTTCCAACCAAGGGGCACGACATGATCATTATCCATCATCTGGGGCAATTAAGTCAAGATTCAAGGAATCTCTCAAAGATGCCAAATAGCCAGGGGCAAATCTCCATCTGAATCACTTGGGGCATTGGACATGAATTCCAACAACGAATCTTGCATGATCAAATGAACTTCTTCTGGTATTATGGCAACACAACACTACCGACAGTGACAACTCCCTACACTCTGAGAGCGTGGACATAGTCAGAAAATACTGCATGTGAATAAAAAACCTCTAGGTCGACTGGCCTAGGCAAAAATAAGGGCATTCCGACGAACCAAAATGGTTCGGGCAAAAATTAGGGATAAAGAGAAAAATATGTACACCCGACAAGTCGAAAACCTGAAAAGGCGGCTTGGACAAAAAAGGGTATCCCGGTGGACTGAAAATCTAAAGAGACAGTCCAGGTAAAAGTTAGGGATTAAAGCGTACGACTATGTCCCGTCATCTCGTCACTTAGAAGACTTATCGTTCCAATCGGCAGTTACCAAGCACCTCATAGGTTGGGATAACACTCGATCCACAAGGCCTCCGCAGGTACCTTCTCCCGCAGATACAGGGGCAGAAAAATCTCGATGCAAAGCCATCGTCATATCCTCAGCATGTGTCCCAATAACATTCACTCCCCGTAGAGTAAGAGAAAGACATTGGTGTTAATTCTCCCCAGCTGAAGCTCGCAACCGCGAACGAATCGACAGTATTCTCCCCAAGTAGAGTTTGTCTACCATCAGCACTGGAGAATTATCCCCAGTAGAGCCTAAAAGATTATCCCCAGTGAAGTCTCCATTGGAAAATCATCCCCAGCGGAGTTCATTCCTTTCACAGATAGAAATTCAATCCCCAACAGGGTTCACTGTCACCAGCAACAGTAATTCATCCCCAGCTGAGTTTTATTTCTCCAAATCAGCAGATCTTCTAGCAGAGTATATACTCCCCACAGAGTCATTTCCTCGTTATTCCATTCCCTAGCGGAGTTATTCTCTCCTGTAGGATTATTCTCCCAATCATCTTCGGTCGTTATCTCCAGCGAGTGAAACTCTTTATTCTCCAACAACAGTCAGGGATTTATTTTCCCAAACTCGGACGTACCACAATGGCATTTCATGTTCATATATCACGACGTGCGCATACATATTGCATATAACATAATTTCATTTATTTTGAGAATATCATTATACATTGCATGTCATGCATCATATATAATTAATCATGTACCTTTTCAGGAAAGATGGTTATCATCAACAACTTCTTGCAAGTTCAAGATTAACTCCGGAAACTAAACAGACTTTACACGGGTTCGTCACGAAGCAATCTTACACGGGTTTCTCCTAAATACAGCTTTACACGGGTTCGTCACAAAGTAACCTTACCCAGGTTCCTCCTGAAGTTTTACATAAACTTATCACAAAGTAACCTTACCCAGGTTCCTCCTGAAGTTTTACACGAACCTAACTTATCACAAGGTGACCTTACCCAGGTTCCTCCTGAAGTTTTACACAGACTTATCGTGAAGCAACCTTACCCAGGTTCCTTCTCGGTCCCGATGTAGTTTCACCCAGACTCACCCTGAAGCAAGGAACTCATGTTGTCAGATAAAAAAAATGTGCAAGTAGTTCAAGTTTGAAAGCACACAAGTCACACAAACAGCCTTAAGTTTAGGCTTGCATGGGGTCTAGGTATTACCCTCTTGAAGTCCAGTTGGTTCAACCTATCCTAATAATAGTAACCGGGTTTTAGAGGTTCTCAATATCACTGACCATCCTCGATCGGTCATAGTTCCAGTTTAGCAATCTTTTCTTGCAGCCGGAACCATCGCGAGAGTATGGTCTCAATGAGTGTAGCATACTGCTACTTTTTATGGCCAAGTTGGTCAATTATAGATTCTAAGGTCAGTTGATGCTTAATGACCCATTAGCAGCCCCATACTCTCCTTGCTCCTCCACAAGGGATATCGGTACCAACTAATGTGTCACACCAATGTAGCTACTGCTTCAACCGTATCAGTCTACATTGTACAGTTCCCTCACAGTCTATTGCTACTTACCTAAATGGTATCCCCAAATCCAGGTTAGGATCTATAGTAACTCCGATACGAAGCCCACAAAGATAAAGCAATTAAATCAAACAATAGAAAACAATATGATGAACTAATCCTAAGGTACAACCCACTTATTAATTCCCCAGCAGAGTCGCCAGTTCTGTGATACGGTGGCCAGAACCAGGACGTGTTTCCCTATTGTTTAAGGAATTTGCTGGTTTGCATTTTGCGTTTGTGTTCGTAAAATGTCGCGGTAAGCAAGAGTCGCCACTGTCTTTTATTTTATCCAACAAGGAAAGGAAAAAAGCACAGAAAAATTCCTTTTTTTCGAGATATTTCTGAGCACGGGGGGTAGATTATAGAAAGGGAAGGTATTAACACCCTTTCTATCCGTAGTTATCTACGGGCTCTTAGTACTTGCTCATCACTTTTAAAATTGTTTTCTTTGTGTTGTGTGATTTGAAAAGCTTTTGTTTTGACTTCGATTTAACTCTTGCTTCTGTCTTCAAGAGTGTAATGAAGTGTTTTTGAACACTTTGTTTGTAAAGGAGTGTAAGTGTGAAAAATTTGTTTTGATTGAGCAAGCACTTAAGAATTAATCTACCTACTCGAAAAAAGAATCGTTCTGTATTCGTTTCCTTTAGACAATGATATCCCACTATTAGTGAGTAGGTAACACCGTCGTTGGAGTTTTGAGGGTCAATTCAAAAGGGATGTACCGTCACTAAAGCAATGTTAGGACGTCTTAGTAATAACCCTAATGTCTTAGATCAATTATTCGAGGCAACAATTCCGAGGCAACCGTTCCGAGGCAACTTTTCCGAATCGGGACTTTGATCTTTGTTTAGACAAAAGGACGACCATTAAAACATCCTATACTTAATGATCGTTTACCAAAGGCAGCCAAGTGGGAATGTACCCTAGGATTGCGCATGTGCGAGTGATTCAATTTTAGATTATTTAATCTTTTAACATTTAGGGTGATCTAACTGTTTTAAAATTAACCATACATTCTTGTCATGCATCCTATTATCATACATCTAACAATTAATAATTTGCGGAATTTAAAGTGTGGAATCTAAACTACGCTATTACAAGGCTTCGAGTATTTACATAGCCAAAAACAAACCCTTTGAAAAATAAAACGATGAAAAGAATTAAACGTCCTAATTAACTATTACAAACTGTAGGTAGTTACATCAATATGATAAAAATAATAACAATAAAGCGCGCGAGGAAAATTAGATCGACGAGAAATTAGGGTTTTGACCCTTCTAACCTAATTTAAAAGAAAAAAATGTTTTTGTGTGTTGTTTTTAATAAAAGAAATAAGTTTTCTAAATTAAATATGCAATTAATTAGTTAATTAAATTATTTAATGAAAATAATTAGATGACCTATTTTTTATGTTTTTGATTATTTTTAAGAAAAGAAAATAATTAAATTAGAAATAAAACCTATTTGTTCTAATTAATTTTAATTATGTACAAAAAGAAATCAAAGTTATCTAAATTAATCAAACCTAATTAATTAAAATTTTTAATAAAAATAAATATCTTAAATTTAATTGGATAGAAAAATATTTTTGTGATTTTTTTAATAAAAAGAAAATTATTTGATTGGTTAGTAAATAAGTAAATTAAATCAAATGAAATAAATGAATAAAAGAAAAGAATGGAGAAAGTAGTTTGGACCTGCATTCAGTAGTTTGAGGAGGTGCAAATAGCAAGCTTTTAGCCCAGGCCCAAAGGTGTCCACGTTGACTGGCATAATCACATGCTTTGAGTTGACTAGGCTTCATGGTGTTCTCCCCTTGGTGGCCCTCAGATTTGGATCTCAAGCCACTTGGCACGCTGGATTATGGGGACGTATGATACTCCTTGGCTTAGTATGCACATGAGATTACCTGAAAGAAATTAAGAAAAATGCATTTGGTGGAGGCAGGGGTCGAACCCCTGACCTCAAGCTTCCAGCGCCTTAAAGCTTGTCTGGCTACCACTGCATCACTTTGTATTTGTTGTACATAATATAAACAAAAATTATTATAAAATAAACAAGCGAAATAAATAGATATTAGCGCGAATTTTCAAATGAGCGAATGATGGCTGGCCACGTATCCGTCTCCCTCCCTGCACTGTTGGTAAAAGTTGGGACACTTTTACCTACGGACATATATCCGTAGCTATAGGCTTGCACATTCTCAAAACTCAACACAAGCATGTTAAATAACAATGAAGGCCATGGACATCTTCGTCTAGTCTTGCTGAACACATTGGTGGCCTTTTCATGGCCTAATATGAATGAAATTAAATGATGCAGAAAGCTTTCAAATGTTCCATGGATCAAGAATCTATAATTAATTCATGCTAACAATGCCTAAATCGTGCTAACCGAATTCAAAATTTCATGGATATCGTGATGGACTAACAACGCTTTTGGTTACTGGAAAGGCTTGGTTCTTGATTGCTTTAGCTTGCCGACACTCCCAGGAATCGATTGGGATCACTAGAAGGCCTTGAGGATGCATGGAAATAGGAATTCGATCTTGCACTTTTTCTTGATTTTTTCAAGTTTTTGTTCTTGATGTTGCGCCCTTTTTCTAACCTCTTTTTTGGTCTGCACACACTCCTTATGCATTGAGGAGTGAATTAGGGTTGAAAGAATGATCACAATCTCCTTCCATCAATGCTTTTGATTTTTGATTTGATTCACTTTGAAACCTTTGGCCTAATTCAATCTTTTTGTGCACCTAATGCTTTTACACGAATTTGAATACTTGCCAACTGGATTTGAGACCTGAAACAAGTATAAAATCTTGAGTTTTCAATGCTTTAGATTTTCTCATGATTTATTTTGATTAAAAATGATTTAAATCAAATAAAATCAAAATAAATAATAAAAACATGATAATGACAAGTGGCAAGGGCTAGAGCTCGTGGAATATGTTTCCAACTCAAAACAAGTGAAAAAGATTGGGCCCATTTGGCAAAATTTGAAGTTTTAGGCATAATTGACTTTTGGCAATTTTGTAAAAAATGTTAACTTAACCAATGCATAACTTCCTCAATTTTGACTCTTTGGAGGTGTTCGTGGACTTTTTAGAAATCTTGAGATGTCCTCTAAGCAACCCTTTTGGTCTTATCTGAATTTGATATTCCATGCTCATGTATGAAGCTTTGAAAAAAAGGTGTTTTTGTTGACTTTTCAAAATGACCTATAATGTCCAAATTCATAACTTCTTGTGGGTGCATATTTTGAACTTGGGAGATGAAGATGAATTGTAGGGAATTTTATCCTCTTAAAAATGAGATTTGGATGGGTCATTTCTCATAAAGTATGATAAAGTTATGCTTGGTCAAATTTGAGTTGACTTTTCCTACAGAACCCTAATTTAGCAACTTTTGGTTCTTGAGGAATTATGAGCAACCCTTGATGAATCATGATCAACCCTTGATAAAATGATGAAATACACTTCAAAATGAGGATTTTGACCAAATATCTTGAAGTTTGACTGTATGTAGGCCACAATTGACTTTTGCCCTAGCACAGTCGATTTTTGGGCCTTTGAGCCGTTGACTGAGCAAACTTCCTCTGTAGGGCTTGAAACTTGACATGGATGATCTTGAGAACATATTAGGACAATGTTTAGAATTTGGGATCCCTTGGACTCAAGTAACTTGATGCAACATGAAACCCTAATTTGAAGTAGACTGCCTTAGGAGGGAGCTTGTCTGGTCAACCCTTGGACTACCTTGAGCAACTTGGGGATCTTTCTTGAAATGTTTTGAGAAATATGGGAGGGAAAATTTTTGGGTACAACAACTCCTTAATAGATATTTATCATGCCCAACTTGTCTATCAAATGCTCAAAGGTAGATCTTGCCAAAATTTTGGCTAGGATATCCGCAATTTGCTGAATTGAAGTCACAAAAGGTAGACATATGATTTCAAAATCTAACTTCTCCTTTATGAAGTTTCAATCAATCTCAATATGCTTGGTTCTGTCATATTAAAATAGGTTATGAGCTATGCTAATAGAAGCTTTACTGTCAGAGTATAATTTCAATGGAAGCTCAATTTTCATCTTAAGTTCTTTTAGGACTCTAAGGATTCATAATCATTCACAAATACCTTGAGACATAGCTATAAACTCGACTTCTGCACCACTTCTTGCTACAAATCATTATATCTTACTCCTCAATGTCACAAGATTACCCTAAACATAAGTACAATATCCCTAGGTAGATATTTTATATATCTCTGACTGAATCTGCTCAATCAACATCGGTGAAGATAGACACGTTTATTTCACTAGTCTTCTTAAAAATTAAGCCTTTTCCAGGACTTCCCTTCAAATATATCAGTATCATATTGACACGCTCAAGATGTTCCTCGAAAGGAGAATGCATAAACTAACTTACTACACAAATTGAGAAAGTAATATTAGGTCGGGTGTGTGACAAATGAATTAGTTTCCCAATCAATCTCTGATATCTTCCATTATCAACAGGAACATTACCTTCTACACAAAGTTTAACATTAGGATCCATAGGGGTATATGCAGGATTACAACCACTCTTCATGTTTCTTTCAATAAGTCTAGAAAGTATTTCTGCTGTGAAACCACAATACCATTTTTTGACCGAGAAACATCCATACCAAGAAAATATCTCATAAATCCCAAGTCATTAATTTCAAAGTGTACTTCCAATTTATCTTTTACTCTTTCCATTTCCTCTATATCATCTCCAGTAAGGACAATATCATCAACATAAACAATCAGGGAAGCAACTTTTCCATCGTGGGAGAACTTTGTGAACAAGGTGTTGTCAACCTGTCCTTGAATGTACCCTTGTATATTCATGGACATAGTGAATTTTTCAAACCAAGCTCCAGGGAAATGCTTTAATCCATGCCAAGACTTATTTAGTTTGCATACGTTCGATCCAAATTTGTTTTCTAAGCCAAGAGGAATGTCCATGTATACTTATTCTTCTAGATCACCATTGAGAAAGGCATTCTTAACATCTAACTAATGTAAGGGACTATCCAGGTTAACAACAAGAGATAGAATAATTATGACATTGTTTAATTTTACAACAGGAGCAAATGTTTCTGAGTAATCTCTATCATAGATATGAGTAAAACCTTTAGCCACCAAGTGAGCCTTGTATATTTAAATTGACCCATATGAATTATACTTCACAGTAAACACCCATTTACATCCAACTGTCTTCTTGCCATCTGGTAGTGTCGTAACACTCCAAGTTTTGTTCTTTTCAAGAGCTTTCATCTCCTCAAGTACAACTTCCCTCCACTTTCGAATTTCTAGAGCATCCTAGACTTTTTTTTGAAATTTCTACACTAAACTACTTTGAGGTGAAGGCATACATATATGAAGACAAATTTTAATATGATATAAAATTAGACATGAGGTGTTTAGTACAAGATCTAACAGGTTTTCTAATGGCAACATAATATTCTATATCAGGATACAAAATACGACTTTCAGAAACATATATGGACTTACCTTTCCTATTCTTAAAAGGTTAATCATTCCCCGGTTCAGATTCTTGACAGTGTTGAGATGTGGACTCATCCCTTCCTTTGTGGTGATTTTTACACAAAAAACATCCCTTTCCAAATTTTGTTTCCTAATTTAAATATGTTTTCTTGAAGTGACATTAATTTGTGGCATTTCAATTAGATCATCATTATCATCGTTTTATGGATTCTCAATGTTTTAAACATGAGAAAATGTAGGCTCAGATTCACAATGTTCCTTACTCATAATAAAAGTAGGATCAGATAAAGAATCATGGCCATTTTCTGTTGGTGCAGAAGTATAAGTCTCATAACTTTGTGGTACAGGAAAAGATAAATTTGTGAAGTCAAGCTTCCCTATGTTGAATATGTTTTGATGAAGACAAAGCTTTTAGTATCAAAGAAGGAAAAGACGAATCTCAAGATATAACATAATGTTCAAGGCTTTATAATCAAAGGAATTAAACTTCAAGAAGATATAATGATACAGGGGCTAGATGTACTCTCGGATTGTGAGGGGAACTAGGATAAATTTATGGTGTTATTTAATTTTCCGCATTTACCACTTTCATCACGAATCATAACCAGAAAAAAAAAAGAAATATATCTCTAAAAACCAGAAAGAATTTATTACACATAATTCACCCCCTCTTAGGCGCACTCTTAAGCTTACAATTTAAATCATAGTAGCTTATAGGTAACTTGTTCCTACATATCCATAATGGCTTTCGCAAATGTAAATATGGTTTTCAAAGACGGTGGTACAAATAACAAGCCTATTTTGTTTTGTAGGGAATATTTTGATTTCTGAAAAATACGCATGAAGGCGCATCTGGAATCTCAAGGAAAAGAAGTTTGGAAAGAAGTTGTAGATGGTCCATTCGTTCTTACCAGTGTTGTCAATGGTGTTGGCACTCCCAAGCCCGAAAGTTTAGAGAATGAAGACGATGAGAAAACATTATCTATGACAAGAAAACAATAAATCTTCTTGAAGGAGCACTTAGCATGGATAAATTCTTTTGTATTTAGGTAGCAAAATAATAAAGGAAATACGTGATACATTAGTGGAAACTCATGAAGGAACCTCCGAAGTTAAAAAACAAGATGACACTTTGAGTCAAGAGTACGAGATGTAGCCCCGAGATTCAATCCTCGACTTGAAAAAAAGATTCATGCATTTAACAAGTCACTTGAAAGCACTTGGTAAGATTATTACTACCGATGAACTTAATCTTAAAGTGCTTAGATCTTTAACCAGGGAATGACAACCAAAAGTGACAACAATATCCAAGAAGAAAAATCTATCCAAAATGACTTCTGCAACATTGTTTGGAAAACTTCAAGAATATGATATGAAACTTAGAAGACTTGAAAAACATGAAATTTAAGTAAAAGATTCAAAATACATTGCCTTAAATACGAGATTAAAAAATTATGGTAGCAATCAAGAGGATGAGTCCAATAGTGATGAAGATGATGATCTTATAAAGAAGTTTGAAAAGTTTCTAAGAAACGAAAGAAAAAAGGAGATCATTAAAAGGGAAGTACCAACAAGAAAGGTTACATACTTTGAATGTGGAGAAAAAAGACATGTTAAAAGTGAATGCCCTACACTTGAAAATAATAATAAATACTTCAAAAAAAAGAAGGACAAAAGGCCAAATAAAGAATATGTAGCATGTGATGACAATGAAATAAGTTCATCTTCAGATGAAGAACATGTAAATCTTGCATTGATAGCAACACATGATTCTGGTGATGAAGAAGAAGAGGTTAGTAACAAAATATATTCTTATGATAATGATTATCTAGGGGATATTGATAAATTACTTAATGAATGTAGAATTCTATATAAAACGGGTCAGCACAAAAGAAACAAATTTTATGTCTTGAAAAAAAGATTGACACCATGGAAAAAGATTTTGAAGTTGAAAAACAAACTTTTATTGAAAAAGAAAATAATAATTTTACATGGAAAGAGTGTGATTCACTTTCTTTTCAAATTGTAGAATTAAAAAGAGTTCTTGAAAGATATGAAAAAGGACAAATTGGTTTAGATGGTGTCCTTAGTCAACAAAGATATTCCAATGATAAAAGTGGACTTAGTTATTCTAATTTTAACAAATCAAGTACTAGTAAAACTATCTTTGTTAAGGCAAGTGACTAATCCACCCAAGAGAAAGTGAATAAAGCACAAAAAGTTCATCATCATCCTAATAAGAGTTTTGTTAATAAAAATTCTTATGTTCCTAGATGCTAGATATATAAGTAATTTTGTTCATACATGCTTTTATTATGGAATAATTGGTCATACACCTAATGCTTGCTATGTAAGGAACTTCAATGTGGCAAATGAGCATTATGTGTGGGCCAAGAAATGAAATAATTATGAAGGACCCAAGGCACATTGGATATCAAATAAAACTTAATTTATTTTGTAGGTTTGCTTGAAGACCACTACAAATATATGATATCTTGATAGTGGTTATTCTAAGCATTTGACATGAGACATTGTCGTACCCCAAATTTTCCCTACCTGTTACTTTTGTCTGGCTTAGTGTAACACAATGGGAGAACTGACTTGGGTGTTTTGCGTTTTATCACAAATTTTGCGGATAGCAAGAGTCGCCATCGACTTTTCTTTTATCCAATAAGGAAAGGGTGAAAAGAACAGGAAATACCTTTGAGATATTTTCTTGAGTTCGGGGGGTAGGGTATGAAAAGGGAAGGTGTTAGCACCCTTTTCATCCGTAGTTATCTACGGGCTCTTAGTTGCTTGCTAGATCACTTTTGCTTTGTTTGAAATGTGTTTGGTGATGAAAGTTTGAAAATATTTTGAAAACGCCTTTGTTGCGACAAACTTTGTAATGATTCTCGTCTCTATAAGAATATATATAAAGTGTTGGTTTTGAAAATAGTTCAAAGAGATGTTTGTTTTTGAAGATATTTTGAAAGTGTAAGTGTGAAAATGGTTTTAGCTTGTGAACAAGTAACTACGAGCGTCCTACCTACTCAAAAGGTATATGTTCTTTTCCTCCTCCTTTAGATGTTGCTATCTTACCATTTATTTGGTAAGAAACCCCATCATTGGATGTGAAGGGACGGGCGTGGGTCAATCGTGTAGTCATAGAAGGCAACTTATGAGACATTTTAGCAATTTTTGTAAGGGACTAGATCATTTACCGGAGGCAACATCGAGGGACATCGAGGTACTACAATCTTTTTTATTGAGGGTCTTTGCTAAAATGCCCATATTTGAGGGACATGACTATTTTCCGAGGCAACAAGCGAGGTTACCCTAGAGGCGCACGTGTGTGAATAGTGTGTTTGATTGCATACATTTTTGTCTTTGAAATTAGGGTTTTATAACAGTTGATTTTATCTTTCCATACACACCCTAATTACTAACAATTTATATTAAAGAGGTAAATTGCAAAAATTAAAATCCTAGGATATTACATCATTAAGGGATGGGGGATACAAATGTACAAATAGGGATTGCAAGAAATTAAACCTAAATATACAAGAAATGACATGAATATAATGTACAAGAAATATAAAAAGAAATGGATTTTGCTTTGGATTTTTGTTAGGAAAATTGTTTTGACCTAATTAATCTAAAGGGATATGATTAATAAAAAATAGGAAAATTAATCCTAAGTTAAAAGGAAATCAAATTAATCAAGAAATCATTTTTAGGTTTTTTATTGAAGGCTTTTAGTTAATTAAAATAAATATGAAAATATTTATAAAAAAAACCAGCGCAAAAGAGAGAAAAAACAAATCTTTCGACATCATGTGTCGAAGCATGTTTCGAAGCATGCTTATATGCATCGAACGTATCCTTCTTTCGACCCTATAATTCCAAATTGAAGCATAATGTTATGTGTGATGCGGTGGGAGTACTGACTTGGGATTTTGCGTTTGTGTTCGCAAATGTTTCGGTTTAGCAAGAGTCACCACCGACTTTTTATTTTATCCTAAGGAAAGGTCAAAAAGCACAGGAAAGACCTTTGAGATGTTTTCTTGGGTTCGGGGAGTAGATTATAGAAAGGGAAGGTATTAGCACCCTTTCTATCCATGGTTATCCATGGGCTCTTAGTTACTTTCTTAGGTCACTTGCTTTGCTTTTCAATTGTTTGAAATGGTGTTCTTCAATTGTTTGAAATGGTGTTCTTCAATTGTTTGAAATGGTGCTTTGTGTGTGATTTTGAAAGATGTTTTGAAAAGAGGTCATCGTTGTGGTAACCTTTGTAATGATTCTTTTTTGAATGTATACAAAGGTGTTTTTGTCTTTTGAAAAGTTTTCAATGTTTGAAAGTAGGGTTTTGAAATTGTGTGGTGAAGTGTGTTTTGAAGATAGCAAGGATGTTTTGCAAGCTTTTGATCAAGTAACTAAGAGTTGTCTACCCTATTTTACTCAAAGATCTTTCTTATGTTTTTAACCCTTTTAACAGTGTTGTTTCACCATTGTATTTGGTGAACAACCTTGTGTTAGGATGTTAAACGGGACAGGCGCGGGTCATCGTATAAACCATGATAGCAATAGTGTCAAGCATTTTTGGCAATTTTCTTGAGGGACTTGATCATTTTGGTTTAGGCAACTCAAATAGCGTCATCGAGGGACTATGATCTTTTGTTTTGTTTTTGTTTTTCCAAAGTACTTGACATGCATACCATGACCCATTTTTGAAGGCAACAAGTGGATTGTAACCCTAGGAGTGCAAGTTTGCATTGTGTTTGTTTTTTCATGCATTTTTGTCTTTAATTAGGTCAAACTATTTGTTGGTTTTGATTTCACATATAAACCCTAATTCTCTAATCATGGCATAATTGAAAGCTTAAAGGTGCGAGAATTTAAATTCTACACTATTACAACATGATATAGGGAGGGGGTACAAATTTGAATAGGGGATTATTTTGCAAGAAATTAAACCCTAAATTATTACAACCAAATTGAATTTGCAAGGCATAATATTTAAATGTATAATATTTAAATAAAATACAATAAATAAAAATTAGATAAAATGCATTATGCAAAAACAAAGGTTTTTTATGTATGTAAAGTATCTTTAAATGGAAAGAAAGGTAAAGAAATAAATAAAAAGTTAATTTTAATTAATTTTTTAGGGTAAACCCTAATTTCTTAAAGAAATGATATTATTTATTATTTATATACAAAAGTGTATCAATATGTACAAAAATAGAAGTATATTGAAAAAAAATATTTTTTAGTATAAAATATCAATAAAAATAAAAGTGTATTATTTTTGTATTTTTTATTCTATGCTTTTAATAAAATAAAGTATATATGGGTATATATATATATATATATATATATATATATATATATATATATATATATATATATATATATATATATATATATATATATATATATATATATATATATATATATATATATATATATATATATATATATATATATATATATATATATATATATATATATATATATATATATATATATATATATATATATATATATATATATATATATATATATATATATATATATATATATATATATATATATATATATATATATATATTAAATATATTAAGTGTGTAAAAAATAAAATAAATTATTTACAAAAATGTATATATTTCAAGAAAATATTTTCAAATGTGAATAAAAATAATAAATGAAAATAAAAGTATTTTTTACATTATTTTTAAGTTTTATCAAAATAATATAAAGTATTTAAACATTTTAATGTTAGAAATAACTAAAATAAATACCAAATAAATGTAAAAATTTATGAAAATATTTTTTAGGCATTTTTTATATTTGAAAATAAAATAATAAAGTCAGAAATGGAATTAAAATGCAAAAATAACAAATATACAAAGAAATGGGCTGGGGGTGTGAAACTGAAAATGGGGGTGTCAAAAGTAGGAAGTAGTCAGGCCCAACCCAGCTACTTCATCTTCTTCCTCTGTCCAACAGAAATTTGAAAAACGCGCGCATGCCTGTACAAACTTATATCTCCTGTATTTGTGATCTTTTGACATAACTCAAAACATGAAACTTGTAGAGCATCAAATCACGAATCTAACCATATAAAAAACTTAAGCTAACTCTCAAAGACCAGAGAGAATTTCTCTGGCCCTAATTTCTAACCTAGTTTTTTCAGAAAGTTCATGGATGAAATTCTCCTAGCACGATTAATATAAATGAAAACTAAGCACATGTATGGTTTCAGGGAAATGAATACAACATCTTTCATTCACAAACCTAAGTCTAAATGCTCTTAAATAGAGAGATAGAAGTTCATGAAATACCTGTTTCAGTTGAGTTCGAGATGGACAATGCAGCAACTTTCAATGGGGCCTGAGGTTCTTTTGAGCTTGCTTGATGTCCCCTGAACCTTTCCCAATGCTTAGTTTGTTTTGAAGTGGCCTGAATCGTGCTACAGAACTCAACCTGTAAAGCTTCCAAACAAAAATGGTGATGTATTTAAATGGAGTTACAACAACTTGTGAATGGTCTGGACAACTTAGGTATATTGTTTAGAATGTGTTTGAAGTGATTTTGGACAAAACGCACGAGGGGATTTGATTGTGGCTTGTGATTTATAGAACTGGCCCTGTTTTGCAAGCTTTTGTGGTTTTTGAGTATGAGGAGGTTTGAGAGGTCAAAGGCTCGTGCTTCTGGCTTGCAAGGATGTGAGAAACTTGTTTTACAACTTTGCTTGAGTTCAATATATCAGATGTATGAGTTATGAACTTTTGGCCATTTGACTTGTTTTGAAAGCAAAGTTTGAAGTGAAATGAGATAGGCATGTACAGGCTATCTCCAAGCATGAACCAACTCCTTGTACCTTTGCCTAAGTTTGTGGAACTTGTTTGCTGCAAGGAAAGAAGTTCAAAGCTCAAGAAAGACAACTTTGCAAAAGTTATGCTTTATGAAAATGGAAGTGTGATCTTTATGCCCAAAATGGAATTATTCAATGTACAATGCTCCCTTGATCAGAACAATGCCTCTAACCAATGTATTTGCACTCAATTTTTGAGTGTTGAAGGGTTTAGAGACCTGTAATTATGTACTAAGCTAGTTTGGTCAGATTTGCAACTTGGTATGAACATGTATTGGCCATGGTTACAAAGTGAGTTTTTGCCAACTTCAAGCATTCGATTCTCCCTAACCACAAAGGTGTTTGAGGAGTTCTTGGACAATTTGGAAAGCTTGCAACATGTATTATAATCTATATTTGAAATGAAACTTAAGAATCCAAGTGGAACTATGTGAAAAATGGCCGAGAAGATGGGTCAAAATCCTGCCTAAATTAGGTCAAAAATTCTCTAAGTTAAAAGTTTTAGGGACCCTTGTTCCAAAAATCATAACTTGAGATCCAAGCTTATTTTGAGAAAACTTTGTGAATCAAAGTTTTAGACTTTATGATGTAATAAAACTTTCATTTTGTAAGTTTTGTTTGAATCCATTTGCATCTTGGTGAAAATGTGGGACAAAGTTAGGAAAAATTAAGAAACTTTCATAACTTAGAAAATTTCTAAGTTATCAAATTTTTCCATTTTAAACCCTAATTTACAATTTTGGGTTTCTTGATGAACAAGTTTCATAATTTTACATGTTTTGATGGAAAATGACTCCTGGCACTTGATTTTGACCAAAAAGTCAAAGTTTGACTTTTCAGTGTACAATCAAATTTTGATCAGTTTACTGAAAAATTCATATGTCAATCCTATGCATTTGAGATCCTTTGAACTTGTTGAATGGGTAAAGACAATGCAATTGAGTACTTGTGTCAATGGTTGAGCTTGTTTTGCCATTGGTTAGGTCAAACAGTCAAAAATTGCCTTTGTGCAGTCAAACCCTAAAAATGACTATTTTGCCCTTTTGGTGATCTGATCAAATTTCTTGTGGAATTATGATCCAAAATTGATCAAATGGATCATATGAGTTCATAATGTTGATGTGGGTCAATATTCATGAGATTAGACTGTCAATTGGGCACAGTTGACTTTTTCCCCAATACAACTGATTTTTAGGTCAACTGTCCAATTCACTGGGCAAAAATTTGATCCAAGGCTTGAAACTTAGTATGGACAAACTTGTGAGTCCAAAATGAAGTATGAAAGTCACTTTGGGCATTGTAGGTCAAAACATCCCTGTGCAAACTCAAACCCTAATTTAGGTCAACAGTGCAAGGAGGTGTCTTGAGCAGAGCAAACCCTAGCTTGATCTTAAGTTCCAAGAGTCTTGTGATGAGAAATGTTGATGAAATGGGAGGGAAAATTTTGGGGTACAACAGTTTCCCCTGTTCAATCTTCTTGAACCTGAAGAGTTAGATTGGCAAGTTTGCCTTTCGCGACTCGAAGGTAAAAAGAGGATTGGACACTAGAGTACCCGTAAATTTGCACTCGTCAAAATATAGCTGAGTAAATGGGCTTAAAGATGTCATTTAGAGATGGTGGAATCTTGCTGGAGATGGGCTTAAAGATGCCATCCAAGAATGTTTGTTGAATTGCAATGTTGTGGGTCAGAAGAATGAGCATCAAAATGGTATCCGTGTCTAGAATGCATTTGAACTGTATCTGGAGACTGAGTCTGTATGAGCAAAAGAATGGCGTCTGTGTCTGGAGCGTATCTGAGCTGTAACTGTATTTGAACTTTGAATGAATATCAGAATGACTGCCGTGTCTGGAGTATATCTGTATTGTATCGGATTGCTGAAGTCTGAATGAGTAGTAGAATGACCGTCGTGTCTGGGGTGTATCTGTACTGTATTTTGACTTGAAATTGTGAATGAGTAATAGAATGACCGCCGTGTCTGGGGTGTATCCATACTGTATCAGGAAAATTGTTAATGATAGCCTTTTAATCTTATCCTGAAAAGGGTAAAATGTTAGCTAAAACACAAAGTTATGTTGCATGATATGTATGATACAATGAACTGTGTTTCATCAATATTTATGATATATGAATGTAATGGATGTGCATGTAAGTTGAGTAGCTGTCTTGCTGAGGCAAATAAATCCTTGGCTGCTGCTGGGGATTGAAATCTTTGACTGCTGCCGGGGAAAGAAATCTTTGACCGATGTTGAGGATTCAAAACTCTTTGATTGCTGAAGATGAGAGATCCTTGCTGACTGCTTGGGGATTAAAGATCTCTGTTTGTTTGAGAAGGAGAAATCCTGGGACCACTGCTGGAGATTGAAAATCCTCGGTGATTTGTGGGGATTAATAAGGCCTTTGACAACTTCTGCAGGGAATGAGAATCCTTCATGACTTTCCTGGGAAATAGGGAAAATTCTGAAAATCTCTACAGGGGAATTAAAACCTGGGAGGCTTCTGCTTGGAGAAATGAGACCGAGAATCTTTGATCTTGCTGGGAGATAACTTTGTGGAGATAACTTTGGAGGCTTCTGCTTGTATGCCAAACTACTGGGGAATCATCCTAGTTGGGGATAAGCCAAGAAGTTAACTGTTATCTGCTTGGTTCTCAGACTTTTAAGATAGCCTGCTGGGGAAATTGAGGGAAGTTGAACAGTTCCCACCGGGGGTTGATAGTTGGAAATTTGACTTCGCTGGGGAAGAAGGTTTAAAATATTTTGGCTCCGTTGGGGATAGGTATTTCAGGGTTTTCGGGCTCCGCTGGGGATCTTGAATTTTAACTCCGCTGGGGACACCTACTTTAAGACTTTGGCTTTGTTGAGGATCTGAATGGTGCACTGTAGGGGATTTCCTCTGGAATGGCACAAAGATATCTTCCTACACCTTCAACCTACCAGTGATTATCCTCTCTCAATTTCGTTTTATTTGTAAGCAGTGATTATATTCAAATGCATATGCCTATTTAACAAAACTTTGGACGTTTTCAAATAAAAACATAAGTGTAAAAAGAAAAGAAAGGCAAGCAAATTTCTGCACTTTAAAGTATTTTTGTATTAACTTTTGTAAGTATCTTTATACAAAGGAGACGGACATCCTAGTAAGAGAATGTTATCGTAAAAATTGAAAATTTTTATACAAGAGAAAGATGGCTATGTGTAATAATTCCATGGGGTTCCCATTCTGCTATAGCCTTCACAACTCCGAGTATCTTGTCCATTCGCTACTTCGTCCGCCGATGATTGGATTGATCAGAAGCTTGGAGCTTTGTTGGTGAGGAGATTGTTCTTAAAGCGATCCAACGAGACATAGTCATACGCTTTAATTCCCTAACTTTTGCCTGGACCGCCCTTCCGGGTTTTCGATCCACCGGGAAACCCTTTTTTGCCCAAGTCGCCCTTTTGGGTTTTCAATTAGCCGGGTGTACAAATTTTTTTTGTTTTATCCCTAATTTTTGCCTGAACCGCCCTTTCGGGTTTTCGATTCATCGGGATGCCCATTTTTGCCCAAGTCGCCCTTTCGGGTTTTCAACTTGTCGGGTTATTTTATGCGTAGTATCTTTTGACTATGTCTGTGTTCGCAGGGTGTGGAAAGTCGTCGCCGTCCATGGTGGTCAGAATCATTGCCCCCCCAGAAAAGATGCTCTTGATCACAAATGGTCCTTCGTAAGTAGGAGTCCACTTGCCCCTGGGATCACCTTGCGATAAGATGATCCGCTTAATTACAAGATCTCCGACTTGATATACCTGATGCCTGACTTTCTTGTTGAAAGCCTTGATCATCCATTTTTGATACGTCTGACCATGACAAACAGCAGTAAGTCGCTTCTCGTCGATCAAATTAAGTTGGTCAAGCCGGGTCTGAATCCAATCTTCTTCACTCAAACCGGCATCCTTCATAATCCTCAAGGAAGGAATCTGAACTTCCATAGGTAGAACAGCTTCCATGCCATATACTAATGAAAAGGGAGTTGCCCCTGTTGAAGTACGTGTCGTGGTACGATATCCATGCAGAGCAAACGGTAACATCACATGCCAGTCTTTATAGGTGACTGTCATCTTTTGAATGATCTTCTTGATATTTTTATTCGCGGCTTCAACAACACCGTTCATCTTCGGTCGGTAGGGAGATGAATTGTGATGATAAATCTTGAACTGTTCCCATAGAGCGGTGATCATAGTGTTGTTCAAATTTGCACCCTTGTCTGTGATGATCCTGTTGGGGATACCATACCGGCATATGAGGTTCTGCTTGATGAAGCGGGCAACCACATTCTTTGTAACTGAGGCGTAGGAAGCTGCTTCGACCCACTTGGTAAAATAATCAATAGCGACCAAGATGAAGCGATGTCCATTGGATGTCGTAGGCTTGATCTCTCTAATCATGTCAATGCCCCACATTGCGAATGGCCAAGGAGCTGTCAGAACGTTGAGAGGAACAAGAGGAATATGTACCTTGTCGGCATAGACTTGGCATTTGTGGCAAGTACGGGAATGTTGATGACAATCAGCCTCCATGGTAGACCAGTAGTAGCCTGCCCTTAGAATCTTCTTAGCCATCGTATGTCCGCTCAAGTGGGTGCCAAATGTGCCACTATGTATCTCGGTCATGATCAACTCTGCTTCAACCTTGTCCACACAACGAAGTAGAACACGATCATGGCTGCACTTATAAAGGATGTCGTTGCTTAGGAAGAATTTGGCAGCAAATCTCCTTAAGAACTTTTTGTCATTGACGGAAGCTCCTTCAGGGTATTCTCGAGTTTGGAGATACCTTTTGATTTCATGAAACCAGGGTTGTTCCACTACTTCTTCGGTGTTAATCTCGTGACAATGCGCAGGTTCGTCCATTCGCTCAATGGTAATTTGGGGAGCCTCGTTATCCCAGTTGAGTTTAAACATGGAAGACATTGTAACCAGAGCATTGGCTAACTGATTTTCTTCTCGCGGGAAAGGCTCGAAGGTAATCTGCTCGAAATGAGGCAATAATGCCAGGACATGTTCTTTGTATGGGATAAGATTAGGATGTCTAGTGTCCCACTCTCCTTTGATTTGACTGATAACCAAAGCCGAGTCCCCAAATACGACCAAAGATTTGATTCCCAAGTCTATAGCAGCCTTGAGACCAAAGATGCAAGCTTCATATTCAGCCATGTTATTGGTACAGCTGAAGCCAAGTCGGGCAGTGAAGGGTGTATGTCAACCTTCCGGAGAAATGAGTACCGCACCGATACCGTTGCCAAGTGCATTTAACGCACCATCAAAGTACAGGGTCCATTGGGATCCTTGTTCAGGTCCGTCATACGGTCCGTTACCTTCAATGTTGTCCAATGTCATGATGTCCTCGTCAGGGAAATCAAATCTCATAGATTGGTAATCTTCGACGGCTTGATGAGCTAGATGGTCAGCTAGTACACTCCCTTTTGTAGCTTTTTGGGTAGTATACTGGATGTCATACTCAGTCAATATCATCTGCCATCTAGCGATTCTTCCAGATAAAGTAGGCTTCTCGAAGATATACTTGATCGGATCCATTTTGGAAATCATCAAGGTGGTATGAGTCAACATATACTGCCTTAGCCGGCGAGCAGCCCATACCAAAGCGCATCAAGTTTTCTCGAGCAGTGAGTAGTGAGTCTCACAGTTGTTAAACTTTTTGCTAAGGTAATAAATGGCATGCTCTTTTCGGCCAGACTCGTCATGTTGGCCCAGTACGCACCCCATTGAGTTATCCAAAACAGTCAGATACATGATTAATGGCCTTCCTTCGATGGGTGGCATCAAAATAGGAGGTTCCAATAAATACTCCTTGATCTTATCAAAAGCAACTTGATAATCATTGTTCCATTCAACTACCTGATCTTTCTTCAGCAACTTGAAGATTGGCTCACAGGTAGATGTCAGGTGAGAGATGAACCTCGCAATATAGTTTAAGCGTCCCAAGAATCCTCTAACCTCCTTTTCAGTGCGGGAGGCAGGCATTTCTTGTATAGCCTTTACTTTAGCTGGATCAACCTCAATGCCTTTGTTGCTGACAATAAATCCCATAAGTTTACCAGACCTAACTCCAAAAGTGCACTTGCTTGGGTTCAGTCTGAGCTTATATTCCTTCAACCTGGAAAACATCTTTTGTAAATGATCAAGGTGTTCTTCTTCTGTCTGTGATCAGGATATCATGTCGTCTACGTAAACTTCGATATCATGATGTATCATATCATGAAACAAAGCTACCATGGCGCGTTGATAGGTTGCCCCTGCATTCTTCAGTCTGAATGGCATCACTTTGTAGCAGAAGGTACCCCATTGCGTGACAAAAGTAGTTTTCTCCATGTCCTCGGGGGCCATTTTGATCTGGTTGTATCCCGAGAATCTATCCATGAAGGAAAAAACCTTGTGTTGAGCTGTGTTGTCAACCAAGATGTCGATGTGTGGTAGTGGAAAATCATCCTTAGGGCTAGCCCTGTTTAAGTCCCGATAGTCCACACACATTCTGACTTTGCCGTCCTTCTTAGGCACGGGCACAATGTTAGCAACCCATTATGGATAGGAAGTAACAGCCAGAAAGCCAGCGTTGAATTACTTCATTACCTCAGCTTTGATCTTCTCAGACATGTCGGGCCTTATTCGGCGACCTTTTGCTTGATCGGTGGGCAGTCTTCTCTTGTAGGGAGACGGTGAACCACGATATATGTGTCCAATCCCGGCATGTCTTCATAGGACCAGGCAAAGATCTCAACATATTCGTTTAACAACTGCACCAAGCGCTCTTTGACACTTGGTTCCAGGTTGGCACCCACTTTTACCTCTTTCTTGTCTTCCTCTGTCCCCAAGTTGATGGTTTTTAGCAACTCTTCATGAGGCAGAATCACCCTCTCTTCTTGTTGCAAAAGTATGGCTAACTCTCCCGACACTTCACAGTCTTCGTCAACTTCGTACTCAGCATGATTGACCAAATCTTCAGAGTTACCGAAGGCTAAAGCAGAATAGTCACCCATGGAATCTGGAGTGGATGGGTACCTGCATTTGTGAGTGTGGGTGTGTGTAAGGGATAACCATCCTTAAACAAAACAAAAATGCAAAAGGAGAGAAAATGAACACAACAGTTTATAGATGAATACGTCCAATGATTCATTAAAACATGGCATATGATAATGAATAAAATCAAGCCCTTACAAATGGACCTACATGCCCCGGGCAAGGCATGAGGTAAAAATAATGTATGAATTGTTTAGTTATTACAGACCAAAATAGGAAATTGTTCAAAGATAAATTTACTGGTTGATGAAGGTGATGGGAATAAAATCCTTTGCTTCTCAGTTGCTTAAACCCCCTTCGACGGTTGGAAAGATCCAATCTTCGAAGTTTTTCTCTTCATCTTCATCTTCAACAACATTGATTCCATGGTGAGAGATTTTGACGGGTGGTCCTCCAGCCTTGGAGCGACGCATAGCCTTCTATCCTGCAACAGTAAACCCTAATCCAAACTTGTCCGTCTTATGGGGAAAATCAGGCAGTTGCCCCCACACTGTGCTCTTTCCTTCTTTGACTACAGCCTCTGCGTCCTTGAGAGATGCCATCCTAGATACATGCTTGGGAATGATAGGCACTTCAACCATTGTCTTCGCAACTGCGACCTCCGGAGAAACTTCCTCAAAATGTTGGAAAGGAGTTTCGATGAATTCGCCATCCAACTCCATATAACGGAAGGAGTTGAGGTGACTTATCATGTACTCTTCCTCGCCGTGCACCGTTATAATCTTACCCTTAACAGGATACTTCAGCATTTGGTGTAAAGAGGAGGTAACTGCCCCAGCATAATGGATCCACGGTCTTCCCAACAAACACGAATACGAAGGACGGATGTCCATCACATAAAAGGTGGAGTTGAAAACTTCTGTGCCCACTTTGATAGGAATGTCAACCTCTCTGTGAACCATTCTTTTGGACCCATCAAAGGCCCTAACAACGATGTTATTGGGTTTTAGGGTCAATCCTTCGCAGTCCAAACGGTCTAATGCTTTCTTCGGCAGCACATTCAAGGAAGAACCAGTATCAACTAAGAAATGGGCGAGGGTGGTTCCCCTGCATTCAACTGAGACATGTAGCGCGTCGTTGTGTTTCCTTCCCTTGGGAGTCAAATCAGCATCAGAAAATCCAAGGCCATTATCAGCAGTAAGACTGGCCACACACTCTTGAAACTGGTCAGCCAAAGTTTCTTGGGGCACGTGTGCCGTCTTTAAAAATTTGATTAAGGCCTTAGCATGGGCCTCCGAGAAAAGTAGAAGAGCCAACATGGATATTGTTGTACCCCAAAATTTTCCCTCCCATATTTCTCAAGACATTGCAAGAAGAATCTCCAAATGGTTCAAGATTGCTCAAGAGTTGGACAGTCAAATCATCTCCTAAGGCAGTCAACCTAAAATTAGGGCTTTGTGTTGCATCAAGGTCCTCAAATTCAAATGACCTCAAGTTCTCCCCAATGTACTAATAATTTCACAAGTTCATCCATGTCAAATTTCAAGCCTTGCAGAGGAAGTTTGGTCAGTCAATTGCTCAAGAGGCCCAAAAATCGACTGTGCTAGGGCAAAAGTCAACTGTGACCTACATACAGTCAAACCTCAAGATTTTTGGTCAACATTCTCATTTTGAAAGATAATTCATCATTTGATCAAGGGTTGATCATGATTCATCAAGGATTGCTCAAAATTTATCAAGATTCAAAAGTTACTAAATTAGGGTTTTGTAGGAAAAGTCAACTCAACTTTGACCAAGCATAACTTTTTCATACTTTATGAGAAATGACCCATCCAAAGCTCATTTTGAATAGGATGCAATTTCCTACAATCCATATTCACACCACAAGATCAAGAAATGCACTCACAAAAAGTTACAAATTTGGACATTATAGGTCATTTTTGAAAGTCAACAAAAACACATTTTTTTCCAAAGCTTATAACTTGAGCATGGAATATAAAAATGAGATGAGACCAAAAGGGTTGGTTAGAGTACATCTCAAGGTTTCTAAAAAGTCAAATAACACCTCAAAAAGTTCAAAATTGAAGAAGTTATGTATTGTTGAAGTTGGGCATTTTTCCAAAATTGCCAAAAGTCAATTATCCTCAAAACTTCAAATTTTGTCAAATGGGCCCACTTTTTTCCACTTGATTTGATCTTTTCACACTACACACGTGTCCTATCTTCAGTTTTTGTCCAATTATTAATTTTTCTATTTTATTTGATTTTTATTGATTTAATTCATTTTAAATCCAAATAAAATCCAAATCTTAATCAAATGGTATCTTTTTTATCATTAGAGGTCTTTAATATCATTATGGACATGAGCAAATTTGAATCAAGGCATATCATGCACAAAATATTGGTTTTTAACATTTTTGGAAGCTTTGTTAATGGTGAATCATATCAAATCTTGAATTATCAATACACAAGGATTCAAAGCCCAAGACTTGACCTAATACAATGCTTGATACATATACAACACAAAAGGCACAAAATCATGACCTAGAGGATGCATAATCAGAATACCAAAACTTGAAAAAAAGCTTGAAAAGTGTGAAACTAAAATCCATACTAGAGGCAAATTCAAGGCAAAAGCTCAACGTGGTTCTCTTGCCAGGCATCCACTGAATCTAAAGCAATCAGAATCAAGCCCTCTCCCTCCCTAAATCGCACTGTAAGTCTCCTTGAACATACCCCTGTACACGAAATTACAATATCTCATTCTTGCATCTTTTTGACAAAACGTTGGTATAATCATGCTTATCATTAAATTCCTAAACTTTCTGCATCATTTGATTTTGTTTTCGTGAGCTATAGCGCCATACCCGAATCTAGGGTTTTGGAAGTTCGTTTTTGGGCGTTTGCTTTGCAGGGAAAATTGGAACAAATAATGGGTATAGACGTGCTCAGGAAGGAGAGACGAATCGAACCATGGTCTTGGAATTGATTTCTATGGCCTAGGATAGATTTTAGAAGGAAGCTAGGGATTTTGTTGCGGATTTAAACAGCAGGAAAAATAACCAGGGCCATTGGAGAAGATGAAGACGTGTTCATGTCTGATTGGCCCATTCAAACAAATCTCGCGCGTTTTTTAATTTCCAGTATATTATTTGCTTTTCTCTTATAATATTATTTATCCATTATAATAACAAATAGGCGTGTTGCTTGAGTTGATAAACACATTAGTGCATAGTCTAATGGGACCTGGGTTCGAATCCCAAGTCCACCATATTGCATATTATTATTTTTGTTTCAGATATTCAAGCGCTTTTCAGCAATTAAAGCCTATCATACACCATCACCCAGATGCCTGCCAGATGGCCCTAGGCCAGATCTGGTGGCCAAGATTGCAAGTCCCACCATGGTGCCCAGTCAACGTGTCACACTGGATCAGAAAGTCAAACGAGGCTTGCTTGTAATGGGCTTGGAAAATGCTGATCACACACGCTAATCTGGCCCAAACCCCCATTGGTTTTTTTCTTTTTCTTTTTTTCTTTTATTTAATTGTTTTGTTAATTATTATTTAAATCACTAATTAATTTTTTCTCATAAAATCAAAAACACAAAAAAAATATTTTATTTATTAAAATTAAATTCATGACTTTATTTTTGTAAATAAATTAATTTAATTGATTTAGCTTTAATTAGGTATAATTTCAATATTTTTGCAATAATTAAAATTAATGTAGAAAATTAGGTTTTTATTAATTTTGACCAATTTTAATTTATTTCCTTAAATACTCAAAATCCAAAAATATTTTCATTAATTAATTAATTTAATTATTAGCTTAGATTTAATTTCTTTTAATCCAAAAACAACAAAAATCTTTTCTTTAATAAAAAAAGGTCAAAACCCTAAAAATGCGTCGATTTAATTTTCTCGCACGCGATCAATTTTGCCTTATTATTGTAATTGCTTCCGGAATGTAATAGCTTTTAAATAGGACTTTAATTATTTTCTCGCTTTATTTACTTTCCGCAGTTTAAATTAAAGGGTTGCTTTTGGCGATGTAAATACCTGACGCCTTGTAATAGTTTAGATTTAATTTCCGCAATTTAAATTCCGTAACTATACACTGCTAGATGTTTGATAATAGGGAATGCATGGCAAGATCAAATATATGAACTTAAAATCAACATAGCTCACCCATGACATGTACAAAGATAATATAACCGAACTAACACACTCGCACATGCACACTCTTAGGGTACACCTCACTTGGTTGCCTTCGAACGTGGTCATTGAGTATAGGAAGTTTTAGAGGTCGCCCTCTTGTCCAAAGATCATAGTTTCCTCGAAACAGTTGCCTCGGAAAAATGATCTAAGACATTAGGGTTACCGCTAAGGCGTCCTAACATTGCTTTAGTGACCGCACGTCCCTTAATCGAATTGACCCTTAAAACTCCAACGACGATGCTACCCACTCATCAATAGTGGGCTAGCATTGTCTAAAGGACATTAGCACAGTTTAATTCCCTTTTCGAGTAGGTAGATGGTTCTTAAGTACTTGCTCATTTCAAAATAAAATAAAACTTTTCGCACTTACACTTTTCAAACAAAAAACTTCTTTCAAACCCATAAACACAAAGAAAAGCAAATTTTGAAAACACTTTGAGAAAGTACCTAAGAGCCCGTGGATAACCATGGATAGAAAGGGTGCTAACACCTTCCCTTTCTATAATCTACCCCCCGGACCCGAGAAACATCTCGAAAAAGGAATTTTTCTGTGCTTTTTTCCTTTCCTTGTTGGATAAAATAAAAGAGGGTGGCGACTCTTGCTTACCGCAACATTTTGCGAAAACAAACGCAAAACGCGAACCAGCATTCCAAAATAGTCAGTTCTCTTGCCACCGTATCACAGAACTGGCGACTCTGCTGGGGATGTATTATAAAGTGGGGTGTACCTTAGGATTAGATCATTGTGTTTTCAATTGTATGCTTTGTATGATTTATATTTGTGGGCTTGTATCGGAGTTACTATAGATCCTAACCTGGATCTGGGGATACCCTTTAGGTAAGTATCAATAAACTATGAGGGAACTGTACAGCGTAGACCGATACGGTTGAAGCAGTAGCTACGTTAGTGTGGCACTTTAGATTGTACTGATATCCCTTGTGTTGGAACGAGGAGAATATGGGTCATCTAAGGGGTCATTAAGCACCAACTGACCTTAGAACCTTTAAATTGACCAACTTGGCCATAGAACAGTAGCAGTATGCTACACTCATTGAGACTAAACTCTCGCGATGATTCCGACGGCAAGAAAAGGTTGCTAAACTGGAATTATGACCGATTGAGGGTAGTCAGTGATATTGAGATCCTCTAGAACCCGATTACTATTTTTAGGACAGGTTTAAACCAACTGAACTGAAAGAGGGTAGTACCTAAGCTCCTTGCCAGCCTGAAATCTAAGGGGCTCTCTGTGTGACTTGTGTGCCTTTACCATGTTTGCTTTTTATGGATACTTGTGGTGTGCTTACTATCATGACATCATGACATCATAACATTGCATACATTCTGCATTGGACTAACCTATTTCAAAGACATGAGGGATTCATCTTTGCTCTGTTTTGTAGGTCACCATGATGCCTATGCGTAGAAATACCATCCGGATCAACTTTGTCCAAGTTCCCACCTTGCTTAAAGATTTGGTTGCAAAGATGCCTGATACTACTTCTTTCCTCAAGAGACATGGTTATCTTCTCAGTTTGGTCACCTCCAAATTGGACGAGCAGATGGTGAGTGTCCTAGTCCAATTCTATGATCCATTGTACCATTGTTTTACTTTCCAGGACTACTAGCTGGTTCCCACCCTAGAAGAGTTCTCTGAGCTGCTCGGTATCTCTATTCTAGAGCAGACCCCGTTTACCGGTTGGGAAAAGATTCTTAGGCCCGAAGAGATTGTTGCAGCCCTTCATATGACCAAAGAAGAGCTAATGGCTAATTGGGAGACTAGAAGTGGAGCAAAGGGATTTCTGACTAAGTTCTTGGTTGGTAAGGCTAACTATTTCTGGGATATCCTAGACTTCAAGGCATTCGAGGATATTCTGGCTCTTTTGATATACGGCTTGGTATTGTTTCCAAACTCTGACTCCTTTGTCGATGTGAATGCGATAAAGATCTTCATCTCTCAGAATCTGGTACCCACTCTCCTGGGTGACATTCTTCATCAGCTCTATGCTCGTACTGCCCGAAAGCGGGGAACCTTGATGTGTTGTGCTCCCTTATTGGCAAGGTGGTTTATTTCGCACCTTCCCAAGTCAGTGCTGAAGAACAAAGAAGGCATAGGCTGGGCTTATAGGGTTATGTCTCTCTCTCATAATGACATCATCTGGACTCTCAAGGGTATGGACGAGGTGACTATTATTGATTGATGTGGGGAGTACCCCAATGTTCCACTGCTAGGAACCCATGGAGGAATTTCTTACAACCCGTGCTTAGCTCTACGTCAGTTTGGGCGTGCCAGAAGAGAAGGACCTCATGAGATGCTAATGCCTAGTATCATCTTTGACTTTCAAGGAGATAGCGACGAACAACGTCGCAAATTCATAAGGGCTTGGGATAGAGTTCACCAATCTGATCCACATGAGTTAGGCCCAAAGACTTCACTTCTGATGGAGCCATATCTCAGATGGGTCTGTATCCGTGCCCAAAAGCTGGGTATGCCATATGAAGTCGTTCGGCCTGTCATTGTTGAAGTTCCTAATGAAGAAGGGGTTCTTCCAACCATCCTTCATCCTCATATACCCACTGACATTGGGGCACTGAAATGGTCTTGGATGCAACTGAGGGAAGAACGGGATTCTTACCGAGAGAAGTTCAACGAGCAAGAGCAGAAGATCCAGAGGTTGACTAGGAAGTTGGAGAACGAGCGGATTCTCAACGAATATGTCCGCACTGATAAGAAGATACCATGGGAGCGTTGATTGACCTTTGATGATTTCCTTTCCAGTTTTTATTTACTTTTCAGTATTTCCTCTCATGTAACGCCTTAAGGGCATCAGTCGAACAATTTGAATTTCAAATTTTAACCTAATAAAAGTGTGTTTCTTTTTTGTTTACAAATTTGAATCTCTCGATTGTCTTTGAAATCATAATCATACGTATTGCATCCCATGCACTTCATAAAAAGGTACCCATTACAGGTCTCTTATCTTCTTCGCTGTTTATTTCAGCAATCATCATGTCTACTGAACCTTCAACTGAACAAGCCATCAAGGCCCTCCAGGCCCATAATGCCCAATTTCAAGAACTGTTCATGAATCTAGCTAAAGGTCAGCAAGACCTGAAGACCCTGATTCTGAAAGAGAAAAATAAGAAGAAGAAGAGGACAATCCTGTTTAACACAGGGCACAGGTTTGGAAACAGGCTACAGAATGAAGTTGATTTGACCACCTCATCTGGAGGGAAAGACAACCAAGAAGAAAGGAGGGCTCCTAGCCCTGTGGTCTCCGACAATGAGACGAACTTCGATGAAGAACGGTATCCTCCAGCTGAGGATAGATACAAGCAACTGGAAGACCGGTTGAGTGCTATGGAAGTTCAGAAGGTGCCTGGTCTGGACTTTGGTGATCTGGGTCTATCATCTGGGGTGGTGATTCCCCACAAATTCAAGGCACCAGCCTTTGCTAAGTATGACAGAGTTTCTTGTCCGAAGCTGCACCTCCGGTCATATGTGAGGAAGATTCATCCGTACACTGCTGATAAAAACCTATGGATCCATTTCTTTCAAGACAGTCTCTCAGGGACTCAGCTTGAGTGGTTCTACCAGTTGGACGGAGCCAATATCCGCAGTCGGGAAGATTTGGCTACTGCATTCTACAGGGAGTATCAGTACAACTCCGACCTCGCTCCCACGCGTACCCAACTCTAGGGTATGTGTTGTACCCCAAAATTTTCCCTCCCATATTTCTCAAGACATGTCAAGAATCATCTCCAAGTTGTTCAAGATGGCTCAAGAGTTGGACAGTCAAATCATCTCCTAAGGCAGTCAATTCAAAATTAGGGTTTTGTGTTGCATCAAGGTCCTTACATCCAAATGACCTCAAGTGCTCCTTAATGTCCTAACGTATGCTCAAATTCAGAAGGTATCCGACTGTGTGAGTTTTCTCGAAGAAATATGGTGAAAAAAGTGTGCTGAAAGTGCAGTTTTTACGCGCTAAAAAATTCATAACTTGAAGATCGTGGCTCGTTTTGAACCCGTTCCTGTAGCCAAAATTTCGTCTTGGCGTCATCTATGTTTTCATCTCTCACGGCTGGAAGCCAATTTCAATCAGAAGATCTTCAAAAATGTGGATTTATCAAGTATTTTCGTACAAAACATTTGTGACAGAAGTTTATTTGCGTCATGTTCAGAAAATCATAACTTGGTCGATTTTCATCGTATCGAGCTGGTTCCGGCGCCAAAATTTCACAAATTGAGTTGGCTACATTTTCACAGAAGGTATTAAGTTCAAACGGTATTCAAAAGGCCTTCATTTTTTGCTCAGAGTGCGTGACACGCTGAAAATCCTGAATGCTGAATATTATTTCATCTGGGCCGAAACTTCGAAAATTCATAACTCGGTCAATTTTTATCGGATTGGGCTCATATTTTTACACAAGGTCACTGACTCATAGATTTACAACTTTGCTTCAAAAGTCGAGACCGGATTATGCTCCGATCAATACCAGTTTTTTATTGAAGAACGTGTCAGAGTCGACACTGGAGCCCAAAATAAGTTTGTCTGAGCTGAAACTTCAAAAATTCATAACTAATTCACCTTTTATCCGATTGAGCCGATTTTCGGACAAGAGTTAGTTCTCGATGTCGGCTACATTTTGTTTTCACATTTCAACTTCAAAAATTTCACTTAAGTCCCTGCGATTTATCTTGGAAAGTGACGAACTCAAGTGAACATTGGAGGCCCAATTGCACATTCAAAGCCCATTTTCTTTACTCTAATTTCCATTATATAATCACATTCTTTTCACACAAACCAGAGGAGAAAAAAAACCCTTGCCACAACGCTGTCAGAATATCAAATTCTTTCAAGAACCCTAAAACCTTGAAATCCTTATTACAAATCCCTCTCTCACTACAAACAAGCCATCCCGGTTACAAACCAACATCTCACTACAAACAAGTCATCCCGGTTACAAACCAACATCTCACTACTTCTCCAGTAAGGTAAGGTTGACTTGATCTCCATGATCAAAAGAGCATAAAAGCATTCATGTCACTACTTCTCCGGTAAGGGTAAGGCTGGCTTGATCTCCATGATCAAAAGGGCATAAAAGCATTCATGTCACTACTTTTCCAGTAAGGGTAAGGTTGATTTGATCTCCATGATCAAAAGGGTATAATCATTCATACATGCCATATTGGTCTAAACATTTAATTTCTTCATATATTGGCTTTATTTGTATTTTATGATATATAGTAATTTATTTAATGTGTTCATGAGATTCAACACTGCAAATTTAGACAAGATCCCATGCAGGTTCATTAAGAACCGTTTAGGCCAAAACACAAATGGCCAAAAGCCAAAACACAAATGGCCAAAAGCCAAAACACAAATGGCCAAAACAAAACAGCTTACACATGACACCAATACATGGCGAGGCAGACATCCTGAGAAGGTTAAGGAACGTTGAGGCCAGAACACAAATGGCCAAAAGCCAAAACACAAATGGTTAAAACAAAACAGTTTACACATGACGCCAACAGCTGTTTCACCCCTCAAATCAGGCCCGTATACTCCTAAACTCTCTCTCTATTTTTATTATTTTCCTTTAATTAATTAATCGTTATTCTTTTTATTAATCACTAACCAATTAACATTTTTTCCTAATAAAATCAAAAATACAAAAAATATTTTATTTATTAAAATTAACTTCAGCACTTTATTTTTGTAAATAAATATTAATTCAATTAATTTAGTTTAATTAGGAAATAACTTTAATATTTTTGCAATAATTAAAATTAATGTAGATAATTAGGTTTTTATTAGCTTTGATTAATTTATTTTATTTCTTTAAATACTCAAAAATCCAAAAATATTTTAATTAATTAATTAGTTTATTAATTTAATTGTTAACTTAATTTAATTTCTTTTAATCCAAAAATAACCAAAAAATTACTTTCTTTCAAAAAAGGGTCAAAACCCCAAAAAACTCGCATCCGATTTAATTTCCCGCACGCGATCCATTTTATCATATTATTGTATCTGTTTCCCGGTTTGTAATAGATAATTAGGACTTTATTTATTTATCGCTTTCTTTTATTTTCTGCAATTTAAATTAAAGGGTTTGTTTTTGGCGATGTAAATACCCGACGCCTTGTAATAGGTTAGATTTAACTTCCGCAATTTAAAATTCCGCAAACTATACACTGTTAGATGTTTGATAATAGGCTATGCATGACAAGATCTATCTTAACTTAAAATCAACCGTAGTTCACCATAACATGTACAAAGATAACATAACTGAAAATTGACACATTTGCACATGCCACTCCTAGGGTACGCCTCACTTGGTTGCCTTGAACGTGGTCATTGAGTATAGGAAGTTTTAGAGGTCGCCCTCTTGTCCAAAGATCATAAGTTGCCTCGAAACGGTTGCCTCGGATAAAATGATCTAAGACATTAGGGTTACCGCTAAGGCGTCCTAACATTGCTTTAGTGGTCACACATCCCTTAAATCGAATTGACCCGAAAACTCCAACAACGATGCTACCTACTCCTCAATAGTGGGATAGCATTGTCTAAAGGACATTTGCACAGTTTAATTCCTTTTTGAATAGGTAGATGTTCTTAAGTACTTGCTCTTTTGAAAACAAATACAAAACTTTTCGCACTTACACTCTCTTTCAAACAAAAACTCTTTTCAAACCCACAATCACAAAGAAAAGCAAATTTTTGAAAACATAGTGAGCAAGTACCTAAGAGCCCGTGGATAACCACAGATAGAAAGGGTGCTAACACCTCCCGAACCCGAGAAACATCTCGAAAAGGAATTTTTCTGTGCTTTTGTCCTTTCCTTGTTGGATAAAATAAAAGACGGTGGCGACTCTTGCTTACCGCGACATTTTGTGAAAAACAAACGCAAACGCGAACCAGCATTCCAAAATAGTCAGTTCTATTTCCACCGATCACAGTATGTCAATGGGAATAGGTGAAGGATTCAAAGACTATGCTCAGAAGTGGAGGGACCTCGTCGAAAGAGTACAACCACCCTTGGTTGATCGGGAGCTTGTTGACATGTTTCTGGGGACCCTGTCTGGTCCATTTTTCAACCACCTGATTGGAAGCTCTTCATCTGGGTTTATAGAGCTTATTTTAACCAGTGAGAGGATTGAGGCTGGTATTAAGGCTGGTAAGATACATAAGGGTGCCTCATCGAGCACCGAGAAGAAGCCGTTTAAGAAAGAGTCCAATGCTGTCTACAGTTTGAGAAGATCGAATAGAGTTGAACACCGCCAAGCTGTTAATGCGATTGTTATTTCAAAACCCGCTGGTTCTCCTCAGCACCACAATCAAGAAAAGGACGAGAGACCTTGAAGGAAATTCACCCGTCTTAGCATGACCTTATCTCAGATTCTGCCACAGTTGCTGAAGACTAATCTGTTGATTCTAAAGGAAGTCCCAAAGAATTCAAATACAACATCACCCAGGTATAACCCTAATGCCCGTTGTGCTTATCACTCTGATAGCTCGGGGCATAATACAGATGATTGTTGGACTTTGAAGAATAAGATACATGACTTAATTGATGCGAAGGAGATTGAGTTCGAGGCGCCCGAAAGGCCTAATGTTGTAACTGATCCTATGCCCAAGCATGGAGTAAATGTTGTAGAAGAAGACTCATTTATGGTTTCCGTAAATGATATTGTTACCCCTTTGATGATTGTGAAGAAGAATCTTTTGCTAGCCGGTTTATTTCCGGGCTGTGACGAAGGTTGTTGTATGTGTTCTGCTCTACCAACCGGTTGCCATCTCTTGAAGTCAGGTGTCCAACGCCTAATGGATAGAAAATAAATTCTGTTCGAGAAGAATGTTGTTCCCTCAGTTCATTCTGAAGAAGTTGCCATCATTACCATTTTCGATAATTCTTCCAAGGATCCCTCGAGGAAGCCTGTTAGAATTACATCTGTTCTGAAGATCGCACCTGTGATCATCACTGTTCCGGGACCCATCCCCTACACTTCTGATAAAGCTGTCCCTTGGCATTATGGGGCTGATGTTTATTTCCATGGAGTTAAGCAAGAGTTGGGTGCTGATACTGATGTCAGAAATATTGTTGGACCTGCTAAAGTCACCCGCAGCGGAAGACTTTTCTCGCCCAATATCTCCCCACCCACTGCACGAAGCCCTGTTGTTATTACACCTGCCAGTGTACCTGCCACCATTCATATTCAAGTTCCTATTCTTACCCCTGTCACTGAGTTATCTGACACTCGGGGCAAAGGGATCACCACTGATGTGCCTGCCCAGACGGAGGCACCGAAGACGATTACTATTGAAGCTTCCAAACAAGAGATGGAAGAGATCCTGAAGATCATCAGAAAGAGTGATTACAATGTAGTTGAACAGCTGGGGCAAACCCCATCCAAGATTTCTATGTTATCACCGTTGCTATGCTCAGAGGCCCATGCCAAGGCTCTGATTACCTTCTTGAAGACCGCCCACGTGCCACAAGAGACGTCAACTGATCAATTTACAGATTGCATGGCCAATTTAACTGCTGATAATGGTTTGGGTTTCTCGGACGCCGACTTGACTGTTAAGGGGAAGAATCACAACGATTCCCTGCATGTCTCCATTGAATGCAGGGGAACTACTCTTGCACATGTATTGGTGGATACTGGTTCCTCATTGAACGTCTTGCCCAAGAAAGCTCTAGACCGGTTGGATTGTGAAGGATTGGAGCTGAAACCAAGCAACATTGTCGTCAGGGCCTTTGATGGGTCTAAAAGAATGGTACATGGAGAGGTTGATATCCCGATCAAGGTTGGTTCTCAGATCTTCAACTCTATGTTCTATGTGATGGACATTCGGCCATCTTATTCTTGTTTGCTGGGTCATCCATGGATCCACAAAGCTGGGGTCGTAACCTCCACGCTCCATCAGAAGCTGAAGTACCCGGTCAAAGGGAAGATTGTGACAGTTCAAGGAGAGGAAGAATACATGGTTAGCCACCTCAACTCTTTCCGATATGTAGAGATGGATGGGGAGTTCATTGAGACCCCATTTCAACATTTTGAAGAGGTTCCCCAGACATTGGCGTCAGCAGAGGCTATTAGTGAAGATTCTCCTATGAAGATGGCTTCCTTAAAGGATGCCCGAGCTGTTATTGAGAAGGGTGAGTGTACAAATTGGGGCCGACTCCCTGATTTTACACAGAAGACTAATAAGTTTGGCTTGGGCTTCACTGCAGAAGCTCAGAGGGCTGTTCGGAATGCACGAATCGGAATACCTCCCGTGTTCATCAGCAACTCAGGGGTGAATGCCATTAAAGGCGATGTGGAAGAATCTGAGTTCGACAGCTGGATCTATCCTACGACCAACGATGGACAATGCAACTGGACAGCAAAGGACTTCATCCCTATTACTTTTGTTACCCAGTAATGAAACTTTTGTTTTGAATTTGTAATAGACAATGTTTCAAACTTTATGGCCCGGTGTCTTACCCGGGGCATTGTGGCTTCATTTGTGAGGGCTTTATGTGTGTCATTTTCATATATCATTAATAAAAGCATTGGATGTTTCTTGCATTTCAAATTTTGCGCTCCTTGTTTTTCTTTATTATATATTGCAAAACAGCTGTTTTTACACACACTCACGTATCATGATCTACATCCACTCTGGATCCCACTGATAACGACTCTGATACTGCCAGTTATGACATCGAAAGTCCGATCAACTTAGCCGAAGACGAAGGTGAAGATGATTGCGAAATGTCTGCTGAACTTGCAAGACTGCTATTCCAAGAAGAGAGGGCCATACTACCTCCAAGCCATGAATTCTGATACCTCCAATTACAGGAAGACCGTTGATCTCATACATAAAAAATGTTGGATAATACAAGGCGGTGTGCTGGGGCAGCATGACAAGTCTGGCCAAAAAGAGCATGCTATTTACTACTTTAGCAAAAAGTTTACCGACTGTGAGACCCAATACTCATTGCTCGAGAGAACTTGCTATGCTTTGGCATGGGCTGCTCGCCAGCTGAGACAGTACATGTTGGCTCATACCACCCTTGTTGATACCAAAAAGGTGCACATACCTCCAGTTCCTCTGAACGTCTTGACTACACCTTGGCCTTTTGCAATGTGGGGCATTGATATGATCGGCGAGATCATACCTACAACATCCAACAGGCATCATTTCATCCTAGTAGCTATTGATTATTTTATGAAGTGGGTTGAAGCAGCTTCCTTTGCTACTGTAATCAAGAACGTTGTGGCACGGTTCATTCGGCATAATCTGATCTATCGACACGATGTACCAGAGAGGATCATTACGGACAATGGTACCCATCTCAACAACAAGATGATCACTGAACTCTGCGAGCAATTCAAGATACATCATCACAACTCTTCTCCCTACCGGCCGAAGATGAATGGGGCTGTCGAAGCGACTAATAAGAACATTAAGAAGATTATGCAGAAGATGACGGTGACATACAAAGACTGGCACGAGATGTTACCATTTTCTCTTCATGGGTACCGTACCTCAGCACGGTTGTCAACAGGGGCAACACCCTACTCCTTGGTATATGGCATGGAGGCAGTCTGGCCCATTGAAGTTCAGATACCCTCTCTTCGGATCATAAAGGAGGCAGGTTTGAGTGAAGATGACTGGATTCAGACCCGGCTTGATTAGCTGAACCTAATTGACGAAAAGAGACTTACTGCTATTTATCATGGTCAGACGTACAAAAAACGGATGATCAAGGCATTTAACAAGAAATTTAAATGAGAAGAGTATCAAGTTGGGGATCTGGTAATCAAGCGCATCATCCTACCTCAAGGTGATCCCAGGGGAAAATAGACCCCTACTTATGAAGGGCCATTTGTGGTTAAGAACATTTTCTCAAGAGGAGCTATGATTCTAACCACCATGGATGGTGACGACCTTCCTCACCCCGTCAATGCAGACATAGTGAAAAGATACTACGCCTAATCAAAAGACCCGCTAGGTTGACTAGCCTAGGCAAAAATAAGGGCTTCCCGGTGAACCAAAAGGGTTCGGGCAAAAATAAGGGATGAAAATGATAAAAATCTGTACACCCGGCAAGTCGAAAACCTGAAAAGGCGGCTTGGGAAAAAATGGGTATCCCGGTGGGCTGAAAACCCGAAAGGGCGGTCCAGGCAAAAATTAGGGATCAAAGCGTAACACTATGTCTCATCGGATCACCTTACATCCAGACTTCGGTATCGACTATCAAGCTCGGACGGCAGTGATCAATCTGATTCACCTTCAACCAGTAGCAAAGTGATGAGATGCTCAAAGACATAAGGGCAATAGCAGAGTTGGAACCCAGTGGGATTATTCACATAGCTGTTTTGTTTTATTTTCACAAATCGTATAAATTCTATTTGTTCGGCGGCGTTCTCTTACTAGGACGTCAGCCTCTTGTACAAAAACGCCTATTTACAGGCCAAACTTCAAAATCAATACAAATTCATTTTCAGACAAATTTCAAACTATTTTTCCTTTATCTGTTTTGTTTTGCAAAGAACATCCAATGTTCATTTTTGATATATGCATTTGACATTAATTGCTGCTCATAAATATTTACATGCGAAATAAAAGAAGAATTACGGGTAACATCAGAAACAGGGGCAATAAGAATTGTCCAAGCTGTGTAGTTGCTCTGTCCACCAAGTACCAAGGTATGTTCAGCTGAAGAATATAGCTAAATACTTTCACTCCCTGCAGAGTAAGGCAGTAATGGTAGCTCTCCCCCAGCTGAGACTTGCAACTATGAACAAATCAGCAATGCTCTCCCCAAGCAGAGTTAGTCTATCATCAGCACTAAAAAGATCTTAATATTCCCCAGCGGAGTATAAAGATATTCCCCAGCAAGTATAAGAGTATCTCCGGCAGTCTTAATATTCCTCAACGGAGTATAAGAATGTTCCCCGGCAGAACACAAGATACCCCAGTGGAGTCAATATTTTCCCAGCACGGTCTAAAAAAAGCTTCCCTAACGGAGTTGAAGCATCATCCCTAGTAGACTTCTGAAGTTTATCCCCAGCGGAGTATAAAATAAATCTCTCCAACCAAATTCAGAGGGTTATCCCCACAAAAGCCTAACAGGATTATCCCCAGCAAGTTTCAACTAAAAGATCATCCCCAGCGAAGTTCTTTCCTTTCACGAACAGGTATTCAATCCTCAACAGATTCAATATCACCAGCAACGGTAATCCATCCCCAGCGGAGCTTATCAGCGGAATCCCCGGCGGAGTTTATCGTCAAAATTCTCAGCAGAGCATGTCTCCCCACAGAGTAATTCCCCTTGGAGTAATATCTTCATCGTTTTATTCCCTAACAGAGTTATCTTCTCCTGCTGGTTTATTCTCGCAACCATCTTCGTTCATATTCCCCAGCAGAAACAAAGAATCCAACTCTATTCTCCAACAGCTCCAGGATTTATTTTCCCCAACTAAAACATCACATTTCCATACATCATAATACATGCATAGACGCATCATACCATACAATCTCATTTATGTTGAGAACATCATTGCTTGATCCATATCATGCATTGCATATGACTGACTTTTACCTTTCAGGAAAGATGCAGTTAAATTCTCAACTATGTCAAAGGAGACAAAACCAGTTAAATCGATTCCTAAAGATTTTTCTGAGGCCAATTCAGTCAATGGAGACAAAATCAGCTAAATCGATTCCTAAAGATTTTTCTGAGGCCAATTCAGTTAATGGAGACAAAATCAGTTAAATCGATTCCTAAAGATTTTTCTGAGGCCAACCCGTCAGTGGAGACAAAATTAGTTAAATCGATTCCTAAAGATTTTACTGAGGCCAATTCAGTCAATGGAGACAAAATCAGTTAAATCGATTCCTAAAGATTTTTCTGAGGCCAATTCAGTCAATGGAGACAAAATTAGTTAAATCGATTCCTAAAGATTTTTCTGAGGCCAATTCAGTCAATGGAGACAAAATCAGTTAAATCGATTCCTAAATATTTTTCTGAGGCCAATTCAGTCAATGGAGACTGTGATCGGTGGATCTGGAACTGACTGTTTAACGCTGGTTCGCGAAATGTCGCGGAAGCAAGAGTCGCCACCGTCTTTTATTTTCTCCAACTGGAAAGGACAAAAGCACAGAAAAATTCCTTATAGAGATTGCTCTCGGTTCGGGAGGTAGATTTATAGAAAGGGATGGTGTTAGCACCCTTTCTATCCATGGTTATCCATGGGCTCATAGATACTTGCTCATTTGTGTTTTCAAAATCGTTTGTTTGCTTTTCAACTGTGGGTTTAAAAAAAGTTTCTTTGAAAATTTCAGTTCGACTCTTGTATCAGTCCTCAAGAGTGTTTGAAAAATTGCTTTTGAAAGCTTTTTGAAAAGGTGTCGGTGTGAAAAAGATTTTTGATTTGTTTTGAAATTAGAGCAAGTATCTCGAGAATCTACCTACCCTAAGGAATTCGTCTGTGTAAATGTCCTTAAAGTAGTGCCATCCCACCATTGAGAGGTAGGTAGCACCACCGTTGGAGGTGTTCGGGTCAATTCGAGGGTTCGGGACATGGTGATCACCAGAGCAATAGGAAGACACCTTAGAAGCTACCCTCATGCCATATTCATGGACATGAGGACTTACTAAAACATCCTCTACTCGACGATCACCTTTCGAGGGGCAAGGCAACAGTGAGGCGTACCCTAGGGGTGATGTGTGTTTTGTGTGTCGTTTTCAGATATTTTTGTCTTGTCATGCATTGGTGATCTACGCGTTGCTTTTATTTTTGACATTCATTCTTTCATGCAAATTATTAACAGTTAAAAGATGCGGAATTAAAAAGTCCTACGCTATTACAAAGGCGCGGGTCTACATCGCCAAATAAATCCAAGACCCGATTTGAAAATAAAATGCGGAAAATAAATACCCTAATTAATCTATTACATGGCTTTGGGATAAATACATTATATTTACAAAGAGAAACAAAATAAGCGCGCGAAACGGCATTGTAATCGAAAGCGAGGGCGTTGGACCCTTTTAAGGAAATTAAATTACAATGAATAAATTAATTAAATTAAATGAGAAAAGGAAATTATTTTTGAGTTTTTTGTATTTATGGAACTTAATGAGAATTAATGGAATTAAAACCTAATTCTAAACTATTTTTAATTTATTAAAAAAATGTTTAAGTTTGTACCCTAATTTTAACCTAATTATTTACATGGCAATTTTATTTACAAAATAAATAATTAATTATTAAATATGGTGAAAAGAAAAGAAAAAGGATAAAAGTATTTAAACCCTAATTCTACATTTTTTTAGTTTATTAAGAAAAATATTAGAATTAAACCTAGAATTAAAAACTAAATTAATTAATAAAGTTTATTTACAAAAAAAACATTTAAATAAAACATATTTATATTTTTTGTCTTTCTGATTTTTTATTATTTTTTATGTTAAAGAAAAATTAATTTAAAGAATAATGAAACAATTAATTAAGAGGAATAAGTAAAAGAAAATAAAAGTGAGAGAGAAAATACAAACAGATGGGGGGTGTTGATCCCAATTTGGAGGTTATGTTGTGAGCAATTAGGCCCAATTATTGGAGGCCTGGTTGACTTTTGGTGGTCACGTGTGGCTCCATTGACTGAGGTGCACCATGGAACTCATGCCTTGGCTTTTGGATTGATCTCAGTGGCCATGTGGCAAGCCTCAGCGCTGCGTGTTTGGTGGTCATCTGGACATGTTGAGCACCTGATCATATTATAAGAAAAAATAGAAAGACATATGGGGGACCTGGGAATCGAACCCAGGTCCCAAGGCTTGCCAATGCTCTTCTCCACCAACTGTGCCATTTGAACGCGTTGTATACAATATAGAAAATAAAGAATATAACGTAAAACAAAGATTAGTGGTATATTTCGCGCGAAATTCAAACACACCAACCGCTGGCTTACACCTCATCTTCTTCTCCAATCGTTTGCTTTGCCTGAAAAAAAACAGATGGATAGCGGGGGTTTTAAACCCCCACTAAATGAAGAACAGGATAATAGCGATTAAGCCATGGTTGCTCATAAATTGAGCGCAATATGTGCAACGAATTCGTATGAAGGTCATGAGTTCAGTGGTCCAGGTCTTGTTGGCCAATTTTTCCCCAAACGCAAAGCCCTAATTTCACAGTTTAGAAACCCTAAAGAGCTTCCATGGCAACTTCATATTCAGACCACCATTCTCCAATTGAATCACATCATTAGCTTTAGAATCATCACATTAGTATAGTTCAAACATTAAAATGCATGAAAAGTATGTATAAATTCAAACACGAATATGCAATTTTTAAAAGAAAGTCAAGTTCCCATCTACCAATTCTTTGAGTATGGAAGTGTGATTCTGATTGGAAACGATTCCTGGCAACCTTGGGAAGCTTTTGGAATAGTTCTTTCGCCTTGAAACTCCCTGCAATATCATTTTCAGTTTTGAAAAATTTCATGAAAAATGCAAAGTTGGTTTTGGTTCTTAGGCGCAGCTTTCTGGTTGTTTGCACTAGGGTTGTGATCAGTATATGTATGCCAATGGATTAGGGTAGAAATTTGAGTCCAAAAACCCTTGTAATCATGAATCAAATATTTGATTTTAATGGCATCTTTTCAAATCTTTTTTCATGAAGAACATGCCAAGTTTGGAAGATTTTGCTCTTGTTGATTGGCACACGAAATAATGAGCATGTGATAGACCTATTTTCCGCACAAAAAGATTTAAAACCAATGATTTGATATTTTTCTTATATTTAAAACTAATTAAATGAATAAATAAAAATAAAAATTCAATTAATTAGTAAAAAATAAGAAAGTAAATCCCTTTGGGATTAATGGGTCGTGCATATGCTTTGGATAATGATTCTTGGAAGAATTTGTGGCCCATTAGCAATTTTGAGGCATTTGAAGCAAAGTTGACTTTTCAAAATTCCCAAAAATTTCCCAACTTCCACAAGGCATATCTTGCTCAATTTTTAAGCTTTGATCATGTTCTTGGACATTTTGGAAAGGTCTTGAAGTCCACTAACCAATTCCTTTGGTCCCATGTCATTTTGATTTACCAATCTCAAGTTATGGTCTTTGACTTAAAGTCCCTTTTTGTTGACTTTTGAAAATAACCTATAATGTTGAAATTGATAACTTTTTGTGAGAGCATTTCTTGGACTTGAAGTGTGAAGAGGAGTTGTAGGAAATGTCATTCTCTTCAAAATGAGCTTTGGGTGGAATTTTTCTGATGAACCATGTGGAAGTTATGCCTTGGTCAAGTTACAGTTGACTTTTTCAACTGTCCAAATATGGAAACTTTTGCATCTTGAGACTTTTTGAGCCATGCCTTGAAAATCATGATCAAGAATTGATCAAATTATGTTTGTGGCTTCAAAATAAGATGTTGACCATAAATTTAAACTTTTGACTGTCAAATGACCATTTTACCCCTACAGTTGACTGCTGAGCAATTAGGGTTTTTGACTGTGCAATTTTGTGCTGTAAGTCTTGAAACTTGGCATATGGATGCTTGACCATGTTTGTAGGCATGTGGGACTTGATTGGACCCTTGGACACTTCAATTTCTCTGCCAGAACCAAAACCCTAGTTTTTGACTGTTAGGAGGACTTTGAACTGTGCAACCCTTGGGGAGATTTTGAAGCATGCTCTTTGCAAATCTTGAAGAATATGGGAGGGAAAATTTTGGGGTACAACAGTTGCCCCTGTTCAATCTTCTTAGACCTGAGGATGCAGATTGGCTGACGTGCCTTTCGTAATCCGAAGGTGGAAGATGATTGAACACTAAAGTGCCCAGAAATTTGCGCTCACATAGTAGTGTGATGGTGGGAATGGGCTTATAGATGCCATTTGGAGATTGATGGATAGGAGGATGGGCTTATAGATGCCATGCTGAGAGATGATGGATGAGTGGATGGGCTTATAGATGCCATCTGGATGTCGATCGCATAAGAGATTCCTTAGCGAGAACTTGCGTACCTGAAAAAGAAAATGAGTACCTGGCCTGTTACAGGAGTTGATCTTCAAGCTCTTATGTAGATGTGCCCTGACTGGTTACAGGAATTGGGTCTGGAGCTTCAAAAGGTTATGAATGAAAAAGGGATGGTTACTACCTCAACGGGACGGTGAGAGAACCTTGGATGTCTTCAACCTCAACAGTAACGCTGAGAGAATCTTGGGCGACTTCAACCTCAACAGTAACGATGAGAGAATCATAGGCGACTTCAACCTCAACAGTAACGCTGAGAGAATCATAGGCGAATTCAACCTCAACAGTAACGATGAGAGAATCATAGGCGACTTCAACCTCAACAGTAACGATGAGAGAATTTTGAAATCTTCAACTGGATAAGAAACAGGGAGATCTTAGGGTCGATCTGACTGAACCAGAGAAGGCCTTTGACTGGATAAGAAACAGGAAAATCTTAGGGTCGATTTAACTGAACCGGACAAGGTCTTGAAATCTTCAACTGGATAAGAAACAGGGAGATCTTAGGGTCGATCTGACTGAACCAGAGAAGGCCTTTGACTGGATAAGAAACAGGAAAATCTTAGGGTCGATTTAACTGAACCGGACAAGGTCTTGAAATATCTTCAACTGGATAAGAATCAGGGAGATCTTAGGGTCGATCTGACTGAACCAGAGAAGGCCTTTGACTGGATAAGAAACAGGAAAATCTTAGGGTCGATTTAACTGAACCGGACAAGGTCTTGAAATCTTGAACTGGATAAGAAACAGGGAGATCTTAGGGTCGATCTGACTGAACCAGAGAAGGCCTTTGACTGGATAAGAAACAGGAAAATCTTAGGGTCGATTTAACTGAACCGGACAAGGTCTTGAAATATCTTCAACTGGATAAGAATCAGGGAGATCTTAGGGCCGATCTGACTGAACCAGAGAAGGCCTTTGACTGGATAAGAAACAGGAAAATCTTAGGGTCGATTTAACTGAACAGGACAAGGTCTTGAAATCTTGAACTGGATAAGAAACAGGGAGATCTTAGGGTCGATCTGACTGAACTAGAGAAGGCCTTTGACTGGATAAGAATCAGGAAAATCTTAGGGTCGATTTAACTGAACCAGACTAAAGTCTTGAAATATAGCTGAGAATTTAACTGGATCTTTCCTGAAAGATCAAGGTCAGTCATATGCAATGCATGATATGGATCAAGCAATGATGTTCTCAACATAAATGAGATTTGTAAGATATGATGCATATATGCATGCTATAATGTATGGAAATACGATGTTTATAAACGTATGTTTTTGTCTAGGAAAATAAATCCTTGACGGGTGCCGGGAAGTTAACTCCTGGGCTAATGCTGAAGAATAATGCTTTGTTGTTTCCGCTGGGGATGATGGTTGCAAGAATACTGGTAGGAAAAGATAATTCCGTTGGGGAATAAATTTGACGAAGGGATTACTCTGCGGGGAGAAAATTACTCTAGTGATCTTGCTGGGGAGCAATACTCTGTGGGGAGAGAGGTACTTTGCTGGAATGTTGATGGTAACTTCGCTGGGGATACCATTGTTATGTTGGAAGTGTTAATAGACTTCGCTGGGGGTAAGAAGACTTTGCCGAGGACGATCTTTCCATGGCTTTTGGCTGAGGATAACCCAGTTATAACCTAGTAGGGAAATAACCTTTGAATAAAGCCGGGAGACGCGTTCGTGCTCTACGGGGATAAGCTTCCAGAATCTACTGGGGATAAGCTTACTGCTTGGGAGATGAATTCAAACCTTCCTGGGGAAATCTTCAGATTGGACTCTCCTGGGGAAGTTTTGAACTGTATCGGGGAAGTGACTCCATTGAATGTTTGATATGCCGCCGGGGAACAATCTTTAGGTCAAGACTGTCGGGGATGCTTGTTAAGAATATATGTATATTGCTGGGGAATGTTGAGATCTGCGGGGAATCCCAAACTTCCTTAAGGCTGATGATAGCTTTGCTTGGCGAGAGTGTATTGACTTGCTGACTCACTCCCTGGGGAATTAAGATATACTGGTTATGTTCTTCAGCTGAACTCACCTTGGTACTTTGGCGGATAGAGTCATTAGATCGCTTAGACCACCCATCATTTCCCCTGTTTCTGTGGTGGGAGAGGAAGACCTGTGAGGTGCTGATAGTTGTTGATGGACGAACCTTCTTCTGGCAGGCCGGTGACAAGATGACAGGATATAGTCGTATGTTTTGATCCCTAACATTTTCCTGGACCGCCCTTTCGGTTTTTCAGTCCACCGGGATACCCATTTTTGCCCAAGCCGCCTTTTCAGGTTTTCGACTTGCCGGGTGTACAGATTATTCATTTCATCCCTTATTTTTGCCCGAACCCTTTTGGTTCGCCAGGAAGCCCTTGTTTTTGCCTAGGTGTGTCAACCTAGCGGGTCTTTGATTTTGCATAGTTTTTCGACTATGTTCGTGCTTTCAGAATGTAGGGAGTTGCCCCTGTTAGAAGTGTTTTGTCATGCCACCAGAAGGTGTTTGATCAGGCAAGATTCGTTGCTGGAATGCCCCCAAGTGACTCGGGCGGAGATTTGCCCCAGGTTACTTGACCTTGTGAGAGATTCTCTGAATCTTGACTGAATTGCTCCAGATGATGGACAATGATCAGGCCATGCCCCTTGATTGGAGGTGCTTTTGTTCATTAGACATTCGTCGTGCGAATTCTCCACTGTTCAAATAAGAAGTCATATGCAAACAAGGTTATGTTAAAAATGCAACGCTTATGTCTGTCTTGAAAATTTTGAAAATGCATTCTTTTTCATAAAACAAGTGAATGTTTGTAAAACGTGATGTCAACTCCGTATTTACCGTAGGCCTTAAGGAGTCAGGATACCTTTCGTAACAGTATGCTTTCGAACTAACCCATGCTTCAGCTAGGACTTTTAAGGGTTATAACGTGGCCTGGTTCACGGTTTAAGAAACAAAGGATAAAGGCTCAAATTTTATTTGTACCCACCCGCTCTTCGTGATGTTCTCCAAACCTAAACTCAGTTGATCATACATTAGACCTTGTTTGAGTCTTTGCTCTGATTTTCCGGTGATGATTCAGATGTTGATAACTTATTTTGAATAGGCAGTCATTTTTTGTCGAGGGTTTGTAAGACCTCTTTCTTTTTCTGATTTTTGTTATCCTTTTTTTTTTGCCTGAGCTGTTCTTTTGTGATTACAGTCAGCGGGATGCCCCAGTTTTGTAAGTCTCCTTCATAGGTTTTGACTTAATGGGTTCTTATTTTGAAAGATAATGACTGCCTTTCTTTATTGATTATTCGGAACCATCACTGTCTTTCTTTGTTTTGTAAGGACCTCTTTGGTGCCATTCGTTATGCACTTGGATCAACTGAGAGAACTACCCTGCCCCAGGTTATGATTAAGGGTTTTAATTTTCGAAAAGAAAAACTCCTACTTCTTTGGCTCGAAGGGGTTGACGAGGGATTATCTTCCTTATAACTCCAGTGTTTAGGAATTGAAACAATGCCTGTACCTCATCAGCGGGGTCTGTTCAAAAGCATACTGTAGATTGTGGTATCGTTTTCGTCATCCTCCCTCAAGAGGCTTAGAATTTTTCAATCAAGAGTTGATCATCACAAAATATGAAAACAGTTTGAATATAGTGAATGCGAATATATTGATTCAAAACAGACATATGCGATGCATTGATAAAGTAACAACGTTTGACATGAATAAATGTTTAAACAATCAAAGAAAAATACAACTTGAACATTCGAATGAACAAAAGTTTTCTAGTCTCAGGACTTGTCACTTCAAATGGTGAACCTTGGAGGGATGGTAGAAAAACTCAGCCTGACCATCTTGTGTGAATTCCAATGCTCCTTCATCAATCAGGTCCTGGATCTTGTTCTTCAGAGCCCAACAATCATTTGTGTCATGTCCTGGACTGGCAGAGTGGTAGGCACACCTTTTATTGGGATCATAGATAGGAGATGCTGTGTTGGGGTTCCGGGGATGAGCCCTTATTGTGATCAGATTCAACCTCAACAGGCGTTGTAAAGCTTGAAACAACGACATGTTGAGCTGGGTGAATGGCCTCCTAGGCTTGTCTGGCTGAAGCTGGTGAGGTTGATGCTGAATTTGTGACACCGGAGCCATTTGAGGAGCTCTCCCCTTATCTCCTTGTCTCAAAGATGGTTGAATGATGACTGGCCCTTCAACCTTATATGTTTGCTCCAGTTGGTTACCCCGAAGCAGTTGGTTGACGAGGACTCCGAGCTCTTCTTGTCTTTGAGCTAAACCTTGAATGGCAGTCACCTGCCCCGGCATTTGGGCTTTCAATGCATCCACTTCGGCTTGCAGATGTTTCAGCCGTTCGCCCTTATCATCCTCAGCACTGTTCCTGACCAAGGTCCCCATGAGAAGGGTTCTCAGCTCTTCCTGCCCCTTGGATAGATTCAGGAGGATTTCCTCGAACCGAGTCTCTTGAGCATGAAGGTCCTGGTTATCTTGTTGGCACGCCATTGCTGAAATAAATAGCGGAGAAGGTAAGTGACCTGTAACGAGGGTACCTGTAATGCAATGATATGTATGATATGCATGTAATGTTTTCAAGGACCTCGCGGGGTAAACAAGAAAATTTGTTAGAATTCGAATCTAATAGCTTGATTGAAGGCACTGCATATTGTTGAGAGTCCTTCTTCGAGGGTCAAAGGCTCACCATATCCAGTGGGTCATAGCCCCTGACAACCTTGGCTAGAGGAAAATAAATCCCCTTTGCCCCTTGCTGGACAGCTGGTTCATCATGACCTGCATCACAAGCCCTTGAGATCCTTGAAATGGATTAGTTCTTATGCAGGATGTATGCAGTGGTATGATGTTATGCTATGCATGGGGTAATGTAGGTAAACCCTGTTATGAGTCCCAATTAAGGTCTGTAAACAAAAACTGCAAAAAACTCAGTAAACCCTGTCATGAGTCCCGATTAAGGATTGTAAACAAAACCTACAAGAAGCTTAAGTGTTAGATAACAAGCATGCAAGTAGTCAAGTTGGAAGGCACACAAGTCACACAGAGAGCCCTTAGAGTTTAGACCAGCATGGGGTCTAGGTATTACCCTCTTTCAGTTTGTTGGTTAAGACCTGTCTTATCAGAAGTAACTGGGTTCTAGAGGATCCCAATATCACTGACTACCCTCAATCGCTCATAACTCCAGCATCGCAATCTTTTCTTGCGGCCAGAACCATCACGAGAGTTTAGCCTCAATGGGCGTAGCATACTGCTACTGTTCTATTGGCCAAGTTGGGTCATTTAAGGTTCTAAGGTCGGTTGGTGCTTAATGACTCCTCAGAAGACCCATATTCTCCTCGTTGCAACACAAGGGATATCGGTACAGACCAAGGTGCCACACCAACGTAGCCACTGCTTCACCCATGTCGGTCTACGCCGGACAGGTCCCTCACAGCTTATGCTACCTAAACAGGGTATCCCCAGATCCGGGTTAGGATCTATGTAACTCCCATGCAACCCACAATTTAAAGCAAGCAAGTCAATACAATTGAAAACACAGTTATGAACTATCCTAAGGTACACCTCACTTTAAGTAAGTCCCCAACAGAGTCGCCAGTTCTGTGATCGGTGGATCTGGAACTGACTGTTTAACGCTGGTTCGCGAAATGTCGCGGAAGCAAGAGTCGCCACCGTCTTTTATTTTCTCCAAATGGAAAGGACAAAAGCACAGAAAAATTCCTTATAGAGATTGCTCTCGGTTCGGGAGGTAGATTTATAGAAAGGGAAGGTGTTAGCACCCTTTCTATCCATGGTTATCCATGGGCTCTTAGATACTTGCTCATTTGTGTTTTCAAAATCGTTTGTTTGCTTTTCAACTGTGGGTTTAAAAAAAGTTTCTTTGAAAATTTCAGTTCGACTCTTGTATCAGTCCTCAAGAGTGTTTGAAAAATTGCTTTTGAAAGCTTTTTGAAAAGGTGTCGGTGTGAAAAAGATTTTTGATTTGTTTTGAAATTAGAGCAAGTATCTACGAGAATCTACCTACCCTAAGGAATTCGTCTGTGCAAATGTCCTTAAAGTAGTGTCATCCCACCATTGAGAGGTAGGTAGCACCACCGTTGGAGGTGTTCGGGTCAATTCGAGGGTTCGGGACATGGTGATCACCAGAGCAATAGGAAGACACCTTAGAAGCTACCCTCATGCCATATTCATGGACATGAGGACTTACTAAAACATCCTCTACTCGACGATCACCTTTCGAGGGGCAAGGCAACAGTGAGGCGTACCCTAGGGGTGATGTGTGATTTGTGTGTCGTTTTCAGATATTTTTGTCTTGTCATGCATTGGTGATCTACGCGTTGCTTTTATTTTTGACATTCATTCTTTCATGCAAATTATTAACAGTTAAAAGATGCGGAATTAAAAAGTCCTACGCTATTACAAAGGCGCGGGTCTACATCGCCAAATAAATCCAAGACCCGATTTGAAAATAAAATGTGGAAAATAAATACCCTAATTAATCTATTACATGGCTTTGGGATAAATACATTGTATTTACAAAGAGAAACAAAATAAGCGCGCGAAACGGCATTGTAATCGAAAGCGAGGGCGTTGGACCCTTTTAAGGAAATTAAATTACAATGAATAAATTAATTAAATTAAATGAGAAAAGGAAATTATTTTTGAGTTTTTTGTATTTATGGAACTTAATGAGAATTAATGGAATTAAAACCTAATTCTAAACTATTTTTAATTTATTAAAAAAATGTTTAAGTTTGTACCCTAATTTTAACCTAATTATTTACATGGCAATTTTATTTACAAAATAAATAATTAATTATTAAATATGGTGAAAAGAAAAGAAAAAGGATAAAAGTATTTAAACCCTAATTCTACATTTTTTTAGTTTATTAAGAAAAATATTAGAATTAAACCTAGAATTAAAAACTAAATTAATTAATAAAGTTTATTTACAAAAAAAACATTTAAATAAAACATATTTATATTTTTTGTCTTTCTGATTTTTTATTATTTTTTATGTTAAAGAAAAATTAATTTAAAGAATAATGAAACAATTAATTAAGAGGAATAAATAAAAGAAAATAAAAGTGAGAGAGAAAATACAAACAGATGGGGGGTGTTGATCCCAATTTGGAGGTTATGTTGTGAGCAATTAGGCCCAATTATTGGAGGCCTGGTTGACTTTTGGTGGTCACGTGTGGCTCCATTGACTGAGGTGCACCATGGAACTCATGCCTTGGCTTTTGGATTGATCTCAGTGGCCATGTGGCAAGCCTCAGCGCTGCGTGTTTGGTGGTCATCTGGACATGTTGAGCACCTGATCATATTATAAGAAAAAATAGAAAGACATATGGGGGACCTGGGAATCGAACCCAGGTCCCAAGGCTTGCCAATGCTCTTCTCCACCAACTGTGCCATTTGAACGCGTTGTATACAATATAGAAAATAAAGAATATAACGTAAAACAAAGATTAGTGGTATATTTCGCGCGAAATTCAAACGCACCAACCGTTGGCTTACACCTCATCTTCTTCTCCAATCGTTTGCTTTGCCTGGAAAAAAAAAACAGATGGATAGAGGGGGTTTTAAACCCCCACTAAATGAAGAACATGATAATAGCGATTAGGCCCTGGTTGCTCATAAATTGAGCGCGATATGTGCAACGAATTCGTATGAAGGTCATGAGTTCAGTGGTCCAGGTCTTGTTGGCCAATTTTTCCCCAAACGCAAAGCCCTAATTTCACAGTTTAGAAACCCTAAAGAGCTTCCATGGCAACTTCCTATTCAGACCACCATTCTCCAATTGAATCACATCATTAGCTTTAGAATCATCACATTAGTATAGTTCAAACATTAAAATGCATGAAAAGTATGTATAAATTCAAACACGAATATGCAATTTTTAAAAGAAAGTCAAGTTCCCATCTACCAATTCTTTGAGTATGGAAGTGTGATTCTGATTGGAAATGATTCCTGGCAACCTTGGGAAGCTTTTGGAATAGTTCTTTCGCCTTGAAACTCCCTGCAATATCGTTTTCAGTTTTGAAAAATTTCATGGAAATGCAAAGTTGGTTTTGGTTCTTAGGCGCAGCTTTCTGGTTGTTTGCACTAGGGTTGTGATCAGTATATGTATGCCAATGGATTAGGGTAGAAATTTGAGTCCAAAAACCCTTGTAATCATGAATCAAATATTTGATTTTAATGGCATCTTTTCAAATCTTTTTTCATGAAGAACATGCCAAGTTTGGAAGATTTTGCTCTTGTTGATTGGCACACGAAATAATGAGCATGTGATAGACCTATTTTCCGCACAAAAAGATTTAAAACCAATGATTTGATATTTTTCTTATATTTAAAACTAATTAAATGAATAAATAAAAATAAAAATTCAATTAATTAGTAAAAAATAAGAAAGTAAATCCCTTTGGGCTTAATGGGTCGTGCATATGCTTTGGATAATGATTCTTGGAAGAATTTGTGGCCCATTAGCAATTTTGAGGCATTTGAAGCAAAGTTGACTTTTCAAAATTCCCAAAAATTTCCCAACTTCCACAAGGCATATCTTGCTCAATTTTTAAGCTTTGATCATGTTCTTGGACATTTTGGAAAGGTCTTGAAGTCATCTAACCAATGCCTTTGGTCCCATGTCATTTTGATTTACCAATCTCAAGTTATGGTCTTTGACTTAAAGTCCCTTTTTGTTGACTTTTGAAAATGACCTATAATGTTGAAATTGATAACTTTTTGTGAGAGCATTTCTTGGACTTGAAGTGTGAAGAGGAGTTGTAGGAAATGTCATTCTCTTCAAAATGAGCTTTGGGTGGAATTTTTCTGATGAACCATGTGGAAGTTATGCCTTGGTCAAGTTACAGTTGACTTTTTCAACTGTCCAAATATGGAAACTTTTGCATCTTGAGACTTTTTGAGCCATGCCTTGAAAATCATGATCAAGAATTGATCAAATTATGTTTGTGGCTTCAAAATAAGATGTTGACCATAAATTTAAACTTTTGACTGTCAAATGACCATTTTACCCCTACAGTTGACTACTGAGCAATTAGGGTTTTTGACTGTGCAATTTTGTGCTGTAAGTCTTGAAACTTGGCATATGGATGCTTGACCATGTTTGTAGGCATGTGGGACTTGATTGGACCCTTGGACACTTCAATTTCTCTGCCAGAACCAAAACCCTAGTTTTTGACTGTTAGGAGGCCTTTGAACTGTGCAACCCTTGGGGAGATTTTGAAGCATGCTCTTTGCAAATCTTGAAGAATATGGGAGGGAAAATTTTGGGGTACAACAGTTGCCCCTGTTCAATCTTCTTAGACCTGAGGATGCAGATTGGCTGACGTGCCTTTCGTAATCCGAAGGTGGAAGATGATTGAACACTAAAGTGCCCAGAAATTTGCGCTCACATAGTAGTGTGATGGTGGGAATGGGCTTATAGATGCCATTTGGAGATTGATGGATAGGAGGATGGGCTTATAGATGCCATGCTGAGAGATGATGGATGAGTGGATGGGCTTATAGATGCCATCTGGATGTCGATCGCATAAGAGATTCCTTAGCGAGAACTTGCGTACCTGAAAAAGAAAATGAGTACCTGGCCTGTTACAGGAGTTGATCTTCAAGATCTTATGTAGATGTGCCCTGACTGGTTACAGGAATTGGGTCTGGAGCTTCAAAAGGTTATGAATGAACAAGGGATGGTTACTACCTCAACGGGACGGTGAGAGAACCTTGGATGTCTTCAACCTCAACAGTAACGCTGAGAGAATCTTGGGCGACTTCAACCTCAACAGTAACGATGAGAGAATCATAGGCGACTTCAACCTCAACAGTAACGCTGAGAGAATCATAGGCGACTTCAACCTCAACAGTAACGATGAGAGAATGATAGGCGACTTCAACCTCAACAGTAACGATGAGAGAATCTTGAAATCTTCAACTGGATAAGAAACAGGGAGATCTTAGGGTCGATCTGACTGAACCAGAGAAGGCCTTTGACTGGATAAGAAACAGGAAAATCTTAGGGTCGATTTAACTGAACCGGACAAGGTCTTGAAATCTTCAACTGGATAAGAAACAGGGAGATCTTAGGGTCGATCTGACTGAACCAGAGAAGGCCTTTGACTGGATAAGAAACAGGAAAATCTTAGGGTCGATTTAACTGAACCGGACAAGGTCTTGAAATATCTTCAACTGGATAAGAATCAGGGAGATCTTAGGGTCGATCTGACTGAACCAGAGAAGGCCTTTGACTGGATAAGAAACAGGAAAATCTTAGGGTCGATTTAACTGAACCGGACAAGGTCTTGAAATCTTGAACTGGATAAGAAAGAGGGAGATCTTAGGGTCGATCTGACTGAACCAGAGAAGGCCTTTGACTGGATAAGAAACAGGAAAATCTTAGGGTCGATTTAACTGAACCGGACAAGGTCTTGAAATATCTTCAACTGGATAAGAATCAGGGAGATCTTAGGGCCGATCTGACTGAACCAGAGAAGGCCTTTGACTGGATAAGAAACAGGAAAATCTTAGGGTCGATTTAACTGAACCGGACAAGGTCTTGAAATCTTCAACTGGATAAGAAACAGGGAGATCTTAGGGTCGATCTGACTGAACCAGAGAAGGCCTTTGACTGGATAAGAATCAGGAAAATCTTAGGGTCGATTTAACTGAACCAGACTAAAGTCTTGAAATATAGCTGAGAATTTAACTGGATCTTTCCTGAAAGATCAAGGTCAGTCATATGCAATGCATGATATGGATCAAGCAATGATGTTCTCAACATAAATGAGATTTGTAAGATATGATGCATATATGCATGCTATAATGTATGGAAATACGATGTTTATAAACGTATGTTTTTGTCTAGGAAAATAAATCCTTGACGGGTGCCAGGAAGTTAACTCCTGGGCTAATGCTGAAGAATAATGCTTTGTTGTTTCCGCTGGGGATGATGGTTGCAAGAATACTGGTAGGAAAAGATAATTCCGTTGGGGAATAAATTTGACGAAGGGATTACTCTGCGGGGAGAAAATTACTCTAGTGATCTTGCTGGGGAGCAATACTCTGTGGGGAGAGAGGTACTTTGCTGGAATGTTGATGGTAACTTCGCTGGGGATACCATTGTTATGTTGGAAGTGTTAATAGACTTCGCTAGGGGTAAGAAGACTTTGCCGAGGACGATCTTTCCATGGCTTTTGGCTGAGGATAACCCAGTTATAACCTGGTAAGGAAATAACCTTTGAGTAAAGCCGGGAGACGCGTTCGTGCTCTACGGGGATAAGCTTCCAGAATCTACTGGGGATAAGCTTACTGCTTGGGAGATGAATTCAAACCTTCCTGGGGAAATCTTCAGACTGGACTCTCCTGGGGAAGTTTTGAACTGTATCGGGGAAGTGACTCCATTGAATGTTTGATATGCCGCCGGGGAACAATCTTTAGGTCAAGACTGTCGGGGATGCTTGTTCAGAATATATGTATATTGCTGGGGAATGTTGAGATCTGCGGGGAATCCCAAACTTCCTTAAGGCTGATGATAGCTTTGCTTGGCGAGAGTGTATTGACTTGCTGACTCACTCCCTGGGGAATTAAGATATACTGGTTATGTTCTTCAGCTGAACTCACCTTGGTACTTTGGCGGATAGAGTCATTAGATCGCTTAGACCACCCATCATTGCCCCTGTTTCTGTGGTGGGAGAGGAAGACCTGTGAGGTGCTGATAGTTGTTGATGGACGAACCTTCTTCTGGCAGGCCGGTGACAAGTTGACAGGATATAGTCGTATGTTTTGATCCCTAACTTTTGCCTGGACCGCCCTTTCGGTTTTTCAGTCCACCGGGATACCCATTTTTGCCCAAGCCGCCTTTTCAGGTTTTCGACTTGCCGGGTGTACAGATTATTCATTTCATCCCTTATTTTTGTCCGAACCCTTTTGGTTCGCCGGGAAGCCCTTGTTTTTGCCTAGGTGTGTCAACCTAGCGGGTCTTTGATTTTGCGTAGTTTTTCGACTATGTTCGTGCTTTCAGAATGTAGGGAGTTGCCCCTGTTAGAAGTGTTTTGTCATGCCACCAGAAGGTGTTTGATCAGGCAAGATTCGTTGCTGGAATGCCCCCAAGTGACTCAGGCGGAGATTTGCCCCAGGTTACTTGACCTTGTGAGAGATTCTCTGAATCTTGACTGAATTGCCCCAGATGATGGACAATGATCAGGCCATGCCCCTTGATTGGAGGTGCTTTTGTTCATTAGACATTCGTCGTGCGAATTCTCCACTGTTCAAATAAGAAGTCATATGCAAACAAGGTTATGTTAAAAATGCAACGCTTATGTCTGTCTTGAAAATTTTGAAAATGCATTCTTTTTCATAAAACAAGTGAATGTTTGTAAAACGTGATGTCAACTCCATATTTACCGTAGGCCTTAAGGAGTCAGGATACCTTTCGTAACAGTATGCTTTCGAACTAACCCATGCTTCAGCTAGGACTTTTAAGGGTTATAACGTGGCCTGGTTCACGGTTTAAGAAACAAAGGATAAAGGCTCAAATTTTATTTGTACCCACCCGCTCTTCGTGATGTTCTCCAAACCTAAACTCAGTTGATCATACATTAGACCTTGTTTGAGTCTTTGCTCTGATTTTCCGGTGATGATTCGGATGTTGATAACTTATTTTGAATAGGCAGTCATTTTTTGTCGAGGGTTTGTAAGACCTCTTTCTTTTTCTGATTTTTGTTATCCTTTTTTTTTGCCTGAGCTGTTCTTTTGTGATTACAGTCAGCGGGATGCCCCAGTTTTGTAAGTCTCCTTCCTAGGTTTTGACTTAATGGGTTCTTATTTTGAAAGATAATGACTGCCTTTCTTTATTGATTATTCGGAACCATCACTGTCTTTCTTTGTTTTGTAAGGACCTCTTTGGTGCCATTCGTTATGCACTTGGATCAACTGAGAGAACTACCCTGCCCCAGGTTATGATTAAGGGTTTTAATTTTCGAAAAGAAAAACTCCTACTTCTTTGGCTCGAAGGGGTTGACGAGGGATTATCTTCCTTATAACTCCAGTGTTTAGGAATTGAAACAATGCCTGTACCTCATCAGCGGGGTCTGTTCAAAAGCATACTGTAGATTGTGGTATCGTTTTCGTCATCCTCCCTCAAGAGGCTTAGAATTTTTCAATCAAGAGTTGATCATCACAAAATATGAAAACAGTTTGAATATAGTGAATGCGAATATATTGATTCAAAACAGACATATGCGATGCATTGATAAAGTAACAACGTTTGACATGAATAAATGTTTAAACAATCAAAGAAAAATACAACTTGAACATTCGAATGAACAAAAGTTTTCTAGTCTCAGGACTTGTCACTTCAAATGGTGAACCTTGGAGGGATGGTAGAAAAACTCAGCCTGTCCGTCTTGTGTGAATTCCAATGCTCCTTCATCAATCAGGTCCTGGATCTTGTTCTTCAGAGCCCAACAATCATTTGTGTCATGTCCTGGACTGGCAGAGTGGTAGGCACACCTTTTATTGGGATCATAGATAGGAGATGCTGTGTTGGGGTTCCGGGGATGAGCCCTTAATGTGATCAGATTCAACCTCAACAGGCGTTGTAAAGCTTGAAACAACGACATGTTGAGCTGGGTGAATGGCCTCCTAGGCTTGTCTGGCTGAAGCTGGTGAGGTTGATGCTGAATTTGTGACACCGGAGCCATTTGAGGAGCTCTCCCCTTATCTCCTTGTCTCAAAGATGGTTGAATGATGACTGGCCCTTCAACCTTATATGTTTGCTCCAGTTGGTTACCCCGAAGCAGTTGGTTGACGAGGACTCCGAGCTCTTCTTGTCTTTGAGCTAAACCTTGAATGGCAGTCACCTGCCCCGGCATTTGGGCTTTCAATGCATCCACTTCGGCTTGCAGATGTTTCAGCCGTTCGCCCTTATCATCCTCAGCACTGTTCCTGACCAAGGTCCCCATGAGAAGGGTTCTCAGCTCTTCCTGCCCCTTGGATAGATTCAGGAGGATTTCCTCGAACCGAGTCTCTTGAGCATGAAGGTCCTGGTTATCTTGTTGGCACGCCATTGCTGAAATAAATAGCGGAGAAGGTAAGTGACCTGTAACGAGGGTACCTGTAATGCAATGATATGTATGATATGCATGTAATGTTTTCAAGGACCTCGCGGGGTAAACAAGAAAATTTGTTAGAATTCGAATCTAATAGCTTGATTGAAGGCACTGCATATTGTTGAGAGTCCTTCTTCGAGGGTCAAAGGCTCACCATATCCAGTGGGTCATAGCCCCTGACAACCTTGGCTAGAGGAAAATAAATCCCCTTTGCCCCTTGCTGGACAGCTGGTTCATCATGACCTGCATCACAAGCCCTTGAGATCCTTGAAATGGATTAGTTCTTATGCAGGATGTATGCAGTGGTATGATGTTATGCTATGCATGGGGTAATGTAGGTAAACCCTGTTATGAGTCCCAATTAAGGTCTGTAAACAAAAACTGCAAGAAACTCAGTAAACCCTGTCATGAGTCCCGATTAAGGATTGTAAACAAAACCTACAAGAAGCTTAAGTGTTAGATAACAAGCATGCAAGTAGTCAAGTTGGAAGGCACACAAGTCACACAGAGAGCCCTTAGAGTTTAGACCAGCATGGGGTCTAGGTATTACCCTCTTTCAGTTTGTTGGTTAAGACCTGTCTTATCAGAAGTAACTGGGTTCTAGAGGATCCCAATATCACTGACTACCCTCAATCGGTCATAACTCCAGCATCGCAATCTTTTCTTGTGGCCAGAACCATCACGAGAGTTTAGCCTCAATGGGCGTAGCATACTGCTACTGTTCTATTGGCCAAGTTGGGTCATTTAAGGTTCTAAGGTCGGTTGGTGCTTAATGACTCCTCAGAAGACCCATATTCTCCTCGTTGCAACACAAGGGATATCGGTACAGACCAAGGTGCCACACCAACGTAGCCACTGCTTCACCCATGTCGGTCTACGCCAGACAGGTCCCTCATAGCTTATGCTACCTAAACAGGGTATCCCCAGATCCGGGTTAGGATCTATGTAACTCCCATGCAACCCACAATTTAAAGCAAGCAAGTCAATACAATTGAAAACACAGTTATGAACTATCCTAAGGTACACCTCACTTTAAGTAAGTCCCCAACAGAGTCGCCAGTTCTGTGATCGGTGGATCTGGAACTGACTGTTTAACGCTGGTTCGCGAAATGTCGCGGAAGCAAGAGTCGCCACCGTCTTTTATTTTCTCCAAATGGAAAGGACAAAAGCACAGAAAAATTCCTTATAGAGATTGCTCTCGGTTCGGGAGGTAGATTTATAGAAAGGGAAGGTGTTAGCACCCTTTCTATCCATGGTTATCCATGGGCTCTTAGATACTTGCTCATTTGTGTTTTCAAAATCGTTTGTTTGCTTTTCAACTGTGGGTTTAAAAAAAGTTTCTTTGAAAATTTCAGTTCGACTCTTGTATCAGTCCTCAAGAGTGTTTGAAAAATTGCTTTTGAAAGCTTTTTGAAAAGGTGTCGGTGTGAAAAAGATTTTTGATTTGTTTTGAAATTAGAGCAAGTATCTACGAGAATCTACCTACCCTAAGGAATTCGTCTGTGCAAATGTCCTTAAAGTAGTGCCATCCCACCATTGAGAGGTAGGTAGCACCACCGTTGGAGGTGTTCGGGTCAATTCGAGGGTTCGGGACATGGTGATCACCAGAGCAATAGGAAGACACCTTAGAAGCTACCCTCATGCCATATTCATGGACATGAGGACTTACTAAAACATCCTCTACTCGACGATCACCTTTCGAGGGGCAAGGCAACAATGAGGCGTACCCTAGGGGTGATGTGTGATTTGTGTGTCGTTTTCAAATATTTTTGTCTTGTCATGCATTGGTGATCTACGCGTTGCTTTTATTTTTGACATTCATTCTTTCATGCAAATTATTAACAGTTAAAAGATGCGGAATTAAAAAGTCCTACGCTATTACAAAGGCGCGGGTCTACATCGCCAAATAAATCCAAGACCCGATTTGAAAATAAAATGTGGAAAATAAATACCCTAATTAATCTATTACATGGCTTTGGGATAAATACATTATATTTACAAAGAGAAACAAAATAAGCGCGCGAAACGGCATTGTAATCGAAAGCGAGGGCGTTGGACCCTTTTAAGGAAATTAAATTACAATGAATAAATTAATTAAATTAAATGAGAAAAGGAAATTATTTTTGAGTTTTTTGTATTTATGGAACTTAATGAGAATTAATGGAATTAAAACCTAATTCTAAACTATTTTTAATTTATTAAAAAAATGTTTAAGTTTGTACCCTAATTTTAACCTAATTATTTACATGGCAATTTTATTTACAAAATAAATAATTAATTATTAAATATGATGAAAAGAAAAGAAAAAGGATAAAAGTATTTAAACCCTAATTCTACATTTTTTTAGTTTATTAAGAAAAATATTAGAATTAAACCTAGAATTAAAAACTAAATTAATTAATAAAGTTTATTTACAAAAAAAACATTTAAATAAAACATATTTATATTTTTTGTCTTTCTGATTTTTTATTATTTTTTATGTTAAAGAAAAATTAATTTAAAGAATAATGAAACAATTAATTAAGAGGAATAAGTAAAAGAAAATAAAAGTGAGAGAGAAAATACAAACAGATGGGGGGTGTTGATCCCAATTTGGAGGTTATGTTGTGAGCAATTAGGCCCAATTATTGGAGGCCTGGTTGACTTTTGGTGGTCACGTGTGGCTCCATTGACTGAGGTGCACCATGGAACTCATGCCTTGGCTTTTGGATTGATCTCAGTGGCCATGTGGCAAGCCTCAGCGCTGCGTGTTTGGTGGTCATCTGGACATGTTGAGCACCTGATCATATTATAAGAAAAAATAGAAAGACATATGGGGGACTTGGGAATCGAACCCAGGTCCCAAGGCTTGCCAATGCTCTTCTCCACCAACTGTGCCATTTGAACGCGTTGTATACAATATAGAAAATAAAGAATATAACGTAAAACAAAGATTAGTGGTATATTTCGCGCGAAATTCAAACGCACCAACCGCTGGCTTACACCTCATCTTCTTCTCCAATCGTTTGCTTTGCCTGAAAAAAAAACAGATGGATAGAGGGGGTTTTAAACCCCCACTAAATGAAGAACAGGATAATAGCGATTAGGCCCTGGTTGCTCATAAATTGAGCGCGATATGTGCAACGAATTCGTATGAAGGTCATGAGTTCAGTGGTCCAGGTCTTGTTGGCCAATTTTTCCCCAAACGCAAAGCCCTAATTTCACAGTTTAGAAACCCTAAAGAGCTTCCATGGCAACTTCCTATTCAGACCACCATTCTCCAATTGAATCACATCATTAGCTTTAGAATCATCACATTAGTATAGTTCAAACATTAAAATGCATGAAAAGTATGTATAAATTCAAACACGAATATGAAATTTTTAAAAGAAAGTCAAGTTCCCATCTACCAATTCTTTGAGTATGGAAGTGTGATTCTGATTGGAAACGATTCCTGGCAACCTTGGGAAGCTTTTGGAATAGTTCTTTCGCCTTGAAACTCCCTGCAATATCGTTTTCAGTTTTGAAAAATTTCATGAAAAATGCAAAGTTGGTTTTGGTTCTTAGGCGCAGCTTTCTGGTTGTTTGCACTAGGGTTGTGATCAGTATATGTATGCCAATGGATTAGGGTAGAAATTTGAGTCCAAAAACCCTTGTAATCATGAATCAAATATTTGATTTTAATGGCATCTTTTCAAATCTTTTTTCATGAAGAACATGCCAAGTTTGGAAGATTTTGCTCTTGTTGATTGGCACACGAAATAATGAGCATGTGATAGACCTATTTTCCGCACAAAAAGATTTAAAACCAATGATTTGATATTTTTCTTATATTTAAAACTAATTAAATGAATAAATAAAAATAAAAATTCAATTAATTAGTAAAAAATAAGAAAGTAAATCCCTTTGGGCTTAATGGGTCGTGCATATTCTTTGGATAATGATTCTTGGAAGAATTTGTGGCCCATTAGCAATTTTGAGGCATTTGAAGCAAAGTTGACTTTTCAAAATTCCCAAAAATTTCCCAACTTCCACAAGGCATATCTTGCTCAATTTTTAAGCTTTGATCATGTTCTTGGACATTTTGGAAAGGTCTTGAAGTCCTCTAACCAATGCCTTTGGTCCCATGTCATTTTGATTTACCAATCTCAAGTTATGGTCTTTGACTTAAAGTCCCTTTTTGTTGACTTTTGAAAATGACCTATAATGTTGAAATTGATAACTTTTTGTGAGAGCATTTCTTGGACTTGAAGTGTGAAGAGGAGTTGTAGGAAATGTCATTCTCTTCAAAATGAGCTTTGGGTGGAATTTTTCTGATGAACCATGTGGAAGTTATGCCTTGGTCAAGTTACAGTTGACTTTTTCAACTGTCCAAATATGGAAACTTTTGCATCTTGAGACTTTTTGAGCCATGCCTTGAAAATCATGATCAAGAATTGATCAAATTATGTTTGTGGCTTCAAAATAAGATGTTGACCATAAATTTAAACTTTTGACTGTCAAATGACCATTTTACCCCTACAGTTGACTGCTGAGCAATTAGGGTTTTTGACTGTGCAATTTTGTGCTGTAAGTCTTGAAACTTGGCATATGGATGCTTGACCATGTTTGTAGGCATGTGGGACTTGATTGGACCCTTGGACACTTCAATTTCTCTGCCAGAACCAAAACCCTAGTTTTTGATT